>CM026574.1:32758145-33089186 GCA_015143295.1 Tetracentron sinense
GACCATTGGATGCCAAGACGGGTTGTCTGAGATGCATATGACAAAAAATTAGCTCGATTGGACATTTATAGACCGTCCGATCGAAGAAGGGAAGATCAGCCATTTTTATATCGTAGGTAGGGTCTAGTGAACCTTAAGGGGTTAATTTTACAACCTAGGGTCTAATCGAACGTTTTAAACATGTAGGTAGGGTCTAGTGAATCCTAAGGGGTTAATTTTACAAACTAGGGTCTAATCGAATGTTTTAAACATGTCTAATCGAACTGATTTTTTTGACACGTGTCTCCAATGGACCCAACATGACATCTAACGGTCAAATTCAAAAAAAATATGTCACTTGTCATCTTTTTAGAGGGATCACTCATTACAAGCTTCAATGAGCATGACTCATTAATATCCTTTATATATATATATATATACTAGTAAAAGTGCATGTGCAAGGCACGTATAACTTTTTCCATTATTAAAATATAATTTAGAAAAAATATATAATTTTTAATAAATTTTCATTAGACGTCACGTTACTCTCTTTATATTAAATAATTTTTTAATATAATATAATATAAGATTTTATATAAATATAATTGAGTAATTAAATTTAATATATTAATTTAAATTTAATATTAGAAAAATTATTTATCTTTTTTTGGTTGCCCCTAGGTCAAATCCGGAATTTCTATGGTCCTTCTCATAAGAGTCGATCAATCGGGGTATGGAAATTATAAGAAGATACTATTTATGGTTGTCTTCCCTAAACTATGGTAGAGTCTTAAACCAACTCTCCATTCCGAGAGACTTTCTTTCTATAGAAATAGAATTCTTCCGTAACAAATGGTTGAGTCCTAAATCAACTCTCCTTTAGGATTCTTCCCTAATATGGTAGAGTCCTAAACCAACTCTCTTTTAATAATGAGTCCCACATAATATTAAATAGTGACTTAATTAAAGTTTGGTTATATTATAAGTTATGTATTAAATAAATTAAGTTAAAGGGTATTTACGTCTAAGTAAAGTTTTGCATACTTCTTGTATTTTTATTAGTAGAATGATATATATATATAGACCCCGTGCGATGCACGGTAATAATTAAGAGTATCTAAAATTAAATAATATTATTTATTTAAATATTAAGTAATATATTTTAACAATATTTCATAAACTTTATTTTTAATAGTATTAGTTTTTTTATTATTTGATATACATTATTAATTGTATTAATTAATTAATTTTATAATAATAATTTATTATTATTTTAATAACATTTACTGGAAAATCAGAAATTTTTTAGTATTAAACTTAATTTAATACACCCAAGAGTTGGAGATAAGAGAGAACTCTACAATAGTAGAGATAGATAGGCTCTAGGATGAGATAGTGGGTCCTGTAAGAGTTGGAGATAAGAGAGAAGTCTACAATAGTGGAGATAGAGAGGGCTCTAGGATGAAATAGTGGGTCCCAAATTTTAACGGTGGAGATTAAAGAGAAAAGCCACATGTCATCTCTAAAATAGAACTTTTGAGATGGGAGAGATTGAAGTTTGGAGACCAAAGATAAAAGTCTTATTTCTTTATATTATATATATATATATACACACACACATTGTTAGAGGCCTCGTGCGATGCACGGGTGTAATTTTTGTCTCTCTTATCACAATCTCTTAAGATTTCTCTCTACATTCTTTCTCTCTATATCTTTTTTATCTCTCTTTTTATCCCTTATCATAATCTCTTAAAATCTCTTAATATTATCTATCTATCCTTATCTCTATCTCTCTTATCACAATCTCCTAAAATTTTTCCAATGATTTTTGAATTATGAAGAAAACGTATGTATCACCTAAAATCTCTCTAATAGGGTTTGAATTGAGAGGGAATGAGAGAAAGAGTTAACGGTTGAGATTTAAAAAAGGGTGCCACGTGGCATCCTTAAAATAGAATTCATAGGATTCCTGGGATTGAAGATTGGAGAGCAAAGAGATAGGGTTAGGTGACACTTATTTGTCGGGGGATAGGTGACACTTATTTCTTTATATATATATATATATATTATTACTAACTAGCGGGTGGCACGTGCGATGCATATGAGAGAGAGAGGGGAAGGAGTTAACTACAGTTAATAGGAGTTAAAAGGGACATGTGTTAATCCGCAGGCGCGATTGAACTCTCCCTGAGTTCAATCATGATTGACTGTGATTCTATTCTTTAAATACATAGATGAGCATGGGGTAGTTTAGAAATTAAAGTAAAACATTAAATCAAAATTTTGTTTCATATACTAAACTTTATGTGAATGTAACTATCTCATAATTTTTTTTTTATATAGATTTCTTTTTTTCGTATAAGTATAGTTTATTTATGATTGAGAAGTGGCGTCATACGTATTATTTTAAAATATAACAAGGAGGAGTTTCTGAAAGAGGTGAGTTCTTCTCCAAACTCTTCCCTCTTATCCTATATCGCAACCACATCCGAATTCAACCCGATCTAATACCTCATTTCTTATCTATAAATACCCACTCTAATCCAACGAAAAGAGGAGATCAAATCAGGAGAAAAACTTGAGGGAAAAATTGGATAGAGAAGCTTTACTTTTCATCATTTTCCTTTTTTGGCCAAGCTAGCCTATCATTTAATTCGGCAATATCATTCTCATCACTTCTTTTCTCATATTTTCTTCTCTATTTCTCTCATGGTTTGTTTCTGTAGTTGTAGTACGTTAAAGCACACCAATATCTTCATCTTCTCACGGCCAACAGCAGCCCAACGCCCACGGCTGTGCAACGCATCAACGCCACCTTTTTTTTTTTGGCTTTTTCTTATGTTCCTTCTTCACGAACAGGGGTTGTAGCATTCTGGTTTTTTCCTTCTTAGATGTTCATCAATTGAAAGGCCAGTAAGCGCCTTCCTCCTCCCTACAGATCACAGCAACTGTACCCTCTATAATTTTTTTAACTTATAATTTTAATATACAACCATCTTGGTTTATACTGTGGTTAAGATTCATTTTGGGCAACGGCACAGAAAAATAGCATTAGCATCCAATTCCAAGGAGAGTTCCCCCATTGACCCTGGTTAAGATTTGTTAATCCTTAGGTTTGGTAAATCGATTGTAGTTTTCTCTACTATTCAAAAATTTTCTTTGTTTGGATTTGATAATTAAGATTAGGGCTGTGATTAGCACACCCCGCATTAGAAAAGGTAATCTAATGCCATGTCCACGTGTCCCTTTTTAACACTCCTTTAACTATGATTAAGCTTGAAAATTAAAATAAACATTTTGGTTTTTTTGATTTTTAAAAATCAAGCTTAGATTGTTTAACTATAAGAGTGAGTGGATCTTTAACTACAGTTTTTTTTTCTATTTGTTTATTATTATTTTTGGTAAGGACTCTATTCGTAAAGATTTAGAAGGACTCTCTTGGTAGAGATTCAGATATTTTAAGTGATTAATAAATATTATTTTTAGATATTCCTTATTTAACTTAAGGAGGTTTGGAAAATATTGAATTCTAATATTTTTACTATATAAGTTACATACGGGTACGGTGTAAAAGATCTAAAGTTAGTTGTAAGAATATAAAGCTAATGTTAGATTTTCTACTGTTAGTAGGCTTTTGCAAACCTTAGATATAGGTGGTGACTGGTGAGTGCAAGCTAATGTGCAGGCATTTTGGTGAGTGCAATTATATGAAATCATTTCAACTTTCCCGGCCTGCGAGTATAATTGGGTTTTCGGGTTTTCTTGTAGGAAAGTGATAAAATTATTTTTGAGAATTCAACATTGAGAGCTGGACAGTTGGATTTACCAATGGTGCCATATCTACACATGCTTCAAATGATGGCCCCACTTAATGTTTGACACCATTAGATCTTGAATTCAACGGTCTAGCTCTAGCTCTCGAGTAGATATTATCAGAGTTTTAAATCACTTCCTTTCTTGTATGATTTCACATTGGAAAGGGTGTGTAGTATGTTGTCTATTTTTAAGAGAAATTGATCTCCTCTAATGAATTGTGTTCCGTGTCAAGTTTGTATAGTCTAGCCCCTAAAAATATTTTAATTTTATCAATAAAAAGTTAATACGTGCAAAACATGTGCACCTTTACTAGTATATATAAATGTAGGATTTTGCTAGCCCCAGTTGCAAATCTTCCAAAGACGCAACTGGGGCCATACAAATGTCAAACATTCTTTGACTTTTCCTTTTAAACCATTAAAATAATGAAACATCTCCAAGTGTTAGGCCCATCTTGCGGCTATGGAAAAATTTGGAGTAAATGCGACTGGGGCTAGCACTTCTCATAAATGTATATATATTTTGTTCACTCTTTTTGTTTAGTGAGTGCTGAATAATACTTCATTATTCACATATCTCTAATAATCATTTAAAAGAATAGAGTCCCAAAATAGAGGAATTAGTACTCTACGGAGACTCCCAAAGTGTACTTGCAAATCCTAACCATTTAACTCAATTATTAATGGTTAGGATCAGAGCTGAGGTGACATTAGAAAAAATAAAATAAGTCAAGTCAAGTCAAGTTATATACGGTTGGAATTTTTTGTTTTTTTTTTTATGAAAGAAAACGAAACCCCCGGCCCAAACAATAGACTAGGGTCGGGGAGCCCCCCCATTGGCCAAAATCTTTCTGCAGGCCCAAGGATGAAGGAAGCTGAAAGCAAAAAAATTCATGGCTTGAAGGCCATAGCTATACGACGTGATACTATGAGCATAAGTATTTGCAGATCGCGGGGTTGGAAGAATGCGAAACTTGGACTGAGTTGTCAAAATGGCCCGAATATCATCAACCACCACCCGAGCCTCCCAATGAACTGCTGAGCCAGTGCCACCAATGGCCGCCACTAAACCGCAGACATCCGACAGAACCGAAACATGCCTCCAACCGCGAGCTTGAGCAAAAGACAAGGCACTACGAACTGCAACTGCCTCAACCACAAGAGGAGAACCACCCCGTAAAGCCTGAACAAAACTGCCAAGAATTCGACCTCTGAAATCCAGCGCAATGCCTCCAATACCCGCAATCCTACCGCTCCTAGCCAAGGACCTGTCCACATTTAAATGAACCCATGGAAAAGAAGGGGGCTTCCAGGGAGAAGAGACCGAATCCAAACCAAGAGAAGAATCCGCTACACTACGCCTGAGAGGAAGAGTACTTGAAGCCTCCTTGATAAGCCTGCTTGATAAGCCTGCTGGCTTGATGAATAGAGCGAAGAGGGTCCACGGGGACCCCTTGGAAAAAGCTAGTATTCCGAGCTTTCCATATACTCCAAGCTAAAGATGCTATAAGAGAAAGCATCATGTTCTTCCATAGACCGCTCAAAATAGAGATTCAACTAAAAAATTACCTCATAGTTGTAAAGATACTGACGAAACGCAAATGAAGTAGTCTTTTGGAAAGCTACAACATATGGCAACACGAAACCAAAATGATAGATCTATCTGGCCAAATACGGCTGGGAAAACTTGGATAGCAAGGAATTTTACAATATAAACTAAACTCGTAAAGTCAGTAGGAGTTTTATTATTTATTTATTTCTCTCTTTATTAAGTAAGAGTAGCGGTCGAGATAGAAACCGTGTTAGATGTTACTACATAGGTCCTACTAGGGTTAGAGTTAAAAAGGATATATAAGGTGGTTAAATTGTGATCATAGGGATATTTGTTTTAAGTCATTTACGTTTTGGGAAAATCTTGATAAGGATAGAAGAAAACAATGAATTAGAAATTTGTTGAAGGGATGCGAGATCGCAACGGAAAAAATCAATTCCTTAGATCCAGTCAATAAAATGAAATATAGAGATAGAGCTATAGTCTTTCAGATCAATATGATCTAAATTGAGGTATGATTTCTCCACAATGAGATTTCATACAAAACTTGGATGTATGGTTGATCATACTTGAGCAAACCTCAAGTTACACAAAGAATATTCTTAAGAGAGACAAAGTTCTCTTCTCACACAAATGGAAAGTCTCCACTTTTGATTTTTTGGTTGCATTCTTTTCTCCTTAGCCAAGAGGATTTATATACCATCAAAGAGAGAGTCGTTAGATTCCTCTATAATTATTCTCTTATATTAAGCAATTAGAATCTGGATCAATGGTTCAAATTCAACCACATTTACCATAGCTCCCTTAGATCAAGTAACGGTTTTAACGGCTCTTTGAAGTCTTAATGGTTTAGTCAAACTAGTTGTTAAGCCTTTGACTAAGATCCAACGGTCACCCTTCACCAAGATACCCAATTTGGCTTAGAAATGATCCAACACTCCATATCTCACAATATTAACATGAAACTGTGCACAAAAGAATGCATGATGTTGAATATAAATAGATATCATATAGTATATTTGGAAAACATGAACATGCATGTGTAATGATGTGCATGAGTGTGATGCATGTGAGAATTCATATCATTGAAGTCAGATTTACCCATCAATGATTATAGTCGTTTGATCGAGTACTTATAGCCACATGATCTCAATATCCAACATTTGTGACTAATAATAGTTTGATCAATACCTATTCTGCAAAATGGTATTGAACTCATGTCTGTTGGAGTTGCAATCATAGGAATTTTTGTTTTAAATCATTGAAGTTTTGCGAAAATCTTGATAAGGATAGAAGGAACAAAGGGTCCATAGTTTATTTGGTGATGATTAAGTATGGGGCTGTTTAAGTTGCAACCAAATCAGAAAAATATTTCCTACGAAAATGGGTGTATTGTCCCAACTTCTGATGGAAATTTGGGAAACGTCTAAACAACTGTAAAAAAAATGATTTCTTTGTTGAAGCTTAGTGTTCATCTATGGAGTAAAGAAAAGTGAAGGATTAGAGAAAGAAGATGAGAAGACATGGGGAGCATTTATTTTAAAATGTGGGGTCTTTTAAATAAGAATAAAATGACTTATTTAACCTTACTTTTAAGCAATCAGAAGGGTAAAAAAGTCTTGGTGGTGGATACACGTTTCACGTACTGTGTGAACGTACAGTAGTTATCCCATACACACACACACACACACACACACACACATATATATATGAGTTAGAATGCTAGGGTTAGACAGACCCCCTACCAGATAAAATTAAAGATCAAACTATTTAAATTCGAATATATCTACACCCCTGCGAATCGGTCGAAACATTCTAGCTAACAAGGGTGGGAACAAAGAAAGACCCTAAACAAATTCTCTATGAGAGGTACTGCTAAGTTTTGACAGGAAATCTATAGCCCGATTTGTTTCCCGGGGGGGTAAAGCAACAGTCTCACGACCATAAAACATATATAACAAAGAGACACGACTAACATCCCAAAACGTGTACGAGTTCGATGCAACCTGAATGAGGGTGTATCCCCCATTTCAAGACCACGCAAAATAGCCATAAGCTCAAACTAGACAACAGAGCTTCCTGATCTACAACTTGTCATTGCTTCTAGCACAGACCCATCATAGATTCTGAAAATGACTCCATAGCCTCCTATATCGACCTTGAAAGAACCCCCCGCCTCTTGCTCCAGTGGTGGGGTGTGGCCTCTCTATAGAGGGAGGTCTGGGGATCGAATCCCCCTAGGGCGACGAGTCCGCTAGAGCTCCAATCTCCCAAGCAAACCACTAACCATTTGTTAATATGAAATTCAAATTGTTTGAATTTGACTGAATTAAACCAGAATTTAGGGTGGGATCTACAATCTAAGCTAACCTAAATCAGTAAATCTGACTGTATCGACTAAGATCTTGTTGAAGAATTAGAAATTAGAATAGATGATTGAAAAGGAGAGATGATCTAGGTTATTGATCAGAGGAATATGGAAGAACAAGAGCTTCATCTCAGATAATTGGTGTTTGCAGAGAAACTAAAATGCCGAAGGAGTTTGTGTTCTCTTCAAGTGATAGTCATGACTTCACTCGTATACGAAGTCCTCTATTTATAGAATTCCCAAGTGAGGTTAGGAGTATAACAGCTCATAGCCAGCTTCAAAAACACGCTCATGACAGCTCAAAAAGTTAGTTATAACTGCCTTAGGACATAATGACTAAAATACCCCCTAAGTAAAATTTATCATAGGACAAGTCATGAGTTAAGGAAAGGAGCTGTGACAATTCAAGATTGTTATATGATTTGCTCACTACGACGTCTCAGTCCTTAACACGTTCCTCAGTACCCTCCAAACCACAAATCCTAAAACAACCCCCAAAGATATAAAGAGAGTCTGATATATGGAAGGCAGGTTACACGCCTTCCAAATATCGCTCTAGGCGGAAAATAAGGAAACATCACCAAGTCCTTCAATCCTCGTGGAGAACGCAATGTGACGGGAATTCATTTATCCGTTGAATGGGCAATTCCCTCCGCCCTCAGGCCTGTGGTATGCATGCCACAGAAATGAGCATGATACGCAAGTCATAACTTGTAGGAATTATGAGGATTTAAAGATGTCTCATAATACCCTTCTGGCCATCACCACGGGGTAGCAGTGACGCCAGAATAGGATATATATGGAGGCACCCTTACCGCTATACCTACATGATAGATGGTGGCCATGACGTACACATCAATCCCCTGACGAAGCGCCTAGGTTCAGCTCGGGGTTATGCATGCCGCCAAGATAGGATGTGGGGGTACGCATGCCCCATTCCTATGGGGATATGATGACCTTTCCATTCATAATCCATCCCGAGAACCTATGTAGAACACACATGTTGCATGATGCTATGCAATTCGCCAAATACTTGTCTTTCGCACTAAACAATTCGTCAAATAAATGGAGAATGCTCTTTTAAAGCGTGAGCATGCAAGAGTTATCATCCGTATATCAGGCATGTATTTTTCACGTGCTCTCATCACATGTGATTGTTTGTATACGTGGTAGTCATCTTCAATATCATCATCAACACCATTGTTTTAATCACTAACTGTAGTTAACTGATACCCTCAACAAAAAAAAAGAAAAAAAGAACCATCAGTATTCATGTTGCAAAAAATCCCTCTATTCGGCGGCTCCTAAGAAACCCACATGTCGAACTTTTCCATTGGACCACAAAGCTACACTCAACAATCTTCCTGTTGGTTGCATTGTCACAAATCTGAATCCTAGTCGTGCTGATTTTATTGACAACATCCTCTATAATTTCATTAATTAACAACATCACTTGGTTTGGAATACTCATTCCCAGAGCTCCTTCGATTCTTCTCCGCCCATATATGATAAATGAAAGGATTAAAGGCGACATTATATTTTTACGAAGAAGATTTTTTTATTCTTTGTCTTT
The DNA here is from genome assembly GCA_015143295.1 of Tetracentron sinense. NCBI lineage: Eukaryota > Viridiplantae > Streptophyta > Magnoliopsida > Trochodendrales > Trochodendraceae > Tetracentron > Tetracentron sinense. The sequence continues at coordinate 32,767,433 of CM026574.1, forward strand.
TGTAGTTTTTTTTGGGTCTCAATGAGATAGGTAACTAGATATATATAAAAAGAATACTATCAACAGGAGCTCTGTTGAATAGTTAACTGGAGCAATCCATGCAAAAAATGGGAAGCAAATTGTCTGTGTTCTTCTCTTGTGGCCATGAGTTTTGGAAGGCCAGGATTAATTAGTTTGTACATATGGATTTTATAACAGTTGTAACCACCTCTTGGAGAAATCTTGGCCATCAAAAACGCTGGCCACTAAGAAGAACACAGAGGATATGGTTCCCAAAACTTGCCTTAAGAAGGGGTATGTAGGGAAAAATAATATACTGTCAAAAGATATCCTTCTTTATGTTCATAACCACCACTTCCCAAGGCAATTTTTAGGTTGCTAGCTCTGATTGAACAGTCAACTGGAGCTCATGTTCATAGTTAATTTAATATGTGAAACTAAAACTATTAAATTCTTAAATATTTACATCCCCTCCCTGCCATCTCCTGCTTCTCTAACAATTTTAGAAAGAAAAATGGGGTAATCATTGGGTCCAAGACTATTTCACTATGGGAGAGACTATATTTAGAAGAAAGAACATTTGCAGCCTGTTAGCCTCCCTCTGAACATGCCCAATAACAAAATGGCGAACACTAGAAATCAAAATGTTAATCGAGCTTAACAACCAAAAATCTCTCCACGGGCAGAGACAAAGTCTGTTCCAAGAGTTCGGATAAAGTCTTTACTTATAATGGTTAACCGGTGATAAATGTTAACGTATCTTTGGATGAATCCTCCAAGATCCAGCCTCACTCTCTTATGGAAACTCCACATATAGAAGCAGTCACGTGAATGGACTTTCTTCATTGAAGAATGAATCGTATTGGAAAGGATATCTTGTAAGATAGGAACATCAGTGTGAATGAACTCTTTCTATTAGAGAAAGATCTGTATTGGAAAGGCTATCCTACAAGATAGGAAAGTCTCTTATAATTCCAAAAACTCTGTAACAACAATTGCCTTATATAAATACTCTCCTCTCCTCATGTATTCAATTAATTTGAGGAAGAGAGAATTCTCTCAAGCAATACACTGGTATCACATGGTATCAGCCAGAAGTTAGGTAACTTCTTATTCGATACCCAACCATGGCTTCCTCTTCTTCCATTCTCTTCCCTAATATCATGAATCTAGTCTCCATTAAACTAGACTGTGACAATTTTCTATTGTGGAAGAGTCAGTTCCTTCTCGTCCTACGAGCCAACAAACTTTTGGGTTTCATTGACGGATGGATCTATGCCATGTCCTTCTCAATTTCTCGTTAATTAAGATAATAAACCTACAACAACCATTAATCCAACCTATGAAACCTGGCAAGAACGTGACTCCTTGGTGTCACTTTGGGTCAATGCTACTCTTCATGCCTCATCCCTTCATAGCAACCATTAATCTGATGCAGTCTAGTTCTCGAGTCCTTCAACTCAAGCAACAATTGAAGACCATTAAGAAAGGAGGTCTGTCGATCACCGACTACTTGGACAAGATGAAAGGTCTCACTGATTCTCTTGAGGCCGTTGTCCAGTCGATTTTTGACTTTGATCTTTGCAATCAAGTCCTTAATGGCCTGGGTCAGGAATATGATCCCATTCACACTTCAGTCCTCAATAAGGATTCTCCCATTCACTTTGATGATTTGTTCAGCCAACTATTGACATTCGAGCTTCGTTTTGAATCTCATGCATCCAACATTATATTTGAGCAACCTTCATTGCTCTATTTACCAATCGATCCCACCAACCTACACCTCAAGGCCGTGGTGGTTCACGTGCCCGGTCGTATCACCATCGTGGTCGGGGTCGAGGTCGTAATAATGGTGGCCACGGTGGTGGTTCTCACATAGATACTTCATCCTCTACTACTCAACCAGCCAAGCAACCAATGCCAAATATCTGTCAGAGCTGCAACCGAGTTGGGCATCATGCCCTTGATTGTTTTCATCACCTTGATCTTTCCTATCAAGGCCGCCAACCTCCTCAGAAGCTTCAAGTCATGGTTGTTGCCAAGAAAGCAATTCCCCTACCTGGTACATAGATACAGGTGCATCAAATCATGTCACTGTCGAGCTCAACAATCTCTCCATTTAGCATATGAGGGTAATGACAGCCTAGCCGTCGGTAATGGTAACACCCTTGCTATCTCACACACTGGAACCCCTCAAATTTCTTCTTCTGAAAAAATATTTCATCTAGATAATGTCCTTCATATCCCTAACATGAAAACCAACCTTATTTTTGTCTCTCAATTTACCAAAGATAACAATTGTCACTTCATATTTACTGACTCTAATTTTTTGTGAAGGACAACCTTATAGGGAGGACCCTCTTCCAAGGACGGATGTATGATGGCCTATGCCCGCTTTAACTTCTCATTAGTGCTTCTTGTTCATCACCAATCTCTCCTACCGCCTTCTCTAGTGTTCGACAACCTACCATGGTCTGGCATCATCGACTCGGTCATCCTGCTTCTCAAACTATGGTTGTTCTCTCTAAGCCTCTCCCACTCTCTGGGTCTTCTAAGTTGTCTTTTGTTTGTCAATCATGTCAAATGGGAAAGAGTTCCCGGTTACCATTTAACTCGTTTGAGTCATTTACTACTGTTCCTCTTGAGCTTGTTCACACTGATGTGTGGGGACCTGCTCCCAAACTCTCAATAAATGGTTACAAATTTTATGTGAGTTTATTGATGACTTTAGTCGTTATTGTTGGATATTTCCTCTTCAATTTAAATCTGAAGTCTGAAATATTTGTGCGGTTGTCGGCCCTTGTTGAAACCATGTTTGATCGTAAGATTAAATCCCTTCAATCCGATAGGGGTGGGGAATATACTAGCTTTCGTTTTAAAAGCTTTCTATCTCTCCATGGTGTCTCTCATCGTATCTCATGTCCTCACACTCCTCAACAGAATAGCGTTGCAAAGCGCAAACACTGCCATCTTGTTGAAACTAGGCTAGCACTTCTCACTCATGCACATATGCCTACCCGATTTTGGTTTGATGCCTTTGTCGCTGTTGTATTTTTAATCAACTATCTTCCTACTCGAGTTCTTACTAATATTTCATCCTATGAAAATTATTTCATAAGACCCCCTGATTATGGCATCTTACATAGTTTTGGTTGTGTCTGTTTTCTAGTGTTTCATCCCTACATGCACAACAAACTTACTTCTCGTACTACTGCATGTGTGTTTCTTAGTTACAGTCTTAATCACCATGGGTATAAATGAATGGACATGCGTAGTGGTCGAGTCTACCTTTCTCGTTATGTGGTTTTTGATGAATCTCACTTTCCGTTTGCTGAATTGGAGGTAGCTCACTCATCCAAAGGAACGACAGAGGATACCTCTCCTATCTCCCTTGGTTTGACTCCCTAGGTACCACCTTCACCTCTCACACCATGACTGTGACACCCATCCCCTTGCCACCTCTTACCGAGGATGTGTCTTTAGCTCCTCCACTCGATCACCCTCCTCATGACACACCCGCTACAGCTTCATTCCTCACAGTCACCCCTTTGATTTCCCCTCCATTGGACCATGTTTCCTAACCTGAACCATCACCACTAGTTATCCACCAACCTAGTGAGATTCCACCTCTCATCACCCATCCATATGACAACCGTTCAAAATCTGGAATTTTTAAACCTAAAGCTTTAGCCTCTACTCGTTACCCATTACTGACCACACTATTCACTTCGGTTAGTTTTGCAGAACTAAGTTCTTATACCCAGTCTGTCACAAAACCTAAGTGGCGCACTACTATGGCTCATGAATTCGATGGTTTGCAAAATCAAGGTACTTGGACACTTGTTCCAGCTCCCCCCGACAAAAATATTGTTGGTTGTCGATGGGTTTATAAGATCAAGCAAAATTCCAATGGGTCTATTGAACGCTACAAGGCTCGTTTAGTGGCCAAGGGGTATCAACAACCGGACCTTGATTATATTGACACCTTCAGTCCTAAGGTTAAACATGTGACGATTCGTATCATAATTGACTCTTGCCATTCAGAATGATTGGCTCATTCACCAAATGGATGTTCACAATGCCTCTCTCCATGGCCCACTCATGTTTGTAGGGTCCATAAGTCTCTCTATGGCCTTAAAAAAGCCCCCCAGGCTTGGTATCTTCATCTCATAGATTCTCTTCAGGGCCTTGGCTTTATTGGTTCTACAACTGATAGCTCCTTATTCATCTGACACGTTGATGGTTGTCTCTTATTTCTTTCTTTTGATTTATGTTGATGATATCCTTGTTACAGGAAATCAGGTGTCGACCATCCATTCATTGTTGATGGATCTTAATCGCCTCTTTGGTTTGAAGGATCTTGGGCCTCTCCACTTTTTCCTTGGCATTGAAGTTCATCGCCAGCCTCAAGCCCTTTATTTATCACAATCCAAATACATTATTGACTTGCTCACTCATGCCAAGATGGATGGGGCCAAACCTCTTAGTTCTCTGGTTGCCTCAGGCTTCAAGCTCGCATGGTTGGATGGTGATCCTCTTTTGGATCCAACTGAATACATTATAGTAGGTGCTCTTCAGTACTTAACTCTCACTCGCCCATACATCGCCTTTGCTGTTAACCAAGTTTGCCAATTTATGCACTCCCCACACTCTACTCATTGGGCTACAGTCAAACGTATTCTCCATTTTCTCAAGGGTACTATTTACTTTGGATTACATTTTCGGAAGGGTGATTCTCTCTTAACAACATTCTCAGATGCAGATTGGGCAAGTGATCCTGATGATCGCCGTTCTACCTTGGAATATAGCATTTTTCTTGGATCGAACCTTATTTCTTGGAGTGCCGAGAAACAACTAACAATGGTTCACCCTAGTACCGAATCTGAATATCGCTCTCTAGCTCATACAAGAGCTGAACTAGCTTGGATTCAGATGCTTCTTCGTGATCTCAAAATTTTTCTTCCCGCTCCTCCAACATTTACTGGGACAATATCAGTGCTTTTGTCTCTTGCCTTAAATCTAGTTTATCATGCTTGCACAAAACATGTGGAGATCGACTATCATTTCATTCGTGAAAAGGTGGTTCATGTTGACATTAATGTTTGGTTTGTTAGCTCAGTTGATCAAACCGCTGATATCTTTACTAAAGGACTCACCATAGCTCGGTTTCAGATGTTAAAATCCAAGCTTCGCATCACCGATATTCCGCTTTGCTTGTGGGGGCGTGTTAACGTATCTTTGGATGACTCTTCCAAGATCCAACCTCACCCTCTTATGGAAACTTCAAATATAAAAGCAGTCACGTAATGGATTTTTTTCATTGAAGAATGAATCGTATTGGAAAAGATATCTTATAAGATAGGAAACATCCTTGTGAATGAACTCTTCTATTGGAGAAAGATCTGTATTGGAAAGGCTATCATTCAAGATAGGAAAGGCTCTTATAATTCCAAAAACTCTGTAACAGCATAAATACTCCCATCTCCTCATGTATTCAATTAATTTGAGGAAGAGAGAATTCTCTCAAGCAATACACTGGTTTTACAATAAAGTCTGTTCTGATACATGTTACCGGCGGGTGCGACTGTCATTTGAAAAGTTTTTGGTAAGATACAATGATCATAAAACAGATACGTACGATACATTAATTAAGATATCGAAAAATTACACGCACACGCATTCCTCGAGATTGATATATATGTGAGGTTCCTCGCATAGAGAGAGGTAAGGAAACCAAAGAGAAATATATTAATTAATGAAACAAAGAAAGAAAGAAAAAAAAAATTGTAATGGCGCGCACTGGGAGAGCGTAGACACGTACCACTCCCTCTTATTTTTCACAAAGGTTGTTCAATTACTGCGCTAACTCAGCTAGCTGCTTCTGTTTCTCTCTGTTTGGAGAGCAGACGAAATGGTAGATTTAAATGGTGTAAGGCGGGGGCAGGGGCATGCCCTTGACGATGCCGCAGAGCTCGTTGTTGTCGGGAATGTTGTATTCGTCCCTGAGGGAGCGGGCAGGTGAGAGAACGCTGATGTAGAGCTGCTGTCCCAGGTAGTGCCTCTCCCACTGTTCCGACCTCAAATTCCACATTCCCGCGTTGTCCAGGGTCAGCAAGATTGCCGCCCACGATTTCGGGTACACCTGGACTGTGTGCCTGCTCACCGCGTCCAGAAGATTGTAGTTCTTTCTGCGTTCCGGGCTCCACTTCCCAGGTTCAATTCTGCAACATTTTCCTATGATATATTAGCCTTTAATTTTTCCTTTTTTTTTTCTTTTTTTTTTTAATCACAGCTACGTAAGCTAGCTAGCTAGAAGAAGAACCTATTACGTACATAATGATGAATTAAATACTTATTAATACTTACGCGACTGCGAAGAAGGAGTACCCATCCAAGTGCCATGACTGAATGCTCTTCTCGTGGTTCTCGAAGATGATCTCCACAAAGTTACGGAATGTGGCGTTGAGGACCACTGGCCCCACCGAGATCTTGTCGCTCCCCTTCGCCGGTGGCTCGTCCCCGATTGTGTCGTACTTGAACACCTTGGCAGCTGCTCCAAAGTACTCGGCCAGCTTCAGGGGTGTGTCAGTGTCCATGTGCGAGGCGCCGTTGATGGCGTAGCGGAGCTTGCCGTCCACGGTCCCGGGCGAGTTCACAATTTTGATGGTGCGGGTGATGTTGATGCCGCCGTAGTGGTAAGAGCCTTGAGGGTTGGGTCGGGCAGCGCTGGCAGTGAGGTTCCAGCGGAAGGAGCGAAACTGGTTGAGGGACCAGGCCCAGCCCACGGGGGCCTCGGGAAGCTTGGGCGAGGCAGGGCCTTTGCCGTTGGTGTAGCGGACGATCCCCGTGGCTGTGAGCACGTTCTTGGTGAACCGGGTGGAGGCCACCATGTGGTAGTCCTTGGGGTCCTGGTTTGCCGTCACCAGTACCGAGTAGCACTGCCCCACGTGCACGTCAAGCGAGTCGTACACGTTTTGGACCGTGTGGGACCCTTCCATCTCCACCAGCTTCATAGGGTGGCCCTGGATCCTGAAGTTGAGGGAGGTCTTCATCCCCACATTGCACATCCTGTACCTGTAGGTCTTGCCAGGCTTCATGGTGAAGAGGGGTTCGTCCTTGTCGTGGCCCTTGCCGGACTTGCCGTTGATGAGGACGCCATCTGGCCTTCCAAGGGAGCGCCCGCTGTCCAGGAATTTCTTCAGGACGGTGTGGCTCTTGGAGTACCAGTCGCCGATAAGGACGGTGTAGTCATCCTCTGGGTCGGCAAAGGGGACGGGGATGAGCAGCCGACTGTTCACGCGGAGGCCTCCGAATCCACCAGCTGCCTTGTGCATGGCGGTGCTCGGGAAGTAGAAGTAGCTCCCTATCTGGTCCTTCACCTGGAAGTGGTACGTGAAGTTCTGACCAGGCGGGATGGGGCAATTGGTTCCAAGCACTCCGTCTTGCCACGAGTTCTTCCTATGCTGGATGCCACTCCTGTTTCATCATCAATGATTCAATATATATGAATTCTTATTCTTCTTCTAGCGGCAAAAGCTAGCTCGATCTCACTTAGTTAATTAATTAATTATAAATGCTTACACACACACACCTATATATATATATATACACACACACGTACAGGCTTCGGATTGTCTCTGATGAAGCCAAAAAGAGCTCTTGGGCATTAAGAATAAGCGACATATGGCGTTAAAAAAGGGGAGAAGTCATTTCATTTTCTCCTCCCATGATTTTGACTTCTCTCCATTTGATATCTCTCCCTCAACACCTTATTACCATGTGTCATATAATGTGTGGAGAAGTCAAAATCATGGGCCAATGATTTTGACTTCTCTACCGCTTGTCTCTATGCTATGGTTGCAGGAGACAAGCCCATTCGAGGCCGTATGTACATGTTAAAATAAAAAAGAAGTGCACATTAAGCTTACTTATAAAATATTTTGGAATGATGGATCACGTACCATGACAAGAGGAAGGGCTCATCGAGGTTATTGAAGACATTGACAACAACGTTGTTGTTGGTGGTGGAGTTAATGTTTGGTCCGGGGAACTTGCCGTTGATGAGTATACCTTGCTGGGGGACCCCCAGAGGAGAGATGGTACCGTAGGTAACTTTCCATGTGAAGTATATGTAAGGATCTTCGGCCCGGACCACCGCCGCCGCCGTGAGGCAGAACAACCCAATTAGCATCAACGTCACAGGGGCCATCTCGCTCTCTCTCTCTCTCTTTACTACTGCTACTAATTGTTCCTATATATATTCTCCTCTTCTGTTTAATTGCAGTAGAATACGATCGATGAACAACCCTCGGCGCCGAAGGTTTACAAGAAAGTAGAAGAATCAGCGAGAGGCCATTTTTAATATAAAACCAAAGAAAAAAGAAAGATGTGCCTGGTTTCAAGAGCTTTTGTTGTTGTGCTCTCTATGTATTTCCTGAAGAACCCCCTTTCACCTCATTCCCTTTTATACAAGGTGGGCATGGTATGAAAAAAATTATACCCGTTCAAACCCCCTGACTCTCTCCTCCAACGTCCGCCACTCATTGCCCCTTGCATCGGGCCCTTCCCTTAACGGTTTCTTCTCTCTCCCCTTGTAATCAGTTTCTTGTTTTTCTTTTTTAAGTTAACTTTTCTGGTTCTTAGATTTCCCATTATTTCTCTCTAAATAGAGTTTTAATTAAATATGACGTCTGACCGTGTCTCCACCGTTTTATTGGGACTGCACACTCTACACTTGTCATTTCATCCTTACATTAGAACTAACCTCTTCTTTTAGAACCCACATCCTCTACGGTGATTAGGACTGTATTCGGGCCGGGCTTGACCGGGCTTGGCCAAGCCCGGCTCAGCTTGAATTAGTTTGATCGAGGCCCGAAACCCGGCTCGGCCCGAAATCCTGATCGATTGTGCGGCCTGAAGCTCGGCCCGTAAAAAAAAACTTGGCTTGAAGCCCGGCTCGGCCCGAATTGATTCAAGCTCAAGCTGGGCTTGGCTTGGCTTGGCTCGAGCTCGGCTTGAATCCATTTTTTAAAAAAATAATAAAATTTTATATTATTTATATATATAATAATGATAATATATATATATATATATATATATATATATATATATTTATTTTTATTTTTTTTTAATAATATTCGAGCCGAGTTCGGGTCGGGCCGAACCTCAATCGAGCCGGGCTTCAAGCCGGGCCGAGCCGCACAGGGGTGGGCTTGAGCTTGGCTTGAATTAGCTTTCGAGCTTTTTTTTAGGCTTGGCTTGGCTTGTTCGAGCCCAAAATTTCGAGCCGAACCGGGCCGGGCCGGGCCGGGCCGAGCCGCACCAACGGGCCAATCGGGCTTTCTGCAGCCCTAACGGTGATAACCGGATTATCACCCCCTTGAGGTAGCCCCATGTCCTGTTTTTTGACACCCCTTAAATGAGACTAAATTTACCAACCTATTATGTTTTTTTTAAAATATTGATTTAAAAAAAAATATTTTAATATTGAAAAAACCTTTAAAACAATTTTTTAATTTAAAAAAAATAATTAAGATTTAAAAAAAAAACCAAGGATGGGTGGGTGAACCTAAGGGGTGGGTGAATCTTAACCAGAGTTAAGAGATGTCCAAAGGGACACGTAGCTACCTCAAGGGGTGATAACCAGATTTGCCAAATCTAGTTATCACCGTAGAAGATTTGACTTTTTTTTTTAATTGGAAGTGATTTAAAACTCTACTATGGATAGTTGGGTGTCCAATTAAAAATCTAATGACACCAAACATACATCTAGTGGAGCCCAATCATTTAAGCATACATGTGCACCTTAACACTGTTAGATTTTAATGAGGAGCTAAATATGTGAAAGGAGGGCATCTTGCTCTTTGTGTGGCACATGAATCAGACTCTTCTTTTTGGAAGAAAATTCTGCAGTGCATGCTTGAGTTTTTAAGTAAATCTAAGTAGAAGGTTAGAGAAGGAAATGTAAATTTGTGATATGATAGTTTTTTGGATTCGGGTCCTCTGTTTTATGAAATTCGAGAAGGTGAGCATTCTCATATAAGATTAAAAGAATTGTTTATTAATAATGTGTGCAATGTGGAAAATTTGCAAAGGCTTCTTGGTTTAAATGAAGCTGAAGAAGTGATGGAAAGAGTTGGATATCTTAGAAGTTCCTCTGATATCCTTTTATGACTCCTGGAAAAGAATGGTTGCATTACTACAAAGTCGACATGCGATGCTATCAGATTTAAAGCACCAAATTTTGAATGGGCAAAGTGGGTTTGGCACAAATGTTTACCAAAAAAATTGTTATCTGTATGTGGAAAACAACTTTTGAGTGCTTAAGTGTTGATGAAAATGTGAGAAGGGTAGGGGTGTCTCTTGCTTAGGCATGTGATTGTTGTGATTCAAGACAATCAGAAGATTTGGAGCATGTCTTGAATAAGAGAGAATTTGCTGCTGATATAAATATGGAGGAAGGTTTCGGTGGAGGTAGGAGTTCCATTCCTTAGGCACCAAAACTGGAAAGAAAGAGTCCAGATCTGGTTTAATAGAGCTTCCTGATACTCCTAATTGGGAACATTGATGAGTTTGATTCCTTGTTTAGTAGTGTGGAGGTTGTGGAAAAGGAGATGTGTGGCCAGAATGGAGGGGAAATTGGAGAGTAGTGCAGATGTTTGGCTGTCCATCAAACATTGGGTGGGGGTTTTGAGTAAGAACAAGAATGATATGACTCATTTAAATGAATCTGATGTTCGGATATTGAATAATCTGGAAGTATCGATTGCTAATAAAAAGAATAAAGCTATGTAAGTGGTGAGATGGTTAAACCGAGACAAGGGCAGTTGAAGCTCAATTTGAATGGGAGCAGCTTCGGGAATCCAGGGCCGGCTGGTGGTGGTGGTATCCTTAGAGACTGTACAGGTTTTCTTATTTTTGGTTTTTCAAAATTTTTTGGTTCTTGTTCTAATAATGAAACTGAATTGCGAGTGGTGCTGAAATGTATAAATATTTGTAAACAATTGAGACATAATGGTATTGACATTGAATGCAATTCAAATATCGTAGTGAATTGGATAAGGTCCCGAAACTGCAATTTATAGTATTTGTGGGATTTTTGGGAGCAGCTTACTGGTTTACTAGAGGGAGTAGATTTTTCTATAAAGCATTCGTATAGAGAAGGGAATAAAGTGGCAGATGCTTTGGCTCGGCAAGGTGCCATGGGGAGGAATAATTTGTTTACAAATAGTACTCAGCTTCCTAGAATTATCAAAGGTTGATATAGATTGGATAAGATGGGTACGGCTTATATTAGGCATGTTTAGAGGGTTTATTGTTGGTTTTGGTATTGGTTCGTTTTCTCTTATTGTTAGTTTTGTTGCATGGGGTTTTATTCTGTAAACCCCAAGTGTCCTTCTGTTCCCACGGTATTCCTCCGCCACAAGTGAGGGCTTATTAATAAATTTGGGACAGGGCTGCTATGTGGGTGGCTTTCAGCTCTTCTAAAAAAAACACCGTTAGATTTTAATGAGGAGTTTTAAACCATTTTCCTTGTTTTATTAAGTTTAAGGGAAAACTTCCACATGGCACACCAAAACTCAGATTTTAGGGTGAGATTGGTCACAGGCAATCACAATTGAAATTGGGGAGAGTTCAATCACAACCACATGTCAACACATGTCTCTATTAACCTCTAATAACTATGGTTAGTATTTACTAACCCTTAAGGTTCAACAATCTAACATTGGTTTTCAGAAAAAATGTTTTTAAAAGATTTAACTCTAGTTAAGAATTTTTTAACCCTTAGTGTTAGCAAAATTTCCCCCCAAAACTAAGGTTAGATTGTTGAACCTAAGAATTAGTGAATCTTAACCACAATTGATAGGGATTAACAGGGACACATGTTGATCTGTGATTGCTATTGAACTCTCCAACTCGTGATTGGATGTGAACGGATCTCTTATAGGGTTATGAAGGAAATTTTTACCATAGATTTTTTTTTTGGTAAATGAGGAGTGCTAAGCCCCAGACGCACTCAATCGAAAATTTTTCACAAATGCAAGATGGGTGCAGCATGTGGTATTGCTACAATATAACAGGTGGTATTGCTACAATATAACAGGGAGATGGTTTGACACTTGTAGCTACCACCTTGTGTGCGTCTTTGGAAGATTGTAACTTGGGATAACATTTTTGGGAAAAAAAATCATCAAAATCGTAAAATCCCAAATTTTGGTGTGCAGTATTGGCTAGGTCTAAGATCGTATAGTCTCATAAACTTTTTCCCAAGTTCAAATGCTTATGTTACTCGGAAAAGGTCTCTCTTGTCCCTTAAAAACTGACTCTCAAATTTTTGTGTTAAACTAAAACCCTCGTCTTCCTTAGTTGCTAAATTTTGGATATTTTATTGATTCTCATTCGTCATTCTTACCTGAATTCGCACTTCCCTCCCATTCACAATTCTCCTCTTGTGCGAATTAAGTGTGATCATGGAACACGGGATGAAGGTCGTGGATGTAAGCCCATGAACAAGGGTTTTCACCTTAATTTTTCAATTGCAAAGGTAACTTGTTTAAAAAATCATTGAGGAGTGCTAACCCTACTCTCAGTCAAAACTCTACTCTCACCATTCACCAACCACTTGTCCATTTGCAATGATTAAAGCCCTCTCCCACCCAAAAAAAGTGAACAGGTGGTTGGTGAATGGTGAGAGAATGGTTTGACTGAGAGTAAGGCTAGCATTCCTCAAAATCATTTGATTCTATTGTTGTATCTAAGAGTTTTGAATCAGTCACTTTCTCCTCATTAAAGTTTTATACCTGAGATTTTTTGGTTTTTTTTCACTACTACTGACATTGCAAATAAGGCTTCTGAGCAAAGAATGAAAAGGTAAGAGGAATGAGAGTAGGGCTAGCCTTTTGGTTCACCATTTTATCAAGATTTGATAGGAAAACCGAAGAAACACATTGGAGAATAAGTTGAATCCACCTCGCACAAAAACCCATCTTTTGCATAACTTTTTGGAGAAAGCCCCACTCTATACGATCATAAGCTTTTGACATATTCAGCTTTGCCCTCAAGTCCGCATAGCCCCTCACCCCATCATCTCAACTCATCTTTCATCCATGATGGTTGCATATTGGAACCAAGCCCATGCCTCAATATTCAATGGGTATGAGTAGACCATAGTCCAATCAAACCTTTGACGAGTCCCATCAAGAAGACACATTCGGGTAGATCTTAGCCCTTTAACTATGGTTATAAAATTTTAACCTTTAGAAATGATACATTCGGGGTATGAGAAATAGATGTGAATTTTTAGAAAAATGAACAAAACCCCATGAATCTACATCTGTAAATGGACAAATGGTTTAAATGCCTAGGCGCCATACATCCCTTTGTCATGTTTACTCAACAGACATCCATTTTTTCGTCTATTATGATTGCTTAGAAGACATTCATATTGGCTAAGGTTGTGGTTATATAGCATTATATGGCATGTGAACACAGATTTTACTCACTGGTTTGACTGAGAGTCGCCACCTATTTATTTTGAGGGATAAGTCTCAAGTTTAGATCAAGATTAAAAGTTTTGATTAGAGTTAGGGTAAATAATTCGATTAAGTCCCAGGGAAGGTGTTAGACACCTCGGGACCCCCGTTTAAGACGATTATCTACTCCCTAGGTCTAAGTGAAATTAAAGTCAAGATTAATGAAAATGCCTAAGTATTTAGATTGATTTTAATCCAAGAAAGGAAAAATCCTACACTAGGGTTAAACCTGGGTTGGGTTGCCTACGTACTCACCAGGGTGAGATCAGATCAAGCGTAGTTCTAACATATGAACCTATGTTGGGGTTAAGGGGAGTGTGTGTGTACACCGGGTGGCTTAGGGTTAACCCGGAGGTTAGGGTTGATTGACCGAGGAGGTCAAGTGCACCGGAGTGGCTAGGGTTTAAGCTCGGAGACTAAGGTTTGGGTCCGGAGGCTAAAGTTTGGACCCGAAGGTTAGGGATTGGGCCCGAAAGCCTAGGTTTGAGCCAAGAGATTATGGTGTGGGTCCGGAGGCTAAGGATTGAGTCCAAAGGCGTAGGGTTAATCCCGAAGGCTAAGGATTGGGCCTAGAGGCCTAGGGTTGAGCCCGGAGACTAGAGTGTGGGTTGGGAGGCTAATGATTGGGTTTGGAGGCTAGGGTATGGACCCGAAGGCTAAGGATATAGGCCCAGAGGCCTAGGGTTGAGCTCAGAAGCTAGGGTATAGGCCCGAAGGCTAAGGTTTGGGCCCAAAGGCCTAGAGTTAAGCCCGGAGGCTAAGGATTGAGCCCAAAGGTTAGGGTTGAGCTCGAATGCTAAAGATATAGGCCCGAAGGCCTAGGGTTGGGTGTAACGTCCCGAAATCGCGCCTAGAGAATCATATCCAAATATTAGATCAATCTGATGGTTGGATCTTTAATATCATTTGTTAGATGATATGCTTGATGTGTGATGAATGAATGAAGAGATGTATGAATGGAGCAGAGGTATGTAGCCCTTGATTTCGGGTTGAATAGCTCATAATTTAGGCTCGGTGACTGATTGAGTGATCAATTGGTAAGCAATTTGCTTACTTGGAATGACGTGTGTGTATGATGTGATGATTATTTTGACACTGGTTAGGTAATGAAAGGATTCATTGGATTGAATACGTTCTAATTGAATGGTAGACCATGAGACTTGGTTCACGGGCACAAGGCCTAATTGTTTCAGTTATTCAAACAAGGCTTTACAATACTAGGGATGTCTTGTGGTTAGAAAATCTAACTAGAGTTAAGGATAGATCGTGGTTCCTCTTTGACTAGGTCCGAAGAGGTGGTGCTTTGTTAGAGTTGGGGTTCTTTCGGGACTGATAGTCGGGAGATGTCGGTGTCCTATTATAACTCAAGTGACTGAACATCCAAATAGTGTATAGTCCGGGTTCCTCATTGGATAGGTTAAAAGATGACGACGTCGTGTCTATCGGGGTTCCTTCATGGTGGATAGTTAGGAGGTGCCGGTAGCCAATTCGGGGGTTCCTTTTTACTAGCCAGGAGATGCGGTAGACAGGATGGTCGGCGTTCCTTCAAGACTGATACCTAAGGAAATGACGACGAATACACGGTAGAAGTTGTCAGCCAAGACATTGGAGAAGAATGTCTTAGTGGGTGAATGCCCGGGTATATGGTTAGAGTCTTCGGATTCTAGGGTGTTTGAGTAGGCATCCTTAGAAGTTGTGTTTTAATAAAATTTATGTGGTTGGTTTGGAATAATCAAGGTTTGTTTGTCATCGAGTTAGGACCTGAAATATGTGTGAGTTACTTGACTCAAGTTATGATTAGAAAATATGCGTGAACACCATGTATGTGTTAAGACTTCGGTCTTCGGAATAAATATTGAGCATGGGCCTATGACAAGTTGTTAGAGTTCAAGGACTCGATGTAAAGTATGATGAACTATTTAAGATGTATTTTGATGATGTAAATACGGTTAAGTATGTGAATTTCATAATTGAACAAAGTTACGAGATTCAGTAATCTCGGATAGGGTGATAAAACCCTGATATTTATTATTGCTTTACTATATTGTATCATAACATTGAAAAATATTGTTATTATTTATTGAAGCATGTTATTATGTGAAATAGTTGAGATAACTAGAGTATTTTATTGGGCTTCATAGCTCACTGACTTTTTATGTCAGCAGATGTCGAAGTTGCTATCCAGTAATTACCAAGAAGGATATGAAGAAATGTTTTGCTTATGTTGTGGGCTTGTACAGACTTTTATATGGCGTTGGAATATGCCTCCTTTTGTAAACATACATGTATTTTAAATAATACAGGGTGGTTTAGTATGATGACTATTGTGATGACAGGATATAATGCTTTGTTGAAAGCATTGATAAAAGTTTTAAATTTTCCGTAATTTTCGCGGGTAAAGTCTTCTGCTTATGCGGTAATGACGAACGGGCACGTGTCTTGGAATATGATTTTCAAGGCGCGGGTTTGGGGCGTCACATTGGGCCCAGAGGCCTAGGGTTAATTTATCCATTGTTAAGGTTGTTAACCGTGGTTAGAGGGTGTGTACAAGAGTGACTTAGCTCATTTCCTGTTGAATTATGTGCCTCCAACTTTGGACCGCCATAACTCCCTACTCACAACTCCGATTTGAATTCTGCTTGATGTTATGGATTCATAGTCTCAAGGAACAAATTAACATGATTTTTTAAAATAATTTTATGGCTTTTTATTGATACAGAAATCGAGGTAAAGTTGGCGATAAAAACGGGTCCAAATTGTCAAAAACAACATGTTGGACCTAATTTCGGAAGCCCATAGAATTTAATACTGAACTCCAAATTGAGATCCGTTTGTTGGATTAGACTCCAAAGGATGAGAAGAATACAAAAATGATTTTTTGGGGATTTATGGATTTACTGATCGGTACAGATTTCTAGAATGAGTTTCGGTTAAAACATAGTCTATATCAGAAATCATCCAAAAAAATATTAAAAATCATATTCACAATTTACATGATAAAAAAAGAAATATATCTAAAATTTTGTCAAAACAATCATTCATTTGATCCCTCAATCGTAAATCCCAAGTTTGCATGAAACCGGGTAAATGGAGGGTTCGGGCCGACAACGGGGAGTTTAACATGGGTCAGGGATGCCCTCTGGATGTAATCGGGCCTGGAGAACGCCCCTGACCCCTTTCTCTCTAGTCTGGATCCCCCGACATCCACAACACATTCATAGATCACAAACATTCACATAAAATGATGGACTAGATAACAGAGTTTTAGTTTAAGGGATTGTAGGATGCATACCTGCATGGTGGTTGATCGAGGGGGGCATCAGCTTTACCACTCACTGTTATGGGGCTGGTGGATGCTGAACTGGCGGAGGTAGGACAACAACTGCGAGCTGTTGCTGCTGGGCCAAGTCTCGAGGTGTTGTTATTGATGTTGTTGTGGCTATGGATGAAGGTGAGGAGGGAGGCTGCAAGATGGTCAATCTGGGTGTGCCAACTGAGGGTGCTGGTATTGTGGCATGCTGGTCGGTGCTGTTGCTATGGAGTGTTGCTTTGACCGTTGTGAAAGGGATTTGAGGATGGGGGCAACAACTGTTGCTGTGGACGCAAGGATGAAGGCAACTACTAGATAACTGCCTCTACTCGTTATTGGCCACATCAGAGTTGAGGAACAAAAGGGTGTCTGCTATGCCATTATGGAGGAGACAGGGAACTGCTATAGGTGTATTGGGTTGATGTTTTGGAATAGATTCGGGTATGAATAAAATTTGAAGAGGTCTGTTACATTAGATGAGATTGGAGGCCGAACGGTGTTGGCTTGGCGAGCAAAATGTTAACTTGGTTTTGTTGGGACCTCTCCACCATAGGGAAGGAATGAGGTGAGGGCTTGGACTATTAGAGAAAGTGAAAGAGAAGGAGAGGGGTGGCTGAGCTATAGGGAACTCCCCCCCCCCCCCCCCCCCCCCCTAGACTTTGATTCGGGGTTAGTATATGTAGAGTTGAGGGTTGGTGGTATTTTTGTAACATGGGGGTGAGGTTAGGTGAAGCAAAAGAGTTGGATTGGAGGGTCAAAGATGGGTGGCAGGCGGGTTACAAGTGGGTTGCAAAGGTGGTTTAGGCACATAGGGGACAAGTCTCCCCAATTTGAATTCCAACATCAAGATGAGTATGGGCAGGTCTAGGGTTCTAGTGAGGATTTGACTTTAACACCATAATGGTGATTTCATTGGGTTTCACAAAAGAGAGGGACCAAGTCGGGCCCTTGGGCCGTGCAGTGGCTTTGGTCTAAGATTTTGGGCCTTGACTAGCAAATATTCAATTTGGGTCTTAAGGCCATGGGTGTTGACTCAAACCTTGGGCCTTCGGTTTTGGGGTTTAGTCCATGGACCATGGATTTGGTCCAAAGGCTTGAGCTTTGGGGGTTTTAAACCATGGGCTGACCTTATGGGTTTGATCCTTAGGGTTTTTAGCCATGGCTTGGAAGTGGACCTAGGGTTAGACCTAGGGTTAGACTAGGGTTAGACTAGGGTTTGACCTAGGGTTAGGCCTAGGGCTAGCTACGGTTTAGGGCTCTAGGGTTAGGCCCAGGTTGAGGTCAGGGTTGGTTCTAGGGTAAGCCTAGGGCAGGCTAACTATGGTTAGGACCATTAACCATGGTTAACGATGAGGTGTAAAAATTGAGTGCTTACATGACCAATCATAGACGTCTAATATATCCAGTAACTCAAATTCCAAAGAACTGTTGTGAGAAGTGATGCCAATGATAGGGGAAGCCATCTTAAAAACCGAACCATATTATTTTATATTAATGAGATATATATATATATATACTATTATAATGAGAAAAAGAGGGGTAGGTGGCATTGATTGATTATTCATGTTATGACCAAAAAATCCCAACATTATATTATCCTATTGGTACTCAATAGCAGTTACGTAATGGTATTATAGTCATTTCAAGCCTAATAACTAACTTCATTCCTTTTAAATAGCACGGTTCCTAAAATTTCTCACTTATGTTTTTCCCTCCACACAGAGTTCTCCAAATCGACACATCTCTTGCCACTCCTTTCTCTCTCTACAAATATATTACTTCCCTCACCAATTACAAAAAGAACTCCTGGCAAATTAAAAATCTAATGCTTGCTTCAATATATCTCACTTAATTGCTGTGAATTTTGTGTCCAATTAGTTTGGTGCTTACTGCTGATAATAACTGAGAGAAGGGTGACCATGCCGAAGGAACAGATTTGACTGATGTGGTTCTTGATGTTGTTTGCATAGGAGCAGAGGATTGTAATGTTTGCACAGTAAAAGGTTTAAATCTCATCATCTCTTTTTAAACTATGTTTGAATTTATTTGGCTATTTAGCTTTCTTTCTTAATAGAAAGAGATATAGGGGTTTATTTTAGATGGTCAATTCAATCAGATCCTACAAGTATATTAGAAGACTAAAATAAACCCCTATATCTCTTTCTATTAAGAAAGAAAGCTAAATAGCCAAATAAATTCAAACATAGTTTAAAAAAGATGATGAGATTTAAACTTTTTACCGTGTAAATATTATAGTCCTCTGCTCCTATGCAAACAACATTAAGAACCACATCAGTCAAATCTGTTCCTTCGGCGTAGTCACCCTCCTCTCAGTTATTATCAGCAGTAAGCACCAAACTGACTGGACACAAAATTCATAGCAATTAAGTGAGATATATTGAAGCAAGCATTAGATTTTAAATTTGGCAGAAGTTCCTTTTGTAATTAGTGAGGGAAGTAATATATTTGTAGAGAGAGAAAGGAGTGGCAAGAGATGTGTCAATTTGGAGAATCGTGCTATTTAAAAGGGATGAAGTTAGTTATTAGGCTTGAAATGACTATAATACCATTACATAATTGCTATTGAGTACTAATAGGATAATATAATGTTAGGATTTTTTAGTCATAACATGAATAATCAATCAATGCTACCTACCCCTCATTTTCTCATTATAATAGTAAAGAAGAGAAGAGATAATAGTAAAGAAAGAAATAGAAATTATTCATGAGAAGATGGTCAATACGTAAGTTTTGTGCGCAACACACTTGTTGAGCCGATGAGATGATGCGGTTGAGTGTCATGGTGAAGATTATAGTGGTCACTCATTAGTTAGTGTTTTGAAACCGGACCGGCCGGTTAAACAGGGAATTGGGCCGCCCAATGGGTCCCCAAAACCACAAAAACAGACCAATTTTAAAAACCGGCGTTACAGCAGGGGATCCAGAAGAAGCGGCCGGTTCAACTGGAGAACCGGCCAACTGATATGAAGTAACTAGTAAGTGAAGAACCGGGTAAAAACCCTAGTATCCCGTTCACAATGCAATCTCACACAGATCTAACAGACCCACCCCAGATCGGAAAAAAGACGCTGCTCCGAGAAACTAAACTAAACGATCGAATGGAGAATCGGAGGATGAAGAGTCTGGAGATGGAGACGAGGAGCAAGAACACTGAGGTATGTATGGACTATGGAGACCTTGACTAATGCAAGCTCAACCCTCCAGTCCTGTGGCAAACAAAGAAAGACCATGAAACTTTTCAAACAAATGAAGTGCTTCACATCTCTTTCTTTCTACTGTTTGCTCTCCTCAAATAATTTCTCATCGCTGCAACCAAACCACCACCCCAAACCACCACCCCAAGCCCTTCGACTACCTCTTCCTCCCAACTACAATTTCCAGCAGAGGAGGATCCCACCTCTAAAGACCCATATCTACGCGGTCCTCTTCTGCAGCTTAATACAACTCTACTTAACTTGCGGTAGACTCTCAGAAGCATCCGACGCCTTCGTCTCCATGAGAAATCACGGACTCAATCCGAGCCTACACTCCTGGAATCGACTCCTACACTTATTCAACAGCTCTGGTTTGATTTCTCAGGTATGGCTCCTTTATTCGGAAATGCTTTCCTCTCAGGTGATTCCCAATGTCTTCACTCACAACGTCTTAATTCACTCTTTCTGCAAAGCTGCTAGGTTGGGAATGGCTTTAGATTTGCTTTCTACTGTCCAAATTGACAGTGTTAGTTATAACACCGTCATCTGGGGGTTTTGCAAACAAGGATGTGCCAAACAGGCTGTTGGGTTTTTGACGGAAATGATAAAGAAGGGTATCCCTTTTGATTCTTTTACTTGTAATATATTAGTTAAGGGGCTTTGCCAAATTGACTTGTTAGGAGATGCTGAACTTCTTATGAATCACTTTGTTAATGGGGGGATTGACTTGGATGTTATTGGTTTTAACACATTGATTGACGGGTATTGTAAAGCTGGAGAGATGAGAGACGCTCTCGAATTGATGGAATTTATGTGGATTGAGGGTCTCTGCCCTGACATTGTTAGTTATAATACTCTGATTAATGGGTTTTGCAGAATTGGGGAATTTGGTGAGGCCAAGAATCTCATGGATGAGATTTTGGGGTTCAAAAAGAATGCTTCTGGTTTTAAAATTGATACTACTCAATATCAAGGTACCAACACCCAACAGGAGAATGTGATAGAAGGATTAGATTTAGAGCTAAACCTTATAACACACACCACACTTATCAGTGCATACTGTAAGCAGCAAGGGCTCGAGGAAGCACTTTCTCTATATGAGGACATGGTCAAGAATGGTTTGTCGCCTGATGTAGTCACGTACAGTTCCATTATAAATGGCCTTTGCAAGAGTGGGAGGCTAGTGGAAGGAAGAGTACTTTTCAGGGAGATGGAGAATATAGGTGTGGCTCCCAACCATGTCTCATACTCTATTCTCGTCGATTCCTTCTTTAAAGCAAGGAATCCTGTGCGAGCCTTTCTCCTTCAGGGTGAAATGGTCGTTCGTGGAATTACCTTTGATTTGGTGGTCTATACCACTTTCATGGATGGACTCTTTAAGGCTGGAAAGGTCGATGAGGCAGAGGACATGTTCCGGATATTGTCTAAGCTTAATCTAGTTTTGAATCACGTTACCTATTCTGCATTGATTGACGGGCGCTGCAAGGTAGGAGACATGAGGGGTGCGGAATCCGTACTACATGAAATGAAGAAGAAACACATTGTTCCAAATGTCATTATTTACTCTTCTCTCATCAATGGCTACACCAAGAAGGGACTGCTTGATAAAGCCTTTGATTCTATGAGGAAGATGCTGGACCGTAATGTCCCTCCAAATGTTTTCACTTATGGTACACTAATTGATGGCTACTTCAAGGCGGGTAGAAAAGAAATTGCTCTCGACCTTTATAAGGAAATGAGGCAAAAAGGTTCTGAGGCAAATAATTTCATACTTGATGCTTTTGTAAACAACTTAAGAAAAGGTGGAAAGATGGAGGAAGCTGAAGTGTTATTTAAAGATATGTTGTCTAGGGGCTTGTCCCCTGACCATGTCAACTACACTTCCTTAATGGATGGCCTCTTCAAAGCTGGTAAGGAGTCTGCTGCTATTAAAGTGGCCCAAGAAATGTTGGAGAAAAATCTAGGGTTTGATGTTATTGCTTATAATGTCTTCATTCATGGTCTTTTAAAGCTTGGCAAATATGAAGCACAATCCATTTATGTTGGAATAAGACAGATGGACTTTGCTCCTGACCATGCTACGTACAACACAATGATCAATGCATACTGCAAAGAGGGGAATGTGGAGAATGCTCTCAAACTCTGGAATGAGATGAAAAGCCACGGTTTACTGCCCAATTCAATCACTTGTAACATCCTTGTAGGAGAGCTTTGTAAGGCACGTGAGATGCATAAAGCAATGGATTTGTTGAATGAGATGTTGACTATGGGGTTTTGTCCTAACTCAGCTACACATAAAGTACTGCTTGATGCATGCGCGAAGAGTAAAAGTATTGATTTGGTTTTCCAAATGCATGAACGACTCTTGGGTATGGGACTCACTTCCAATCGCACGGTTTTTAACACACTCATCACTGTCTTATGTAGGCTGGGGATGACAAGAGAAGCTACTTTAGCATTGCAAGACATGACAGGAAGAGGTATTTTGGCAGATACACTTACTTATAATGCTCTTATACACGGATATTGCAAGAGCAGCCATTTGAAGAGAGCATTTGCTTTGTATTCCCAAATGTTGGTTAATGGAGTTTCTCCAAATGTTGTGACTTACAATATCCTTCTAAGGGGGCTGTCAACTACTGGAATGATGCAAGATGCGGATCAATTAGTTGATGAGATGAAGGAAAGAGGTTTGGATCCAAATGCTACTACTTACGATATTTTGGTTTCAGGCCACGGGAAGAAAGGAAATAAGAAGGAATCTATAAAGCTATACTGTGAAATGGTAACAAATGGCTTTATTCCCCAAACTGGCACCTACAATGTGCTTATTAGTGATTTTGCCAAGGTGGGAAGAATGGGTCAAGCTAGAGAACTTCTTAATGAGATGCAAATGAGAGGGGTACCACCTAATTCTTCCACTTATGACATATTAATCAGTGGGTGGTGCAAACTATCTAATCAACCGGAGTTGAAAAGGCTGTTAAAGGTGTCATATCAAGCTGAGGCAAAAAGATTACTTAAAGAGATGAGTGAAAAAGGATTTGTTCCATGTGAAAGTACTCTTGGTTGTATCAGTTCTTCCCTTGCAATACCGAGAAAGAGTGGGGGTGCTAGAAAATGAAAAAGTACCCTTCCCAACAAAATTGAGAGTTTTAGATAGGCTATAAGGAAAAGAGGAGAGTCTAATTCTACAAAAGGCACGCTCTCCAGCACAAATGAATGCTTATCCTACTGCAACGAATCCATCATTTGGATATATGACCCTTACATGCTTCATATAGGGTACGCGATTATGATCTTCTCAAAACTTTACAAACTTATTAGCGGTCTGATTCTCTTCTCAATAATGATTGGTATCAACCATTGCTATTTAGTTCACTTTTTCTTTTTTTGATTTTGCTTGGATGTGACTAGTATTATGAGTCATCAAATCATGTGAAAGACTGATATATGATCATTTTTATGAGAAAGTTGAAGCGTGTTTCTTAACACTACCTAAGATGTTGAGCTTACTAGCAAGTAGCAAACACTATCTGTAAGCACCTCATTTTTGTACCCTTGTAGGGCCTACATGACCTCCTATGACCTACTAGAGAGCCCCCCTAAAAGTCATTAAAAAATCCCTGAACTTCTGGATAATTACCTAAATTCCCTTCAGAAAGTGGCCAAAATACCCCAGTTGTGGGGAGGGTATTAATCAAAATTGGCCTTTTAATGAAATCTTGTTGAAAAATGTATCAATCAGCAGTAATTATTTAAAGGGGTGCACATTTGCATTTATACAATAGGTAGGTATTTATTTGTAAATGCCTTCTCTCTCTCTCTCTGCCCCAGCGGTACCGACAAAAAAAAGGCTGCAACTTAGGTCCATTTTTATTTATTTTGTTTATTTTTTAGGTTTTTTTTCCTAAGGACTTTTTTCTAGGCTTCGAGAGTACTACAAGGACTCTTTCTTCCATTCAAGCTTCTATATAACAGGAGATGTAGAGGTTCCCTAAAAAAGAAATGAAAAGAAGAAACTCTCTCTCTCTCTCTCTCATTCGGTCTCTCTTAGTACTCCCTCTCATCTCTCCGCCGTCCTCTCTATCACTCTCTAATCTCTGTCCCTCAACATCGACCCTTCCTTCTCTCAAGGCATTCTTTGTACAATATTCACCCCTTTCAAAACTTTGCTAGACAGCCCACTCACCCTTCTCTCAAAATTCCCTTTCGGTTCACACCCCTGCACAACACACACCCCTTTCAAAACTCTGCTAGACAACCCACTCATCCTTCTCTCACTACCCATCTCACTCATGTCTCTCTCTACCTCCTTCACGTCTCTCTGTTTATAAAGAGGGTAGGGGTTCGCTCTCACATTCGGACTACCTCTCTTTCTCTATTTTCACAGCCTCATCAATACCCTATCATCTCTCTATTGAGCATAGTGACAAAGTTGGGGTTCGGGAATAATTCGGCAAGAGTTCAAAAAAAATTGGGGAATATTCGGGAACAATTTGGGAAAAAATAATAATTATAAAAAAATATCCAATGATTTGATTTGATTTGATAATATACAAAATAAGTAGTTTACTTTGTCAAACTAAACAAATTATTGCAAAATTTGTGAATAATTCGCAAAATCCGCGAATAATTTGGAAATAATTCAGCAAACCTAAAATTCGCGAATTTTTCAAAAACTTGGAGAATTTTGTTACTATTCCATTTGAGAGACATGTTCTATTTTAGACTTGGAATCCTCTACGGTTGAAACCTTTTTTTAGTGTTCTTTTGGACTCTAATTAACAACTTTAACCTTTAGAGCTAATAATTTTTTTTCTTCTAAAAACCAAGGTTAGATGGTTGAACCCTAAGGATTAGTGAATCTTAATAACAGTTAAGGGGTATCAAAAGGGACACATGTTGACCAGTGGGATGTAACCGGACTCCAAGGAGTCCAGTTATAACCGTAGAGAATTCCAAGTCTCTATTTTATTATAATGGGGGCTGTTTTATTAGATCTTTTGTGTAAGGTATTTATGTCCAAAGTGTTTTAGTTAATAAAATGAAAAAGGGGGACCATGAGATACTCTGATGTTTTCCCTCATTCAGCTCATCTCTTTTCTCTCTTCTTCTTCCTCCGTATTTCTCCATTCTTTACCCTAACAAGTAACAAGTATTGCATAAACTACAACTTGGTATCAAAGCTTTTAATCAAGTGAAGGAAGACTAATCATAAAAAACAAAGAAAATAGGGGAGAGGCTGACGTCAAGCTGTACAACCAGCCCATGTATTCTTTTGGCTGGTCATGCTATTTTTGAGATGTATTTCTTTTCTCTATCTTGGGTTTTTTCTGAAGATTTTTTTGAGATCATTGGAATGGTGTTAAAGCCCTAAAACCAGATTTAAGGAAAAAAATACGCATTTCAATTAATATGATGTTAGGCTTTCTTGAAGGATGTTTGTTGAAGTTTATGTTTTGAAAGCTAATGAGAGCGGTCTCATTGTATTTGGATGAGAATCAAGTGAGTTATGATGTTTTTTTCCTCTCTAAAGGCCTCTCTCTCTCTCTTTTAGGAGTTGATATTTTATGATCTTATTTGTTTGGTCTTTGTAGACCTGTGTTTTGTGGCTGATTCTTGTTGATCACCCCCTTGTTCTTCATTTGAATAAATTGTGGGATTGTGTGAAGATTTAAATGGTATCCAGCAGTAGATTGTCACAGACTAAAACAGTTAAATTGAATGAATCCAATTAGCTAGAATGGTCTCCGTCAACAAAGAAGTTTATCAGTGGCAGGGGTAAGCTCGGATATATAAATGGTAGGATAATTAAACCCGATGTGTCATATGACTCAGATCCCACACATGAAAAGTGTGAGACTGACAATCTGACAGTAATGTCTTGGTTCATTCACTCTATGCAACTGCAGATTAGTAGGGGTTTTCTATTCTTGGCAACATCTCAAAAAATTTGTGATGTTGGTGCTCAAACTTATTCTCAAGTTCAGAATTTTTCTCGAGTTTATCAGCTGAGTCAAGATATAGCTCATCATCATTAGGGGGAGAAGATATAGCTCATGTTAATGCAGTAGAATACAAGAAGAACGTGGAGAGAACTTGGATATTTGAGTTCCTAGCAGGTTTGAACCCAGAATTGAACAAAAAGATCACAATAAACTTTTGGTAAAGTTATGTCTTGATCCGAGTGGGGATAGCCGATGCGTCACCATCCTTTGATCAGGTTTATGCATATGCATAGAGTGAGGAGAGTAGGCGGAATGCTACTCAACAGTATAATGTCTCAATACTTGATAGATCTGTTCTTGCTTCATCGATTGTTCCTTAGAGGAAATATAGGGAGAGGAAAAAGTTTCCCGAAAGTTGACCTGATGATAAAGGGAAATTGAAATGCACTCATTATGCGAGCTCAAGGCATATGAAAGAAACTTGTTGGGATCTGGTTGGGCGCTAGCAAAATTTTGTCAGCTAGGAACATCAGCAACAAATACGTCTCTTCTACCAGTACTGCTCAAAGCCATGACACACCTACGCCGACTCTCTCTTCTTTCAGGAAGATGGTTACTATTCTCGAAGAAGAGTTGGAGTCTTCGGCCTATTATTTCTCAGCCAAGGGATGGAATTTTGAGAATTTTCTTATATAATAGGTGTAATTTTTTTTATAAGAAAATTAATACCTAAATTTTGTATATAGTGTGCCCCCCACCCCAACAAAAAAAAAAATAGAGAAAAAATATTAGGGTCTAATTGTTGATTATGTGGGAAGTTTGCCCCCTCAAGTTTTTGTATTTTTTTAGGGATTGTGGATCTATCAAGATATGCGAAGAGGATTCAAAATTTATATCTACTGTGCATTTATCATGACCTTTACAGGTTTTGCACATTGCTTTACTAGTCTGACAAATATTGCCATACAATACAGAGACTGGGGAGCTCAAGACCCGCCTTCTTTAATTCTATAATTTGGATAGAAATTGGTGTTCTTTTTTAGCTTATCTTTCATAGCCTCTCAGTCAATAGAAAGTGCAATCTATCTTGTGTTTATCCTTTCCATTTTTACTGCATTAAAAGTTAACCAACCAAGCCATTTGAAACTTTCCAACGTTTCTTCTTGCTTCTTTGAGTACCAGCATTGTTTAGTAGTGGTTGATGCACCGAAGATCCTTTTTACCCAATAGAATACATACATATCTGCCTTTTGATTCAGATTATATCATAGCCAGACCAACTTGACCATTTTCTGAAACTTTTGTGTTTTTCTTATCAGTGGCTGGAGCATACGTTGCATGGATTCAGGTTATACACCATTTCTGTGGTGCTGATGATTACTGTATAAGTTGGGGTCATGCTCGAAATGGAGAGCTTGGATATGGCCCTAATGGGCAAACACATGTTTTGCCATAGTAGCTTACACCTTTGCAAATCCCAAAAAGGTTGAAATACTTAACAGTATGCATGTTATCAGTTTTGTATTTGATGGTGCTTCGTATTTTCTTTAAAGTTTCTATGCTTCTTACTCGCTAACACTAGATTTTATTGGAATTTCTTTTGTAGAGTGGCCTGTCGTATTTTCTTTAAAGTTTCCATAATCTGTATAATTTCATCTTTGAATAATCTGTATTTAATAGTTATTTTTCAGATTTGGATAATTTTATTTTTAATTCCCTAGATAATTGGGTTAGTTTAGAGTGATGTTAACCTACTTTTTAGTTTAGATAATTGGTTTAGCTCTATTGTTTTAGCCTCATTACTTTAAGTTTAGGTTAAACTTAGGCTTGTCATGCATTATGCTTCATCCCTGCATGAGCCTAAACTGCAAAGGCCACTTAAAAATACCCCCCATAAAAATCAGAAAATGCAAACTACCAAAAATATGCATGTTGCTGTCATTGCTTACTTATTTACGTACATAATCGTTGCTTGCTTGTGCTTATAATTGTTGAATGATATTTGATTGCTTGTATAATGATTGATTGCTCGTATCGTATGATTCCCATCTTAAGGAATACATAGGCAACCTTCATAGCCGCGACCCCAACATTACTCAAATTTTATTTTATCTTTGGCACTTGGTTGGTTTGATTCCCATCTTAAGGGATACGGAGGCAACCTTCATAGGCGCGACCCCAACATTAACAAATTATATTTTACCTTTGGAACTACGTTGGTCTGATTCTCCTTTCATGGGATACGTAGGCGACTTTCATGGGTACAACCCCAATAAAACTTTTTTTTTCTTTCTCCCTTTACATGCTCAACCCAATAAACATTTTCTTTTCTTTCTCCCTTTACATGCTCAACCCAATAAACATTCTTTTTGTTTACCCCTTTACACGCTTGCTTGAATTAGGGATGATTCTACTTCCATATGATGCAGATTCTTAATTTGATGTATGTTTCCAACTTGATTTAATTATTTAGCATGTTTCTATCTCTTTTAAACATGATTTCATGATAGCATGATTAAATTAGGAATTTTAACTTGGTTTCTAATTGTCTAGTGTGAGATTAGAGAGTAGGTAACCACCTTTAGTGAGAGTCTAAGGGTGCCTAACACATTTCCTTAGCTTAACCGAATCTCTTACCATATCTTTGTCTTAGACCATTGCCTTATCCTTTATTAGATTAGGGTTCCTATTATCCCCTCAAATTAGAATAGATGGCGACTCTGGTTTTGGTGGTTTTCTATTATTCCTTGATAGGGTTTTCCCGATTTGGAATGGTATTAAAACCCATGTCCACAATGGCCATACAAGAATATGGACTACTTCTTGGATGACAGTACATTCAAAGACTGTATTACTTGGACAACCTTAACCATCTGAATAAATGCTTCCTTGGAGTGGTTGATAAACTGTCAACAACCTTAACCACTTAATTATAGCCTTATAGGGATCTTGCTCTTTATAGTCTCTTATTTCATTTATACTGTCATTAGATTACACTGTTTCCTTGATTATCATACTAAAACTTCTTTGTTGATAATTTATTGATTATGAATGTCGTAAATGTTTTATTTTTTGGGTGGGAGGGACACAGGTCTAAACTGTTATGTGGATGAACATCCTTTATAGTTATCGGGGATATATCGCTAAACTGTTTTGTGGATATATCCGCGGAAAATAGATATATCGGAGATTGGGTGGTTGTTATATACCTGGATTTCTGTTTTATTTGAGTTTAAGAAGTTCCAATCGTCTGACTTTTTGTATAGATGGTCAAGCATCTTGGCTTGATCTTTTGGCATTCTTTCGGCGAAGTTTTTTTTGTCGTTTTGTATATTTTTCTCTCCTATATATGCATCTTTCGTTACCTATAAAAAAAAAAAGAAGATATATTAGAGATATATCGTTTATCGGTATTTTTGGAAAAAATGGCAAAAAAGGAAATGCTAAAATTGATGTTAATACACCTTTGAGAATAAAAACATTAAAAAAAAACAACAATCTACGTAAGAGATGCAATGAAAAGGGGCAAAGATGTGCGTTGACGATACAATGTATGATTGATTCATATTCCTAAACCATAACTAACTTACATAAAATGTTTCATTTATTTCTCAATCAATTATAAATTTATAATTCATAAGATTCATAACAATACAAACATACATAATAATAATCCAACCCACTCCAAGAACTACAATCAAAACCAAAATGAGTTACAAAAAGACTCAACTGCCACCGGCATTGGCAAATGAGGCGTACAACTCTATACCCAAATGGATGTGACTCATAAACAAAAACATATCCATATGAATATTGGCCCTCTGGTTGTGCATAGCTATGTTCCTGAGAGCACAATTGTCACTGACACTGCTAAGTAAGGCTGTACCCCCATACTCATATTCATACAACTCATACCAAAAAATATATCCATATGAATTTTTTTTTTGGTAAAGCCACTCAAGAGGAGGAGTGGAGGGTTTGGCGGGCCCCTACTAGTTTGTCAGTTTGTTGATAGAGAAAATTATGGGAGGGGGAGGGGGGGGGGGGGGGGGGGGACATGAAACCTTGCCCCTACAGGACACAGACACACTACAAAAGAAAGAAGGGAGGGATATAAAACCATAGTTTGAAAACTCGGTGAGTCAGTAGCTTGGGCGAGTTACTGAATCCAACTGAATTTTGAGTCGAGTCACCTCAAAACTTGAAGGAGATATTATTCGGCGAGTTACTCGGGTGACTCGGCCGAGTCAAGTTTTTCGACTCGCTAGACTAGGTTGAGTCACGAAAGAGTAGTGTTATCATTTTTCAATTTTTTTAAAATCTATCGAACGTCACACTGTTTTTTTGGGCTGCAAAGCCAACCACCTACTATGGGTTCTGTTAAACCTAGTTTTTAGGTTTGAGGTTGTAGAACCAACCTACTTTTATATATATATATATATATATATTACATCCATATTCCGAGTTGGACCGAGTCGAGTTCTTAGAGTTACTCGACCCGGTTAACTTTCGAGTCGAGTCGACTTTTCGGGTTTTTGAACTATGCATAAAACCTTGCCCCTACAGACAAAACCTAGTAAAACCAAGAAAGAAAAAACAACAAAACACTTAATTATGGACTTCTCTAAGATTACCCAGACTAGTTTTATCCAAGATAAAAGATCTAAAATTATAAGGGGTATCATGGATCGAATAAAAAGAACCAGAGGCTTCGGTATCACATCCGTGATTAGCAAGACAACATGCTGCCATGTTGGCTTCTCTAAATATGTGTTTAAAAGAGGAACTGATGTTCATAACCCGACTGATCTGTTTGTTCCAATACCATAGCATCCAAGAATGGTTAATACTCCATTCTAAGCATCTACTAAGTTTTTAGCATCAGATTCCACTTCCACATGATGAAGACCTAGCCTTTGACAAAGATTAAACCTGTCAAGTAGGGAGCAAGATTCAACAATATTATTTATGCAAACTCCATAATATGAATGAAAGCAAGCAATCATCTTTCCTATATGATCACGAATAATTCGTCCACCACTAGCATGGCTAGGGTGACCCCGAGAAGCACCATCCACGTTTAGTTTGAGTCTTCCCTGAAGGGGACAATTCCATTTGACATGCATAATGGTATTTCTTCTTTGAGGGCTGGTGTTGATGATAGAGGGGTCCATGCACTTCCTATTGGGAAGAGAACATAAGTCAGTAATCCTTTTTCTAATTCTCGTAATGGTGAGGTTTATTGGATTTCGACCATCTCCTCAAAAGGCATTGGATCTGGTCACTAGGAAGAGGAGAAAATGAGCATTGGCTTCCAAATAACCTCCAGAGAAAACCTGCAATATGACTCTTCAAAAGGAGATGAGATAAAAATTCTATATTTCCTTGAGAGCAACAAGAACAACAACTGCCTAAGGGGATACCAAAAGATTGTACCGAAGTATCAATGGGCACCGCTCTATACATCACCTTCCAATCAAAACTTAAATTTTTTTGGGGATCATGTGATTCCAAATATTATTACTCTAGTCTTTCTAAACAGATGTAGAACGAATAGAGTTCCAAATGGTGGAAGAAAGCCATGGTAGCCCACTGCATGTGTGTATATTTAATGCATTAACCCCATGCCTGATGCTGATGGTAGAAATCCAGTCATATTAGAACTTGAGACTCCTACAAATGGACACTCCCATCTAATTTCGTATGTCGAAATCCCCAAAGGATTCAGAGTGGGATGTGAGTCAATTAGAGAGGCTCGGTAAGTTTCTAGGTCTTTCTTTCAAGGGCCGCGAGACTGAGGCTAGAGCCCTTTTTTGTTGTTTGGAGCGCGATAGAGAGGTGATCCTGGAGTCGGGTATCGCTAAGTCTGGAATAGGCCGGGGCGACTCCTCAACTACAAAGTTGAGAAGATTGGAGTGTTCTGTGAACTATGATAGAGGGACATTGAGAGGTGTGTTGTGCGATGGGGCCGTCAAGATCATAAATGATGGGACCCTCTATCTTATCTTGGAATATAATGGGGCTAGGGTCAGAGGAGAAAAGGATTGTCCTTAAGAATGTTATGTCTTCAAAGTGGCCTACAATCCTGTGCATTCAGGAATCTAAGCTTCAAGAGGTGTCGGAGTATACAATCCGGAAGGCTAACCATCTCATTTATAGGCAAGCAGGGGGGATTATCCTAGTATGGGATTCAGAGAGGTTAGAAGTTTTGGAGTCAGAAGTGGTGGCCTTCTCAATATCTATCCTCTGCCAACTGAGAGGGGATGATTTCAAGTGGGTATTGTTAGGGGTGTATGGCCCATTCGGCAACACAGATGATGTTGTCTTTTGGTCTGAATTAGCGGATGTTAGTGTATGGTGGGGGGCCCATGGTGCTTGGTAGGTGATTTTAACAGTATCAGGAACTCAAATGACCAAAAAGGGGGGGGGGGGGGGGGGGGGGCAACCACGGCTAAAATGAGGAGGTTTGGGGCATTCATATTTCGCCAGGGCTTGATTGATATTCCTCTAATGGGGGGGGGGGAGAAGGTGGTGGGGGGGGGGGGGGCCACTACATTTGGACTCATTCTGATTCTAGTGTGATGGCGAGTTGATTGGATAGATTTTTAGGCAGCCCAAATTGGGATAATCAGTTTCCTAATGCTAACCAAATGGTTCTTCCCAGGCCGATTTCGGATCATGTCCCGGAGCCTGGTTGTTTCAGAGGCGGCCCAACGCCATTTCGATTCGAAAATATGTGGCTCGAGGATGATCATTTTAGGGACAGTGGCAGAGGTGTGGCATGCCTTGGGCAGATGGGGGTCCGCTAGCACTCGGTTTGGTCTCAAGGTGAGTTGATTGGATAGATTCTTAGGCAGCCCAGATTGGGATAATCAGTTTCCTAATGCTATCCAAATGGTTCTTCCTAGGCCGATTTCGGATCATGTCTCAATTGTCTTGGAGCCTGTTGTTTCGGAGGAGGCCCAACGCTATTTCGATTAAAACTATGTGGCTCGTAGATGATCATTTTAGGGATAGTGGCAGAGGTGTGGCAGGCCCTGGGTGGATGGGGATCCGCTAGCACTCGGTTTGGTCTCAAGCCTAAGGCCCTTGAGCTAAGACTCAAGGTATGGAATAGGGAAGTGTTTAAACTAGATTAATTGCCCTTCTCCTGGACATTGGGGCTTTGGACAACACTAAGGGGTCGAGAACCTTCTTTGATGATGAATGCTGGGTTAAGGAAGAGAAAAAATTCAAATACGTGCATGTTCTGAGTTTAGAAGAGATCAGCTGGAAACAAAAGGCACGAGTTTGTTGGTTAAAAGAGGGTGTGATTGGACTACCAAGTTGAAAAGAAATTTCATTTCTAAGCTAAAGGTAGATGGGGCCTGGAAAGAATGGCAAGGAGAAGTCACCAGAAGTGTTGTGTCTTATTACAGGGATTTGTACAAGGAAATTGCACCATGATGCCCAAAGTTGAATGGCCTCCCATTCACGGGTCTCTCCCTTAAACAAAGAGACATCCTGAAAGATCCTTTTGAGATGGAGGAGGTTGAGAGGGTTATGCGAGGAATGGGCAGGGATAAAGATCCCGGGCCTGATGGGTTTACTATGGAGTTTTTCAAATCATGTTGGGAGATAGTGGGGAGGGACTTCCTAGCAGTGATGTAAGAGCTGTAACACTCGGGCTCATTCGATCAGGTACTCAATAGCACGTTTGTGGTATTGATCCCAAAGAAGAAAGGTGCCTCTGACTTGAAGGACTTTCGCCCAATCTGTCTGGTAGGCAGTTTTAGAAAATTCTCTCTAAGGTTTTAGCACTCTGTCTTAAGTTGGTGATGGACTCCATCATCTCGCTAGAACAAGGCGCATTTGTGGGCTATAGACAGATTCTTGATGGGATCTTGATCGCCAATGAATGCATAGATGAGCGCCTCCGGTCGAGGGTGCTAGGCATTCTATGTAAAGTTGATTTGGAGAAAGCATACGATCATGTCAACTGGGAATCCCTGGACTATGTGCTTGGCAAGATGTGTTTTGGCTTAAAATGACGATACTGGATGAAAGCATGCATTTTGACAATGTCCTTTTCTATTCTCATAAATGGAAGTCCGGAGGGCTACTTTCCGAGTTTTAGGGGTCTGAAACAAGGAGACCCCATGTCTCTGTTTCTTTTTGTCATTGTCGCGAAGGCCTTGAGTCGTATGTTATCCTGAGCCAATGGCCTTGTTTTCGATGGTTACTCAATCAACCAGGACCATTTGCGCATCTCTCATCTCCAATTCACAGATGAAACTCTAATTTTTTATGAAGCCTCGTTCCAGAATTTGTGAGCACTCTGAGATTTATTCAGATGCTTTGAAGTTGTCTCAAGGCTGAGGGTAAATTTGGCAAAGTCGGAAATAGTGAGCGTTGGCGAAGTGGGGAATGTAGATGCCCTAGCATCTTGTCTAGGATGTAAAATGGGGTTGTCTACCTTGGTATGCCGTTGGGCGCGGGCTTTAAAACCAAGTCAGCATGGGCACCAGTGTTGGAGAGGTGTGTCAATGGATTATCAGGATGGAAATCGCAATACTTTTCCAAAGGCGGGAAATTAACCCTGATTAAGAGTGTTCTTAGCAGCCTACCCACCTACTTCATGTCCACGTTTACCATTCCTTGATCGGTCGCATCATCCCTTGAAAAGAAATAACATGACTTCTTATGGCATAGGAAGGACGACAACTTTAGATACCATCTGGTTGCCTGGGACCAATTATGTCGCCCTAATAGACATATGAGTCTAAACTTAAAGTCATTAGTCCTTGTGAACAAGGCCCTGTTAGGGAAATGGGTCTGGCGGTTTGGTGAGGAACGTTAGAGCTTATGGTGGGATGTCATTGTGGCATGACATGGAGCGAAGTCTTGTTGGGTTCCGTGGGGGGTTAGTACTACCTACGGGTAGGATTGTGGAAGGGCATCTTGGCAATGGCCAATATAGTTGTGCCTTCGTTTCACTTTCAAGTCGGTTGAGGTTCATAGGTTAGATTTTGAAAAGATACTTGGTATGGCGCTACGAAATTAAATGATGACTTTGGGAACCTCTACCTCTTAGTGGTTGAGAGGGATGCGTTAGTGAGAGAATGCTTTGAGATGTAGGCTTTGGGGTGGTATGGTTTCCCAAGTTCAGGCGAGACTTGAATGATTGGGAAGTTGACGATCTGTGACGTCTGTTCTCGCGTCTTGGT
Source organism: Tetracentron sinense (assembly GCA_015143295.1). Classification (NCBI taxonomy): domain Eukaryota; kingdom Viridiplantae; phylum Streptophyta; class Magnoliopsida; order Trochodendrales; family Trochodendraceae; genus Tetracentron; species Tetracentron sinense. Next base: position 32,802,647 of record CM026574.1, read on the forward strand.
GCTGTCTCATTGAGGCCTCCAAACAAAGATGTCAGAATCTGGTCTAGGAGCAATAATGGTCGATTTTCAGTTAGATCACTGCAGGATTGGTAGAAACAAGAAAACTATTACAATCGAAATTGTGAAAACTCTGACCACTAAATTTGGAAGGGCAAAGAATTTCCAGAGCGTCTTGAGACTCTTGACGACATATCAACCCCATAGGCTATTCCTGCTAGACAATAAAAGATTTTTTTTTTATCGATAAAAGCACCCATATTAAACAGAAAGAAGTACAAAGACAAAGTTTATAAGATTGTAAACCCAAGGCGGGCAAAGATAAAATGTAAGTTAACAAGAACCAAAATGAGCTGTTAACCCAGGATGGCTCTCAAATCCTCTACCTCCCGGTGAATACTTGCCCATTCGAGGATCGGTAAATGTATGCGAGAGCAAATACGTTGTAGAGAGGACTGGGAGTTCTCGATAACTCTCTTGTTACGCTCTGTCCAAATTATCCATGATATGGCCCCAGGAAGGACCACCCAAACTACCAACCGCACACTATCCGCACTAACCAAAGCCTAGCAAGATAAGAAGTTGTGAAATGACGAAAGGAAGACCCAAGCCACCCCAAGTCAAGATAGAAACTCCCCCTCAGATCACATCCACCATAGGACAGTGTATAAGCAGTGGTCCACTGCCTCTTCCGCATGAAGACGCCAAAAGGATCGATCAACCATCCTCCATCCTCTAGATTTTAAGTAATCACGAGTAAGAATCTAATTCAAAGTTGCATTCCATAGGAAGAAAAATACCTTAGACGAAATTCCTAGATTTCACACAATTTATGAGGGAAATGTGCAAGTGGGGGTTAACCCTGTCTCTCAGTCTCTCCCTGTGGTTCGAGTGTATAAGCTATCACTTAGCCGCTCTGCACTGTTCCTTTTCCATTTGGAGCAGTAATGTACCAGTATTATTCATTTATGTATTTAGAGGACCTTTTAAATTAGGTTGATGCCTAACTGTGTTGTTGGTCTTTTAGGTTTTTGCTCTTGATGCTCTATTTTTCATCTAGGGGCCCTCAGTATGCATCCAAGCTGTCTCTATTTAATCATTTTGATTTTGTTTCTTTTGTTTTAACTTCAGCTTCACTGTTTTACTAGATTTGTTGATTGAACTGGAGGCAATTCTGTTCCAGCTGGACCTGATGAAGAGAAAAGTGTCGTATTTCTTTGACCTGGAGGTTGGAAATTACTATTATGGGCAAGATCGCCCAATGAAGCCGCACAGGATTCGAATGACCCATGCTCCCCTCGCCCATTACCGATTACTTCAACATATGCAGGTCCTAAAGCCCTTTCCTGCTATAAGAGATAGGGACTTTTATGGGTTCCATGCTGATAAATATGTGGCCTTTTTGAGGGGCATCACCTCAGAAACACAGCAGGTTCAGCTGAGGCAGCTGAAGAGGTTCAATGTTGGTGAAGACTGCCCTGTATTTGATGGTCTTTACACTTTCGTCAACCATCAGACTTATGGTGGTGGGTCGGTGGGTGGTGCTGTGAAGTTGAACCATTGAGTCTGTGTCATTGCTGTCAATTGGGCTGGTTGTGTACATCATGCTAAGAAGTGAGGCTTCTTGACTGTGTTACGGAAATGATATTTTGCTGGAATTTTTGGAACTTCTCAAACAACATGAAGTTGACCAACCAAATGTGCTCGTCTTTTATTTGAATCATTAGATTTATTTTTTAATGATTTTTTATATTGTATTTGGTGTTTACAAAAATGATTATAACTTATGACTAGTCCAAATGTATGCTTTTATTTTTATCAAGCAATTACTTCTAGGGGTGGTTATTGAACAAAATGTTCGTGAACTACTCGGGCTCGGCTCGTTAAAATTAAAGCTCGAGTATCATTTGTTTATTTAGTAAACGAGTCAAGCTTGAACATGATTTCCGAGCTTGTTTAATAAACGAACAAGCTTGGATACGCCACTACTAGGCTCAGTTCAGTTCGATATCACCCCTACTTCACCTTTTTCTTGTCCTTTTTATAATTCACTTCACTTTTCACCCTGTTTATACAGGCATTTATAAAAGATGGTTAGGGGTTAAAGTCCTTGATAAATGTTGATCATTAGATACTTAGATGCTATTGTTCTCATGTTTTCAGCTATGGGCAATTATTTATCTTTCCTTCTTTGGTTTTACCTTCTAGAGAAGTATTGTATTTAAAATATTATTCTGGGTATTTTCTTCTAATATATGTTTTCTATATGATTTTTTGTGCATGTCAACAAGTGATATTCTGTGCTCATAAAGCGTCCCTTTTTACTCTTAAGAGTGTGCAGACAGTTCATAACAGATGGTTGAATAGAGCTGCTTACGGCTTCATTCTTTTGAGCTTGCTTTCTTCCATTTTCTGTCACCAATGACCATCTAATGATTAACGGTCTGACTGGTAACATTTTGATTAAGTCCTCAACAAATTTTGATTTGCTAAGTGCCCTCAAAGTGGACCCTAAAATTCTCTAATGTTGATCTAGTCTTGCATGTTCATCAAATGCCATTCACAACATTGTTCTAGCAATGGTTTATTATAAATATTCTTCACGTTTAGCAGAGCCTACGCCTAAAGTTTCAATATTGTTAGCCAGCATTTATTATACCTAATTAATATCACATTAGAGTTTGTGTACAACATGTACTGATCGGTCCGTGCATACTTCTAGGGTTGTAGATCTTATTATAAAAGACATGCAATGAAAGTGTCAACTCTGTCCTCATTAAGGAGTACTCAGCCTCTTTTTGACCTTTTTTATGTGTGTGTGTATGGTTGTTGGGGGATCCCATGCCACTTGCAAATCCCTCTTTTTATATACAATTCTCGTTATTTACCAAAATAATTCAAAAATAAATATAAAATAAAGCAGCACTCAGGCTGTTTCATGAAAATTAATGTACTTTAAAAAAAATCTTTTTAGGAAATCCTCTCATATGTAGAAATCTGGAAAGGCCTAGTAAAATCTTGATGTCCTAATGATCATCAAGGTTTGAAGGAACCTATTGAGCCACATGCCTTTAACGTCCAAAACTTGTCTTAGAAGTTGTGCTTTGCTCCATTGAGCCACAATGCCCCTTACCCCTTAAAAAGAGCTATAATGTTCCTTCGTTTGACAGTGTCTGGTTAAGGAATCACTCACTATGCTATGCACTATATGTACCATGCGATGAGTTTCCAGAACTAGGCGGACCCATAAGAGTGTTATGTAAGAAACTTTTAGATAAGCACTCAATTTTGACCATTAGAAGTCATGATGCTCTATTCTTGAGATTATCCTGAATTCATGTGCTACTGTGGTAAAAGAAGATTCAATGTACCATGAATCATGTACTTGGACTTTGGCATCAATTGTTGCATTTTGTCTTTGTTGATATATTTATTCATTGTACAGCGTATGTGTTCTATAAGTGGACACTGATATCTGGCCACCATGGAGATGGAGTAGAGGAGGCTTTCTACATGATTGACAGGGTCATGACTCTTTCATTCCATAAATTTGGAGATTATTTTCCTGGTACTGGGGATATAAGTGATATTGGATTTGGGACAGGGAAATATATACTACCGTAATGGCCCGCTTGATGATGGAATTGATGATGAGAGCTACCAATCCTTGTCGATCATTGGGAAAGTGATGCAAGTCTTCAGGCCTGGTGCTGTGGTTCTCCAGTTTGGTGTGGAATCCTTATCTGGGGACAGATTAGACTGCTTTAATTTGTCCATTAAAGGCCATGCAGAGTTTGTTACATATATGAGATCATTTAACGTGCCATTGCTGCTGCTGGGTGGTGGTGGTTATACTATCCAGCATGTTGTTCGTTGCTGGTGTTACGAGGTATACTATCCTTTCTATGCCATGTTTCGCGAACTCTTCTAAATAGGTGATGTGTTTGTGGTAGACACATGTCAGAACTTCGACATGTATCAAATTCTTGTTGGACACTTCAAGATTTTTTTTTCTTCTATTCCTGGCACAACATACTATAGATAGGCGTTCTGGTTTTAGAAGGTTTATAGGTGGTGAGTACAACGATATTACATTCACATATGCCATTTTTTTTTTTATTATTATATGATACATATACATCATAAGATAACCAATTAACGATGGACTAAACAAATGGAAATATTCCTGATCCTCGAATCCTATTGTTTTGGGGGGCACTGAATCCGACTCCTCCGTCGGATTCATGCACATTTGAACAATTAGCAGTATTACACCTATGGATTTACAACTAGTCCTCCCCTTGAGGATCCACTCACTGCATCAGCATTTAACCAGATTCGATCCGATCCCAACCAAATCAACCTGTTGCAACCCCTAGTTGTGAAGATAATGAGTTTTATAAGCACCTGTGAAATGTTCAATTGTACCCATGTTTTTCCATTCTGAACAAAAAATTCTGGAATATGTGTTAGCCGCCCTCATTTTTTCCTTCCTGTATATGATTTTTTTTTCCTATGTGAACATTGTCTAGTTTAGTGTCTTCGTGTGGATCTTATAGAAACATGTGATTTTTCTTCTTCCAATATTGTTGTGCCGTAAACAGATGCCCTACCTAATCCATTTCAAATCCTGCCACCAGCTGAGCTAGCTTGAATCCTTGTAACCTGACGTGTAGGTACAATGGAATCAGTGAGCATTGATAAGAGCATGCAGAGCATGCCAGAGGCATGGATACAAAGGGAGAGGAGTTTTCATGCTGAAAGGTGAACCTAAACTCATGCTAACTGTTGGGAAAAAACACACTTTTTCCCCTTTTTTGTGAATGTAAATCAAGGATACAAATTATAACAATAAAAGTAAATAAATTCAAGTACAAACACGTAATATTTTTAATGTGGAAAACTCTCCAAGATGAAGGAAAAAATCACGGGACACTAGTCTAGGAAAAACTTCTACTATGTGAATAATGGGATTACAAGTAACCACTCTAGATACCACTAGAGTATATCAACATTGAGTGAAAGTAACACTTGGATTACAATGCTTCACTAAATAAAAGGATGAACTAATGAAATAAGCCCATTTACCGCAAAGAGAAATACAAGATGTAAGAGGATGATCTTCTCTTCTTCTTATACCCAAACTTCTCTTCTTCTTTCCTTAAGGTAGAAAAATCCAGATTTTACTTCTCTCCTATAGAGAGCATTTTCTCACAACACCAATGTGTTCTCAAGTGTGGAATGGAATGCCAAAAGACTCAATCTCACTCTCACGTTTTTGGATTGGAGAAGGAGACCAAGCATTGAATACTCTCTCATTACCAAAGAGAAGAGAGAGTTGTGGGAGACATTGACTAAATGGTGGTGGGACCTACACTCCTCGTAAAAGATGAAACACAACACTAACAAGCATGGACAGATTCCTTTAGCCCTAACAGTTTTCTGTTCATCAACTGGTACTGTCAGCATTCAGATATGGAATCTACGTCAATAGATGAACCAAGCATGGAAGTTGAACTTGGAGAAATCGAACAAGACGTCTGATCAGCTTGTTCAGATGTACACGGAATCATAAGCACACGTTTCCTATTTTTAACAGTAATTCAACTCTATGTAGGTCTGTAAATCGGATTGGCTATTTTATTGTGGCATAGCCTTCCTCTTTCTTTTTGTGCACGTGTTTCAATTACGTACAAAGAATCAGAAGTTGCTATGTTTATTCTTTCTCTCCAAATTAGACCCTTTTGGAGTTGCTTAAGAGTCTGAGACTCTGAATGGTGGAGGTCTGTCATGTAAACAACAAATTTTGGGAAGGAAATGCTTCTAGGGTGCGTTCGTTTGGCGAGAAAGTGAGGGAAATGAAAAGAAAAGTATGTTTTCTTGCACTTTTTTTGCGTTTGATTTGCAAGAAATACACTTTCATTTTCTGGCACTTTCCTAAAAGTGACAAATTTTCTTATAAAACCTTCATCCATCAAGATGATTGTTTTGCAAGAAAATTTAAGTTTTTTTTCTTTTACTTTACTTTCTTTTCTTTCATCCACTTTCTCGCCAACCGAACACACCCATAAGCTTATAGAACTTTGAGACAGATTTTGATTATAGGAATAATCTCGTGGATGTAATATTGAGAGTCTTTTGATGAAAGCCCTTGGTTTATTAATAAGAGAATGACATGCATTGCGTTACTCTTGATGCCAATTAAGCTTGGCTGTTGCTGCCTGATTTCAAACTACTAATAACTTCTTTATATTTTACGTCTCTCAATACTGCTTTGGCATCATTTATATATTTTAAAGGGTCATTGAAAACCATTTCATACTCTTTTTTCTCAAATGCAATTCATGTGTAATTAGTAGGTATTTTTTTCCCTAATTTTTTAAATAAGTTATTTAAAGAACTATTATTATAATTGAAATGCTAGCCCCAGTCGTAGTATGTGGTGGCAACAAGTGGCAAACATCTCTTTGTTATAGGGTAGCAACACCATGTGTTGCACCCACCTTGCGTCTTTGGAAAAAAGTGTTGCACACACTCTGCGTCTTGGAAAAAAATTACCTTATTGAGTCTGGGGCTAGCACTCCGCTTATTTTAATGCTCAAATCAACAACCGTTCACTTTCAGACTTTCAGTGGCTGTGTTTGTAGTAAATTCTTTTCATATAACCATTGCTGTATAAAAGACATTAAGTACTTGCATTTCAAGAGAATATTTCTTGGTTCTTGCAGCCCAAAATGATTGGTCACTACTTGGTAGAGTTCTCAATCTCGTATAAACCTGTGAAGCATGGAAGTCCTAGTATTGGTGCTACACACTCCTCCAGGTTCATTCTGTTGGAAAAGGTTTGTGTAATGGGTAAATTTCGTAAAAACCTAAGTGTGGTAGCAACGAGTTCGTCCCAGTGTGGTGTTATCGTTTAGGCTCATTTCCGTCGTCTCTTCGACGACGGGCCCGTGGTCGTATGGACAACGAGAACGTGGTCTCACGGACGACGATCACGTCCTCATTTTGACGACGGACCCGTGGTCTCACGGACGACGATCACGTCCTCATTTTGATGACGGACTCGTGGTCTCACGGACGACGATCACGTCCTCATTTTGACGACGGACTCGTGGTCTCACGGACGACGATCGCGTCCTCCTTCTGACGACGTTTCCGACGTCTTATTGCCAACGACCCCGTATCCCAACACGTAATGAGATCCGGCGTTACTGCTCAGTCGCTTGGGACTGATCCTACCTCTACGATGGTAGGTGGGAAATCCTGTCTTAGCATTAAATGCAGCATTAAATGCCATTTAATGCTAGTCACCTCGGACGAGTTCCTACTCTATGCCTGTTCTCTTTTGTGTGCAGATGCGCGTGCAGTACGGATGACCGGGAGATCTATCTAAAATGATTACTGAAGTACACATCAGGGATTTGAGGTGTGCATGGACATCAATGGGTGCCCATGGCCATGGCAAGGGTGGCCTATATAAACCTGTGAAAAACAGTGTGAAGGGGGGGGGGGAAATTTTTCAAGAGCTAAGACCTTCGAACTCTCTGTATTTTCTTACTGTTCATCATCTTCTACACCAACTGACTTTATCATCGGAGTACAGGTCAGGGTGTCACACCCTCCACTCCAACCTTCTACCGGTAAACTAGATCTTGAGAGGAGCTGCTGCTGACGCGTGTCCTTTCGGTAATTTCCTCTCACAAAATTGGCGCCGTCTGTGGGAAACTTAGCCGAAACCACCCTTTGCTCACACCACTTCTTTCAGTCAGCATGGCAGACCAAACTCCTCAGTCTATCATCGAAAACCAGCCCCTTCAAGCCTTTCCTTGCACCCCTTCCACCATGCAAACGTTAGCATCGGGCCAATCTTCTGGACAACCAGAAAGGCCCATGACCACACCTGATCCCATCCTGTTACTATTACAACAACAACAGGCCACTCTGGCCCAGATAGTCAGCCAGCAACAGTCACTGCAGGAGCGGCTTGATGCTTTGGAGCACGAAAACTTGGAGATCGATGACGAATCTCCTAGAGGGGGCTCTGCGGCTCGTAAACTCAATTTCCCTTCTTCTCCTCCTCCAAAAGGAACAGTCCTGATCTCGCCGTCTGCACCAAAGAATCTGGAGAGAAGATTCACTCTCACTCCTTCTACTGACGAGACAGCCTATCCTCGTTCTCTGGGTGCTCCAGCTGAACATCGAGATCTCAGTGTCAGCAACGACGGGATGAAGACGGGTTTGACCCTCAAGGACGTGGAAGCTCTGATCAATGCTCGAGTCAGAGGAACGACGGGCGGGGCCTCTCTCGATCAATACGCTCAGAAATACAAAGACGAGGAGGAGACGTCCCCTTTTTCCAAGGAGATCGTCGAATCGTATACCCCATCAAAGTTCACGGTACCAAACTTTGTTAAGTTCGACGGGAGGAGAGATCCTATTGACCACCTGACCGACTTCAAGAATGCCATGACTGTCCGTAATCCGGATGATAATCTCCTCTGTAAAGCCTTCCCAACTAGCCTGACTGAAGCGGCTGCGAGATGGTTCCGTAATCTACCCGCGGGGTCGATCAGGTGTATGGCTGATCTCAGGTCAGTTTTCATTGACCAGTATATCATTAACAAGAAGAAGAAAGCAGGCGCAGATTCACTCTTCGCCATGAGAATGAAGTCGGCGGAACCCCTTAGAGATTTTATTCAACGGTTTACTGATGAAGTCTCTAACATCGACAAGATCGAGGACTGCACTTGCATAGCGGCCTTCAAGAATGCCATACCCAAGAGTTCTAAACTCTACGAGTCTCTTGCCCTTGACTGTCCAATCAAGATGGACGAGCTGATAGTCCGTGCCTCTAAGTACAGAAGGATGGAGGAAGATATTGCAGCAACAACGAGGCCCAGAGCACGAGGGGTAGATGCTGTGGAATGGGGAAGCAGACCCTCCTCGAAGAGAGGGAAGAGACCAAAATATGAATCATCTTCCAGCGACGAGGAACCACGAAGACGCACACGACAAGAAAAAGTTGTGTACGTTGAACGACGGGGAGAACCAAACTGACTCTCGTTGGGAGTCCGCCAAGATGTAGACTCGTCAAGGAGGACGGATCTACGTTCCAACTTCCAACGGCGGGACGATCGTGCATATCAGAGACGAGAGGAACCCGGGCATTACAAGGAGAGGGAGAATCAAGCAACAGAAAGACGTCCTTTTGCATCTCGTGGTGGTCAAGTCAACTTCTCAGCAAGCCCGGCGACGATTATGAAGACGATGGAAGACAAACCATACTTCGAATGGCCAGCACGGACCATTCGTGATGTCACCACAGGACCCAGGGCGCATGAATACTGTCAGTACCACAAGTGCCACGGGCACCTCACAAATCGTTGTCGCATCCTAAGAGAATACCTGGAAAGATTGGTCCGTGAAGGCTATCTGGGAGAGTATGTGGACTCTGGAAGAGGAGAAGGGTATATTACGGATCCATCCACTCGATCTCATAAGGGAGAACCATCTGGTCATATGGGCCGAGGCGGAGAAGCTCCGAAGGGAGTTATAAATGTCATCCATCGCGCTCGAGTACCGGAGGTAGATATCGAGCAGCAGTACCGAGCGAAGGCAAGGAAGTTATCACACGTGGCAAAAGTTTGTCAAGTGCGATCGACGACGAAGGAAGTCGAGCAGGCCCTATCGTTCACTGATCAAGACATGACAACTGTGGTCAGGCCTCACTACGATGCTCTTGTCTTGACAATGCGAATTGGCGATTTTGACATCAGGCGAGTGCTCGTTGACCCTGGAAGTGGGGCAGATATCCTGTATCTCCATGCTTTCACAAAGATGGAGTTAGACCCGGTGATTTTCGTCCCTGCACAGACCCCCTTGATAGGATTCGACGGAAGCTCGATGCAACCCGTAGGAGAACTCGTCCTACCGGTCAAAGCTGGACCTATTGTCCTGTCCACCCGGTTCTCCATTATCGACGCGCCGTCCCCATACAATGCCATCTTGGGGCGATGGTGGACTCACGAAATGAGAGCTGTTCCATCTTCCTATTATCAGGTACTGAAATTCCCCACTCCGGACGGACCAAGTGAAATAAGAGGAGACCAGCCGGCATCGCAGAAGTGTGATTATGCCTCACCCGACCCGCTCAAATAGCAATTACAGATTGGGTCCGTGGAAGAGGAGAACACGGGTGAATCGCTGACAAACCACTCTGTTGAACCCACGAAGCTTGTCAACCTGGGGACGGAGAGCGAGCCAAGAACGCTACAGATCGGGACCTGTTTGACAATGGACGAAGAGCAGGAGTTGATAAGTTTTCTGAGGAAGAATCTTGATGTTTTCGCTTGGTCACACGAGGACATGACGGGTATCCGTCCTGAAATCATCTGTCACCATCTCAACGTTGATCCCGTAGTCAATCCTGTTAAACAGAAGCCTCGTAGACTTGCTCCAGCGTACCATGAGGCCGTCAATGAAGAGATTGACAAGTTAATCCAGCACGGGTTCATACATGAGGTCCAATATCCAGAGTGGATAGCCAATGTAGTAGTTGTTCCGAAGAAGAACGGGAAAGTCAGAGTCTGTATTGATTTCACTAATGTTAATAAAGCCTGTCCGAAAGACTTCTTCCCAGTTCCCAGAATCGATAGACTGATCACGGCAACCGAGGGTCACGAGATGTTGAGCTTCATGGACGGGTATTCGGGTTATAATCAAATCCTCTTAGCGGAAGACGATCAAGAGAAGACAGCCTTCATAACAGAGCATGGCCTGTTCTGTTACCGGGTCATGCCCTTTGGCCTGAAGAATGCCGGGGCCACTTATCAACGATTGATGAATCTGATGTTTGGACCCTTGCTTGGAAAATCGGTGGAGGTGTACATCGACGACATCGTCATGAAAAGCCGAACTCGGGTCTCTCTTGTAGCCGACTTGGCGGAGCCGTTTTCTATTTTACGCACTTTCAACCTGAAGTTAAATCCTGAGAAATGTACATTCGGCGTCGCCTCGGGCAAATTCCTTGGTTACCTCGTTAGTCAACGGGGCATCGAAGCAAATCCCACGCAGATCCGTGCTCTGATAGATATGCCGGAATCGAAGACAAGGAAAGAAGTTCAAAAACTAACAGGACGTATCGCTGCTCTCAACCGGTTTATATCAAAGTCTTCTGACCGATGTAGACCTCTGTTCGAGTTGCTGAGGAAGGATTCCATCTTCAGATGGACAGAAGAGTGTTCCCAATCTTTCGCCGCCTTGAAGACGTATTTAGGCTCTGCTCCGATCCTCTCCGTACCTGAACCTGGTGAAGTGTTGTACCATTATCTCTCCGTTTCGGAACGAGCCATCGGCTCCGTGCTGCTCAGAAGTCACAACGGCGTAGAGAAGCCTGTTTATTTCGTCAGTAAAACATTCCATAAGGCAGAATCCAACTATAGCAGAATGAAGAAGGTATGCCTGGCTCTTGTCTTTTCTGCTGAGAAGTTACGTCTTTATTTTCAGGCACATACCATCGTCGTCATCACCACGTACCCTTTGAAAACTGTGTTGGGGCGACCTGAAACCGCGGGTCGTATGTCAAAGTGGGCAGTGGCGCTCAGCGAGTTTGATATCCAATATCAGGCCCGAACCGCAGAGAAGGGGCAGGCCGTTGCAAGCTTCCTAGCCGATTTTCCCGTGGAGGAGGCCGAAACTTCAGTAGAGCCCGACCGTCATGAGCTCCCAGACGATGCAGAGGTGGATACCGTTGTGGAAGACGAGGCAGGAGACGGAACCAAACTAACGTCGTGGTGCGATTGGGTCTTGTACGTGGATGGGTCGTCTAATGTCAGCGGTTCGGGACTTGGTGCTGTTCTTGTCAGCCCCGATCATGTTAAAGTACAGAAACTGACGTGCCTTGGTTATGCTGCCTCCAATAACGAAGCTGAATATGAGGCGTTAATACTTGGGTTGCAGAGTGCCCGAGAGTTGGGAATTTCTAAACTCCGAGTGTTCTATGATTCACAGCTCGTGGTGAACCAAGTCAACGGTATCTATGAATGTCGAGATGAACGGATGAGACGCTACGCTGCACTTTTACAAGAACAACGAAAGGCCTTTGATGTCATCGAGATCAAACACGTCCGAAGGGACGATAACAGGCATGCTGATGCGTTGGCCTACCTCGCCTCGATGATGCAGACTGATGAATCCAAGACAATCCTCGTTGAGTATAAGCAATATCCCTCCATTGAACTACAGACTCAACGAACGGTGTTGTCCGTAAATCAAGTGCCGAGCTGGATGACGGGCATAATAACTTACTTGAAGAATGGAATTCTCCCCTCTGACATAAAGGAGGCAAGACGAATGCAATATAAAGCTCCCCGTTATACCCTTGTGGACGGGGAACTGTACCGTAAATCCTTTGGAGGACCCCTTTTGAGATGCGTGCATCCTGAAGACGTAGAGAAGATCTTAGCCGAGCTCCACGAAGGGATTTGTGGCATCCATTCGGGAGGACGGACCATCGCCCATCGTGCTCTGGGGCAAGGATATTTTTGGCCGTACATGCAAGCTGACGCACAGAAGTACGTACAAAAATGCAGTCAGTGTCAGCGTCATGCGAAGTTGATTCATGCCCCCGCTCAAGAACTCAACGTCGTATCTCAACCTTGGCCTTTCGCTCGTTGGGGACTTGATATCGTAGGGCCCTTTCCTAAAGCTCCTGGTAATCTAATTTTTCTGCTGGTGGCCACGGATTACTTCTCCCGGTGGATCAAGGCTGTTCCACTAGCGCGTATTAGAGAACAAGAAGTGAAGAAGTTCTTGTGGGAACATATTATCTGTAGATTCGGCATCCCGCAGTCCATCATTTCTGATAACGGGAAGCAGTTCACGGGAAAACTCATTGCCGACTTTTGCCGAGAGTTGAAAATCAAGCACATCTTCTCTTCTCCTTATTATCCTCAGGGGAATGGCCTTGCCGAAGCAGCCAACAAGAACATTTTGAATGCCCTCAAGAGAAGACTGGAAGATTCCAAGGGAAAGTGGACCAGCGAATTACATAACGCGTTGTGGGGATACAGGACAACACCGCGGAGCCCTACGAACGAGACCCCGTTCTCTTTGGCATACGGGGCTGAGGCTGTTATTCCCACCGAAGTTTGCCTGCCAACAACACGTTCCCGGAAGAAGCACGGAGACGAAGACAAAAACGTCGAACTAATGGCTATTCATTTAGACTTGCTGGAAGAAAAGCGGAAAGATGCCAGCATTCAGATGAAACGGTATCAGCAACAATTACGAAAGGCATACAACAAGAAAGTACGGAAAAAAGATTTTTTAAGTCGGAGATCTCGTTCTTCAAAAAGTCTTCCAAAATACACGAGAAATCAATAGCGGAAAGCTAGGTCCCAACTGGGAAGGGTCATACATCGTGGACCGTGTCGGGAGTCCCGGGGTGTACTACCTTAAAGACCTACAAGGTAATGTAATTCAAAAGTCGTGGAACATTATGAATTTAAAACAATTTTTTCAATAAAGTTGTGCGTTATGGACATTTGATAGGAGCATGAGATCAATCGTTTTATTTACGTATTCAGTACTTGGTAAAATGTTCTAGACGAGTTACCACGACGGGTACAATTCACTCGCACAGGGTACTCACCACGGGACACAGGTGGCTCATACAAAGGAATTGCCATCTGAGCATCTTAGCGGCTTATACTAATGGAATGTCCTCTGAGCATGGTGTCCCACCACGAGTTACCACGGCGAATGCATTTCATACGAACAGGGTACTCACCACGGGACACAGGTGGCTCATACAAAGGAATTGCCATCTGAGCATCTTGGCGGCTTATACTAATAGAATGTCCTCTGAGCATGGTGTCCCACCACGAGTTACCATAAGTTCGTCTTGATGAAATGAATTTTTTGTCGAATTACGTCCGTAGTGTTAATCCGTGTCTTTGACAACCCGTTATTAGAATGACATGGTGAATTATATTCGTTATGAGATTTATATCCAATCACGAGTTAATTATGTGCTATTTGTCTTATTTGAACGAGATGATTATTCCGGGTCAAGCGGTTGCAACACAGTGATCACAAAAGAAGATATATATATAAAATTTTTATTGATAAGAAACGAACAAGAGTACAGCCGATACAAAATATGAAAAGAAAGGGATAGGAAGGAGGAAGGATCAGTCTTCGCCAACGTCGACGATCATGACAGCATCATCAGGAACGGTCGGAACGTCGTCAGCAGCAACAGCGGGATCGGCAGAAGCAACTTCAGCTGGAGCCTCGGGCAGAACGGGAGATGGTCCAATAGATGACGGAGGTTGCCCCCCTCCTTGTACCTCGGGCTCTTCACCAGGCGAGACCTCCATGCCCACAGCCTCAGAACGAGTGGCCTCGTCCTTCGATTGTTGGGGAGATTCTACCAGTCGTCCCGACTCTCGGAGTTCGTTCATTAGTTCTCTCTCCGTCTCAACCCGGTCTTCAGCTATCAGCCGTTCCATCTCCGTCTGGAAGTGGGCTCGAAGAGACTCCGTCAAAGCCTCCTTGGCGACTTCAACCTCCTTGTCCCTCGCGGCCGCGCCTCCTCAAGCTATTCGGCCAATGTTGCCTTCTCGGCTTCAGTCGCCTCTAGCCGTTGACGGAGAGTGTTCACGATCTCGTCCATCTCGCTGATCCGGAGGACGGACCTCTCGGCCTGCTCCACTGCCGCCTTCTCTCCTTCCATTGCCTTGCGGGCTTCATCCCGAGCTTTGTCCCGTTGTTTCACGGCCGTGGCAATCGTGCCTTTAGGAGACCGTAAGTCAGTTTTAACGGACATCAGCTTGTGATTCAGCCGTTTCGCGTCCTCGGCTCCCCTCCTCTCCAAATCAAGGACTTTGTCCCTCAATCCATTGGAGGTACGCCTGTTTTCGGCTGTGACCTCGTACATCCCGGAGAGCATGTTGCCCAGCTAAAAAAAAAAGGAAGAGAAAGAAAGATTGTAAAAAAAAAAAAAAAAAAAAAAAAAAAAAACAAACGTAAGCGTACCGTGGCAACAGCTCGACTCGCGGCACTGAACATCCCCATCCAGTGCAAGTCCCTCGTCGCGGCTATATCCGCTGGGAGCCTCATCGCCAACATCATCGACGTGGCAATGGAATCGTGCTCCATCGCCGAATGGGCGACGGTAGGACGAGTGTACCCTCTGGGGAAGACGGGATTCCACAGCTCGGCGGGGCCCCCCATGGTGATCCTCTCTCGAGGAGGGGCAGAAGATGAAGCCACGTTTGCGGCTGGCGAAGAAGTAGAGGCCGACACAATCGCAGGGCCAGCCGTATCCGTCGCAGTAAGCGGAGCAGCCACGACGTCCACGGGAAGGCCGGTGCTGACGATTGGAGGCTCCTCCGCAGGGGCATCAGTCCCCTCGCCAATTGATGCAGCCTGAGTAGATGACACCCCGGCGGATTCCCGTTCCCGAACCCGTTGATCGTGCTCCGCTTCTCGCCGAGCTTTCTTCGCCTTCAAAGCTTTGAGAGCTTCTACTCTCTCTCTTTTCTCCGCCTTCTTATCCGCCGAGGATAGACGGGAAGGACGAGAAGGGCGGGGAGGACGAGTCAAGGCCGGAGCCTGTGAGGATCGCGGTGGAGGTTGGTCGGCCATGTCTTATTCCTCGTCAAGGATAGCTGCCTGTCCGAGCGGTCTTTGTGACGGTGGATGAGCTTGACGACGAGACTTTTTAGGCAAGGTCCCTGCTCCTACAACGGATCCTGTCACTCGAGCGGAGGACGGTTTCCAGGTGACGTAAGCGTCCCCCTTATCGTTGCGAACCCTTCGGAGCGCGTATTCCTCTTCCGCGGAAAGGTCAGAGAAATGTGTCTTAGACGCCTCTGCAGAAAAAGCGAAACATTATTAGCCGTGTAACAAGAGTACATTATCAAAGCCGACGACGGAAAACGATTGAAAAGTAGCAGACCTGAAGTAAATTCGTGGGGGACAGGACGGGCAGTTTCTGCCCTCCAAGCACCGGAGACCACGAAGGGCATCTCCTTCCAGTCCCGTTCTACATCGGGGAGGTGTGAGATGATGTCAGGGATTTTGGATTTTTGCCTCCAGGTGAAGTACGTCTTCTTTCCCTCCTCAACAACCCCGGGACACTTCACGACGTAGCGGAAGTGGAAGACGTGCCTAGCCTCTACATTATACCCGTCTCTGTTGAACTTGTCCATCAGAGACATGTACTTGTAGAACTTCGGGTGCATTTGCCCCGGGGCAATTTGAAGGGCGGACAGGACGGAGTCCGTGACGGGAGAGAGGGGAAATCGAAGTCCAGCCTCGAACTGAGCGAGGTAGACGATTGTACAGGAAGAATGATGGTCAGGAAGAACGTCTTCTTCCCCAAAATGAATGTGGACATGAGGGGGAATTTGGAAGAGGGCTCGGTAATGGTCAAGTGCGTATCTGACAACTGGTTTAGTTTTGGATTTGGAAACCCCGGTGATAACACCGTGAGGGGCACTGCCTGAACAACTGGCCTCATCGGCACTGTCTATCCTAACTATTTCGGCAGACATGGTCACAAACAAGGAGAAAAAGAAAAAATGTAGGGAAGACGACCACAGAACAAAAATAAAAGAGAAGGATCTTACCGAAACTGTATCTAGGAAGCAAGGGGGGCACAGCCGGAGAAGAAAGAAGACCAGAACAGCAGATCGTCGGTGAGAAGAAATTCCGGCAGAGTAACAGAATGTAAGAATTCAAATGAAGAAGATGAAGTACCAGGCCTTCGGTACTTATAGACCGGTCCATAACTCTAAGGACGATAATGACCTCGATCTGTACCGTACGCGTGTCCATACATGCAGACAACGTGAAGGACAGGATGGTCTTCTGACCGAGTTAAGTAACTGTCGGGAAAAACGAAGCGTCCGGAAGATAATGATGACAGCCTGCCAAGCATTTATGAGGTATGACGTTTCGGCACGCGCAATACAGCTGGCACAACGCTACGCCTTCGCGTGCAGAGTATGTGACCTATCATTCATCCGGAGGTTAGCTGTATCTTCTCCTCCGTCGTTTCGCTATATTTATGACACTCTGAACCACGTTCAAAGTATCATAAAGGGGCAATTTGTAATGAGTAAATTTCGTAAAAACCTAAGTGTGGTAGCAACGAGTTCGTCCCAGTGTGGTGTTATCGTTTGGGCTCATTTCCGTCGTCTCTTCGACGACGGGCCCGTGGTCGTATGGACAACGAGAACGTGGTCTCACGGACGACGATCACGTCCTCATTTTGACGACGGACTCGTGGTCTCACGGACGACGATCACGTCCTCATTTTGACGACGGACTCGTGGTCTCACGGACGACGATCGCGTCCTCCTTCTGACGACGTTTCCGACGTCTTATTGCCAACGACCCCGTATCCCAACACGTAATGAGATCCGGCGTTACTGCTCAGTCGCCTGGGACTGATCCTACCTCTACGATGGTAGGTGGGAAATCCTGTCTTAGCATTAAATGCAGCATTAAATGCCATTTAATGCTAGTCACCTCGGATGAGTTCCTACTCTATGCATGTTCTCTTTTGTGTGCAGATGCGCGTGCAGTACGGATGACCGGGAGATCTATCTAAAATGATTACTGAAGTACACATCAGGGATTTGAGGTGTGCATGGACATCAATGGGTGCCCATGGCCATGGCAAGGGTGGCCTATATAAACCTGTGAAAAACAGTGTGAAGGGGGGGAAAAAATTTTTCAAGAGCTAAGACCTTCGAACTCTCTGTATTTTCTTACTGTTCATCATCTTCTACACCAACTGACTTTATCATCGGAGTACAGGTCAGGGTGTCACACCCTCCACTCCAACCTTCTACCGGTAAACCAGATCTTGAGAGGAGCTGCTGCTGACGCGTGTCATTTCGGTAATTTCCCCTCACAGTT
Organism: Tetracentron sinense; assembly: GCA_015143295.1. Lineage (NCBI taxonomy): Eukaryota > Viridiplantae > Streptophyta > Magnoliopsida > Trochodendrales > Trochodendraceae > Tetracentron > Tetracentron sinense. The sequence continues at coordinate 32,820,581 of CM026574.1, forward strand.
TGTTTAAAATATAACAGTATATTTAAATATTTCCGAATTCAAATTTATAATAACAACAAAAACAAAATTAATGAATGACAGTAATTAAAAATTGAAACAAGATTTACTGCAGTCAAGAATACGAAATGAAGAAATTGATCAAGGCTAGTGTTTGATACTATGTTCTTAAGACAGATTTCGCCCTCGCTATGGTGCTCACGATTCTTGAGCATCTGCCTCCTAGGATACAATGATCTCCGTCACACAGATGCAGCACTTCAATCTGTGTGCCTGTCGAACCAGAAGCTATGACTTATATTCTCTCAATATCAATATGCAGACTGAAATTCAGATGTAGTAAAAGCAGGAATATTTCGATAGGTTGCAATGAAGATGACGATCCTATATGTAGAAAGGTAGTGTCTGTTCAGACGAACAGACACAACTTTTCTCTTCAGATAGAAACTGTCTGCCTAAATGAAAAGGATATGAAACGGTAATACCCTTAAAAAAAAATTCAAATGAATTTTTACCAAAAAGATAGATTGGAGTCAATATAAGACCCGACCCAAACCCGGCTCGGCACGGGGCGGGCGGCGCGCGTGTGTGTGGTGGTCCAATCTTGGCTGCGTGCTCATCCGTTCGCAAAACTTGGGTGCCCCAAGGGCCCAACCCTTACTCAAAAGTAATGGTTTATAAACACACTTTCTTTTTCTCTCATTTTCCAATGTGAGATTAAAAGTTTTTACCATTCTCTAACCAATAACACACGTTCAAGTGAGTGTCTTTAGAGACAATTTCTCATTTACCACTTAATGGTTTTGGACATATGAATATACCACGTTAATCTCCTCATGTAGGAGAACACGGATCCATGTGGATCCGCCTCAAAAACCGTGTGGGTCCGACTTTTATTTTGACCCAAAGTTGTCCAAAAACCAGTTTTTATAGAACACATTCCTCTCAAATTAAGTAGGAAGGGCAGATCTATCAGTGGTGGTTCTATTCTTTTTGCAGTTCATAATTGCTATTAGTTACCAGGGCTTTGATTTGGGGAATGGGTTGATGTTTCTACTCGGGTGTCTTTAAAAAAAATTGTAGGGTAAATTGATGTTGCGAATTTTGTTTGACTTGGAACTTTTGAACTCGAGGGGACATCAACCCTCCTTAAGACAGACCCTTTTGGAGTGGTTGCTTGGACTTGCCCTTATGGTACCTTAGCGGCTATCTTGGGTCTTGCTGCGTGTGAGTTTAGAGTATGTGTGTATGTTACATGATAACATTTCCATTAAAAAAAGAAAGAATATAATATACTTTGGTTAATAAGAAACCTTTTTCTCGGGTAGAAAAGATAGATTGGCGAAGCCAAAAGGGAAAGGGAACGGGAACGGGAACGGAACCAAATCGGGGGACTAGGGGCCTGTTTCTATTCCCGAGGAATAGAGAATTGTTCATTAGGGGTGATGCTAAATGGCCCCAGATGTCCCACAAAATGTCAAAAGCTACATCAACATGTGGAAACATTGAATGCCTCCAAAGCTCAATTACAGTAGATCTGACTTGTATGAACAGAAACAGAAGTAAAAACAAAAGCAGTAGAACTTATTTGAGTCTGAGAGCATCTCCAACACAATACTCTAATTTTCTCCTCCATTTCGACATCTCCTCTGAATATAGAGGAGATGGGCCCCACTTTAAAGTTTTTTGCTCTAATGGGAGGGAACTCCGAATCATTATTCCTACTCCAAAATACTATTCCTATTCATATGTTTTGGAGACCAAAAAAAAAACAATTCATATGTTTTGGAGATGGGCCCCACTCGAACGGATACACTTGACATTTTAAAAAAATTTTGAGAGACAAAAAAAGAAGACAAGGGGATGAATAGTGTTTTAGAGGTTATCCTCTATTTTCTCTTCCCTCCGCTAAATATAGAGGGTCAGTGTAGCATTATAGAGGATCAACTCTAAATATACAGTAGCCCCTCTTATAATTAATATTTTATAAGTTAATAATCTCTAATAATTAATAAATTTGTAAGGAACCAACTTGGTTCTATAGTGTATAATTAATAATCTCTTATACTTGCTATTTAATAATTTTTAAAGAAAGTTCTAGTATATTATTAATTATAAGAGATGTTTTTTTATACTATATTAATATATAGTCATACGTCTCTTATAAACACTTTATGATGGTTTAGGTATAAGGAAGAGAAAGAGATACAATTATTTTAAATATTTTGACTATGTATAATAAATTATCATATACATAATATAAACTATGAAGTTTTAGATATTTTAAAAAGAAAAAACTAGAAAAAATCATTGTATGGAAACTTCAAAATAATTAACAAAAGTTAAAGGGAGAATCCCAGAAATAGCAGAGTTCAAAACTAATTTTGTCTCTTCCCAAAATAAATGATGTTTTTTCTTCTCTTTGAAAAATGAGTTAACTTTACCTAACTGAAATTACCATATACTAACCTTATACATTTGTATCTACATGAAGCTTATAAGGAAAACACAATACATTCAGAAGAAATTATGAAAAGAAAATTTTGATGAACCATTATAGTGATTCTTATATATAATATTCTCTTATAATTAATATAAGTTCTTTCCACCAAGGTTATTGATTACAAGAGAGTCTACTGTAAAGTACGGTTGAAGTGTTCTTTTCCAACCAACCTATCTATACTAATACTATATGCTGGTTGGTTCCACGTGGCATATCTCATTGGCCTCTATTTTTTATTTTGGTTCATGCAACATATCTTCTAATTGATCCAATAAGAAAACGTCACATCACCCTTTTAATTATTGTTATTCCTTCCTAATTAAGTGATGGGTTAATTGCTCACTTTTACCCATTCACATTCTTTTTTTTTAATTACAATTAATTAAATTGTAACATTAAATATTTATTTTTTCTTCTAATTTTACTCTTTAATTGCAACTAATTAAGTTGTAAAATTTTAATTATTATAAATATGAAGTTTAAGGGTCTCTTCTTCCTTCCCTCCACATTCTCATTTTTTAATTACAATTTATTAAATTGTAACATCTGCCACCCTCAAATTTTCTAACTCTTGGTCTACCTTCTCCCTAATCTCTTATAAATAGTAGATAAATCCACAAGACACTTTTCATCCTCAAACATGTAAGGATTTGACATGAACATTTAGTTAGTATAGTTCACAAGTGATGTTTTTCCTAAACATTGGAGCATATAGAGTGGAAATCTTAAGAAGTTTGCTTTTACGGCAGCTATTAGGAAGTTCTTAAGTCTGGGTGCATTATGACATGAGTGCATTTTCGGGTACTATATTTTGGGGAATTCGATGCTATTAGAAGCTGTTAGGTTCTGGTTTTGGCATTACTTACCTTTATACTTATAGGTCTCTGCATAAAGCTTTGGTAGACACTATTTTGGATATTCTATTTTACTCTTGCAGTAGCGATTTGAAATAACATAGATTATTCTCACTGAAATTAGATTCACGCTATCATTGATAATGGAAGTAAAAATTGAAATTCAAATTATTCTTGATATTCATTGGTGTTAAATTGTCAAGTGGTTTCATCTAAAGTTCATCTCTCAATTAATTGTAAAAAAAAAAAAATTAACAATAATAAACGAAGGAAAGAAATCTTTTCTAAAATAATAGTCTACCCTACATCCCTCCTTATATATAAATAAATATAAATATATGTAAATTATATTGATTTACTTAGGTTATAATTAATTATATTAATTCTCTAATTAGTAAATACTTTATAAGAAATTGAGTTTCTTGACATGGTATCTCTATTTGATTTTTATTTTGCATTTTGTTATATTATGCAAATTAGTGGTAGTGTTAAAGTAAGTCCCACTAGAAAAAATTTAATTAGATGTTGTTTCCGGTTGAAGAATAGGAAGAGATTAACATTTTCTCTTTAATGTAAATTTTTCTTTATAATAATTAATTATTTAAATAGAATTATTTAAAGAACTTATTTATTTACAAGAAATATCATCATATCTAAAACTTTTAAATAATTTTAACACTATGAGATATTTTTTTTTTATAATATTGCAAACTTACTTTCTTGAAGTTATATAATAATAAGATAAAAATTTATATATAACAATAAAATTATGAATTTTTAAATGATTAAATTAGCTATTTTTAATAAGATACATATAAAAAAATCTCACAAGAGATGTCTAAATTATGATCATTTTTCTTCTATTTTATTTTTATTCTTTTCTTACCTGGCTATTATTAATTTTCTCATCATATTTTTCGTTTATTCATTTTCTTCCAACACCTCATGCATTTGCACGGGGTTTTTACTAGGACTCTATATTAGAGTTATAGAGGACGGTTGGAGATGCTATGAGGTCATGGAACACGCCCATGGGGAAGGAGTCACTAGATAGCATGGGTGCAGAATGCCTGCAGAGGTGTGGAGTAACTCATAATGGAGGGCCGTACACTTGCATACAAAACTGGCCGCGTCAAAATAAACAGGGCTCCTGGAAATTTCAGTTTCGTCTGGTTTGAGCTATAATTTCGAGTTGAAAATATTGACACGAACTCACTGGTCAGGACTCGGGAGAGTAAATGAATGATGGGCTCTTGAGTCTCTTGCCTCTTGAGACTAGAGATGACCACCATCGCTCCTAGCTCTTGCCATCCAAGTCTTTTGACTAAACTGAAATTTACAGCCATGTGGAAGATAGAGACGGGGGCAGTCATTGTGAAAATTGATCTGCTACCCTCACACCTGTAATCCTGCTACAACACTCGATTAAAACTTAAAAAATTATTAGGACATTCTAAGCACACTTTTGAATTTGGAAGACACAAGCTTTATTTTTGCCATCTTCAAAAATCAGTCCAATTCCATAAGATATATAAATGGTCATAACTCAAGACCAGGTATGTAAATTGGCATACCCACATTTTTTTAAAATGATCGGTTGGTTGCCTTGGCACGGCCACATTCAAATAAATGAAGATTACAAGTTGGCTACGTATGTTGTAGAATCCTGAGATAATCTAGTGCCTCACATTTTTAGAAATTTCGAGCATGATGGATTTGTTTTTTTTATAAATATTTATAACATGAGTTCTTTGGCGTTTGATTGGTATATAAAAAATCCCAGTACTTGCATATGCCCGATCTAAGGCAACGAAGATAGGTAAAATAACACAAGTGAAATAAGAGAAACACCCTGAAACCACTGTTGTCAGAACCGGACCGGACTGGCCCGGCCGGTCGGACCGGAAAAACCAGAACCGGTCCCCTCACGGGTTCCCAAACCCCCAGAACCCCAGAACTGGACCGTTTTAAAACCAACCATTTTTGTGAAAATCAGAAGTATCAGCCGGTTGAACCGGAACCAGTGGTCAGAACCGGTCATAAATGGATAAAAATAGATTTTTTTTTTAAAATAAAAGACACGGTTGAACCGGACCGGTCAAACCAGCCACTCAACCGGTTCGATGGCCGATCCGGTTCTGATAACATTGCCTGAAACAGTATAGCGTACTAAAGACCAAGTAAAGATAAATCATCTTCACATCCATTGCGTCATTTCCCCGGTTCCTCACTATCTATTCCCTGGCAACTTTACCTGATGTGAATTCCAGACTTTTGTATTCCAGCAAGTTTGCCTGTATTGTCTGTGAAGGAATCCTCGAGTACATCAGAAATCTCCACATAGTGAGGTGTGGTGATAATTTCATCTGCGCTGAACCCATTGGAAGCTCTTTAGGCTTCAGTTTCCTCTACATCCGCCTTGCAAAAAAATTTATTTTGCCTGTTCTGATGTCCATTTCCACCACTAAAGTAAACATCTGTTTCCCTAGAAAGACTTGGCCTCCCCCCGTAATGAGGATATGATTGTTGAGCCTGGTCCAGATAGAATTGTGCAGAGGCCGCAGAGCAGAAGAAACTTGAATATGGAGACAGCATGCAATGTTTCGTGGTGGCTTCGTCAAGCCTGAATAGCCTAGATGACCCGCTTCTAGGATATTCCGATTCTTGACCCATTCTGCAGTTTACTCCCGATCAGGAAAATATGAAAATAATCCATCACCAGAGGTCCTCGAAATAGGTGAAAAGATACTATTGGCAGGACTTCCAGGATAAAGTGAATACGTTAGTTGAAGATCATTGGCAGCAACATAACTGGATTTTCCGGCACTAGATCCATGGAAGATGAAAAGAACTGAGCGAAAGGCACATCTGGGGACGAGGGAGTAGTAGGGTGAGCCAACTCTGGTGGGGGAGTGGGGGGCAAACATGGTGGGTCTCATGTGCATATGGCCCTGTGGGGAACATGGTGGACGAAGGACCTCCAGAAGAGTTGACAGACAATGATAAGAAACAACTCGATGATTGAGCCATTGGAGGGAGTGCAGAATTCGTGAAGGATGCTGGTGAAGATGGTGGAGCTAGAAGAGATGGAGTTACTGTCAGAGCTTGGTTATTCAGTGCAATAGGTTGAGGCCCATTTTCCCAATTTGCCAACGTGCTCCCTTCTGAAATGCGAGATGCAGGTACAATGCATTTTCTACCTTTCTGGGTACCAAAGCAGGACCATCCACCCCAACATCTTCCCCATTTCCGTAGCTGTCAGAGTAGCTACATGGAAACCACATTACTGATGTTAAAAGAAGACAAATTTCATTAGTTCACAAGCTCAACAATATTAATCAGCACATGCAATCACAGTTCTGGCGTAATACCACACATTTACAGTAAGTCTTTTTCACATCTTTTGATGGTTCATTTCAGTAAAAGAATAAAAAATTCCAATATAATTTATTTACAATTTATAACACTGCCCTATTCTTAATGGAATATGATAGCTTGCAAACCATCATATTGAACCATCTAATAGGTTTCAAGTGTTTAACATCGTGGATAGGGTTAAAGGTGTTGGAATCTGCAAGACTACTTCAGTTAGAGTGGTTCACAGGTTCCCCCTAACATAGTTCTAGAATCTCCCCCAAGCTATATATCTGAATCTGTAAAGTAAAGTATTCTTATTCAGAAAAAAACTACAATCAACCCTGAGGGCTATTTAGCACCAGAACTGTCAAACATAGTAACTGGGAGGCTCATTTAATAGCGGTCCAAACAAAACCATGGCTGGTGTAAGCTCATTTAGTTAAACTTGCAATCTCAACACTAAGAAAGGTGCAAGCAGATTTATATTTATAAAAAGGCCATGGCTGAGATGATAATTGCATGGTTTGCAGTCAATTCAATAAGCCTTAAATTCGCTACACACGTACTGCTGTTTGAGAGTAACTTCAAATCACCGATTGGTTGGAGCTAGATCTTTTCGAAGTTCAACCGGACCCTGACAGACTAATCTCATTATGCCTAGAGCACTCAGAACATCTCCAGTGATAGATTACCCAAGACCAAAAAAAATTACCTCATTAAAATGTTATAGGTGAAATCATAACTCTAACTATTAATGAGAATGTACACACAAGGCCAGTACAGTTGGCTTTCACACTAACTATGCCCTACTAAATGCATTATACATGAAAAACATCATCATTGCATTATTTAAAATATTTAGGGTACAAAACACAAACCTGTTCCGTCATTGCGTTCCATTAAAAGCTTTAACTTAATTTAAAACAATGTGTTAACAAATCTCTCCTCATTATCTCCTTTCACATCATTTTTGGCATTTCCATCGCCCTTTTTAGAGCCTTCAACTTGTACCAATTATTTTTAATATAGATGGAAATATAGTGTGGTTATTCTGATTATAATGCACTGGCACGCACACATGCACTTGGATGCGCCAAACTAGAAAGGTAATTATAAGTAATCTTTGTATATGTAATTTCTTCCTTCAATATTACTTTTTCTCTGCCAATGTAAGTATGAAAAACAGAACACTTCGGCCCCGTTTGGTTGCACTTCTGTTTTCTGTTTTTAAAAACAAAAATTTGGAAATTTTTACACAAAACATGTTTCTGTTTTTGGTTTTAAAAATTAGTTATAAAATTTTTGAAAATCTAGATAACAAAAAATTCCTGTTACCTCTATTTTTGAAAACAAAAAACAAAAATAGAACCACTATGCACCACCACTCTAACACCAACACCACCCACCACCCAACCACCACCACAACCACTCTACCACCACCAACGTCACCAACACCACTCAACCACCACCAACATCACCACCACCACCACAATCACCACCACCACTCCACCACCCATCACCACCACTCCACCACCCATCACCACCCATCACCACCACAACCACTCCACCACCAACACCACCAACACCACCCAACCACCACCACCACCCATCACCACCACCACCACTCACTACCACTCACCACCACCACAACCACTCTACCACCACCACCCATCACCACCACTCCACCCACCACCACTCACCACCACCACCACCACCACCACAACCACTCCACCACTCAACCACCACCACCACCCACCACCACTCAACCACCACCACCACCTCACTACCACTCACCACCACCACAACCACTCCACCACCAACGCCACTCAACCACCACCACCACCACTCCACCACCCGCCACCACCACCCCATCACTACTCACCACTCCACCATCACTCCCCCACCCACCACCACCCCACCACCACTCACTACCACTCACCACCACCAATGCCACCAACACCACTCAACCACCACCACCACCACTCACCACTACTATGGATTGGAATTACTTACTCATTATTATATTCATCATATTTCTCAAACGCCTTTTTTTGTTTTTTATTTTTTAAAACAAGTACCAATTAGTAATGCCAAACATATTTTCTATTTAAAAAATTTGAAAACAGAAACTTATTTTTAGTTTTAAAAAACAGAAAACAAAAATAGAAAAACGGAAGTGTATCCAAACGGCCCCTTCACTGCTGGTGTTGAAGCCTTTTTTTTTCCCCGATTGGTAAATGATGAGCTATATATAGATATCAAATAGATAAAAGTCCAAACAGATATAAAGGTTTATAAAGAATATGAACCAAACGAGAGAGAGAAAAGAGAGAAGCAATAAGGAAACTAGCAGATTAAGGAAAGCATGAAACTAGAAAAGGACTACTCTATTGTAGTCTGTGCTGACGTTTGTTAATTATAATGTTTCTTTGAGTTAAAATACATAACATACTTGTGAAAAGTACCATAAACCTTATTTTAACCTTCAAAGGTTAGAGAAAGATAGTTGCCCTAACAATCATATACCTATAGAAAATACATAAATTATCTACTTCTCTAATGTCTGTTTGCCACAATTATCACATCATTTTGCGAAAGTATTGCCCAATTTTAGATGCGTGGCATCACTAAGAAAAATCGCCACTAACTCAAGAAGAAATCAAAGATTGCCTTCAGTAAACACTGAAGACTGCATCACATCATATCGGCTCAAAGGGCGCAACATCCGTGGGGTTGAGACCAACCACTTAATGGATTCCAATGACTAGATATCTTATTCAGAAAAATGAGCTGATCGGATGACTGTAACCAGAAAATACATCAATATATTTTAGGTGACCAGAAAAATATGGAGAACAGTCTTGGAAAAGATCAATGGGAAATAAGATCTAGCCATCCTGTCAGTCTGTTATCTGCACAATAATTCTCAACCCTGAATAGTAGGTATGAGGTACCCATAATGATGATGATAGCAGTATAGCACTGATAAGTGATATCTCCAGGGTGAGAACTATCTCATGTCATTGGACCCTTCACTTTCTTTCCCGCCTTTATTCATTTTCCTTGGACATCCTGTAAACTTAAACCACTGCATGGGTTGAAATTGTCCATTCCCTGGTTAATTGTCATTCCAGAACCACAACATGCAATATTATCACAGAGGAGCAAACTTGGCTCTCAGAAGTCAGAACCATGTCAAGACCAATGACAATTATGAGTGCTGAACCCCTAGAATGACACTATTAGGAAAAACTAGCAAGTGCAATTGTATGGGTAGAAAACAAAGTAGCATGAGCATAACAGGACTGTCTATATACTTCTTCTAGCATGAAGTCAGGATATCAACCAACTGGCTTATGTATTGTATCCCAACCACAAGCGCAGAGTTTAAACCAAGCTTACCCGCCAAAAAGTAAAATAAAAATTACCCATTATAGGCCCACCAGCAATCCTTGATCAAAAGCTCATAACAGTTCAAAACCATAGCCAACATCCAGAAAGAAATGGAAATTAAATTCAGTAGACCTGAAGGCGCAGAGGAAAAAAAGGAACAATTTCCTCCAACAAATAATGTTTGCTTAGTTTTGTTTTTTTGTTAAAAGATTTAATATATTATAAATATGGAAAGATGGAACAATGGATATAAAAAAACAAGGGGTCACTGGTGAGTGAACCCAAAGAGAGAACAGTAACAAAGAAAGAAACAACTGATAGCTAGAAATTAACTAAGAGAACCAAAAGGGCGATCAACACCCAAGACAAGTATCATAAAAGACTAGACCGTCTCGAGTCACTGAACTCCCCTCTGCACAATATCCACTGGATAAGCATCTATTTTGTTCTCAATTGAGTTAAGTGGACAAAAGCAATAATCCTGTCAAAAACCTGATGATTTCGCTCTATCCATGTGACCCACACCACAGCCCCACGAAGGGGAGAGCGAAGAAGACAGTCATCGGGATGGATCCTTACCGTGGCCAACAGGATTGGAAATCCCAAAATGTAGGAAAGAAGACCTAACAGATCTCCATTCTGGATAGAAAGTAACCCCATTTCTCAAAAGCAAAGGGGCAATGCAATAGAAGATGGTTGAAACCATAGTTCGAACACCTGGCGAGCCACCCGAGTTACTCGACTCGAAATTCACCTGAGTAACTCGGCCATGTTACTTGACTCGACTCGACTGAATTTCGAGTCGTGTCGCCTCAAAACTCTAGGGAGACACTATTTGTCGAGTTACTCAAGTGACTCGGTCGAGTTGAGCCGAGTTTTTCGACTCACCAGACTAGATCAAGTCACATAAAGGTATTTTTATCATTTTTTTAAACCTAAACTCGAATGTCACCCTATTTTTGCACCATAGTTTTTTGGGTCTACAAAGATAAGTTACTATGGGTTTTGTTAAACCTAATTTTGAGGTTTGAGACCAGCGTACTTTGAGTTCTTTTAACTCAAGTTTTTCAAATTATTACATATATTCCAAGTTGGACCAAGACGAGTTTTTTTTCGAATTTTTCAAGTTACTTGATCCGACTAACTTTCGAGTCGAGTCGAGTTTTCGGGTTTTTGAACCATGGTTGAAACAGCCATTAGCCATCCTCTAACCTCTATGCATCAAAGGATTGCATGTGAAGATCTTTTGTAACGTAGCCAACCATAGAAAATATATTTTGGAAGGCATATTGGAATTTTACATGTATCTAGACAAAGAGGGGGGCATGGTTAGACCTCAAAACCTGATAAAGGGATCTCACTAAGAACTGACCTTTGGAATCTCAAAGCCATAATTGAACATTCCCTCATCTGAGGATGGATCACTACTGAGCTCAAACACTCCAAAAGAAGGTACACATGGTCTACATTTGAATCCTGAATGTTACACCCAAATCTAGGACACCATACTGCCGAATTTGCAATCCACTCCTAATAGTCTCGCACCAAAATGTGACTATCCACCGCTAAGGAACATAAGTTAGGAAACTCAACCCTAAGCAAAACTTGACTACACCATTTGTCCTCCTAGAATCGGACTGCATCTCCCCAACCAATTTTAAAAGATGTATGATTGGACACACCGACCACCCTGACATGATATCTTTCAAAAACCACACCCATATACTGGCTTTGGATCCCAAACTGAGAGTGTCCCATACTTTGCCCTGATTACATGATTCCATAAACTACCTCTCTTAGATCCAAATCTCCAAAGCCAATTGCCTTGTAGCACCTTATTTTATGAGAGAGGACACATATTTAGGCCCCTTTCTTCCAATGGAGAACATACTTGTCCTCATTTGACCAAATGACAACACTTCTTTTAATCCATATTGTCATTCCATAAAAACTCATTTCGCAAATTTTCTAATCTCACTGCCATGGATGCTAGAATTGTGAGAAGGGGGTTTGGGGGATATTCGAGGCTAATCCCCGAAAATGCCCGTTCGTTTGTCGTTGGGGCTGTTATTTCTACCTCGCTAGCCCTTTTGTGTGAGAAGGCCATTTTGAATCCATCTTTGCAGACTATATGTCCCAATCTAGAAGTATGTGGGGATATGACTCAGGGTAGTCTTGACTCTTGAGAAGTGTGAGTTTACCACCTTTGGATAATTATATGAATTTCCAACCATCTAGCCTTTTTGAATTGAAAACATACCTACCACTGGATCCCAAACCGACTTGTTCTTGTAATTGGATCCAAGAGGAATGTGAGATAAGTAGTTGGAAAGGAACCCATTTTACAATTCAGAATCGCTGCTAGTGCCAACTAGGGAAGATTAGGAACCTCCCCCACCCCAAACAGTTCACTCTTGGCCATATTCACTTTTAAACCTGCTATAATTTCAAAGCATCTAAGAAGACACCTAAGGTACCCCAATTACCTACATGAGGCGTCACAAAGAATCAAAATATTATCTATGAATTGCAAGTGGGAAACATGCAGTCTTACTCTGCCTATGGAGAAGCCAACCAAGACCAATTAAGCCGCTTTAGAAATCATTTTACGCAACACATCCGTGACCATAATGAAAAAGAAAGGAGGTAGAGAATCTCCTTAACGAAGACCTCTGGAACTACAGAAGTCTCCTGCTGGACAACCATTAATTAGGATGGAGAAAGACATGACAATATGCACATTTTCATCCAACATCTCCATTTAGCCCCAAAACTCATTCTCTTCATGATATAATCCAACAAAAGACCAATTGACATCGTCAAAAGCTTTTTCCATATCTATCTTGCACATCAAGTCCAGGGAACCTGATTTTTTCCTTTCATGTAACCATTTGTTGGTAATCAAGACACCATCAAGGATCTGTCTACCACACACAAATGCCCCTTGGGGAGGAGAAATGAGTGAAGACCTCACAAGTCTTAACCGGGAGGCTAAGACTTTGGCCAAGATTTAGTAGATGCTGCTCGCGAGGCTTATTGACAGGAAAACATTTAAATGAATTGCACTTTCTTGTTTTAGGATCAAAGATATCAATGTGTTATTTAATACTTCAAAGCACCCTGATCTACGAAACTCATTTAGAACAGCGATTAAGCCCGATCCCACAATATTCCAGCAACTCTTATAGAAATCCATAGTGAAGTTGTCAGGACGTGGAGCTTTGTTACTATCCATGCTCTTAACTATGCCTCAAATCTCGTCCCTCTCAAAAGTTATCTTCTAATGTCTCTCCGTGCATCTGAGAGTGAACTATGCACTAACGGTCCTCATGGGATGATGTAGACCGGGTTAGGAGGATGATGAGACTTCGAGGAGTGAATAAGGAGCCTGGTCGTAGCTGGATTGAGCTGAAGAGTCGTGTTCATGTGTTTGTTGTTAGAGATTAATTGCATCCCCATATTAGAGAAATACGAGCTGAAGTACACAGGTTAACCAAAAAAATGAAGAATGTGTTCAGGCGCTCAGGCGGTCGCCTAGGAGACCAGGCGCTCTGTTGGGCTTAGGCGGTTGGCCGATTCAGGCGGTCATTATTAAAAATCTGATATATATAAAATAATTATTGTTTAAGGATAAACAAATTTATTTTATTTGAACATGATAGTTCAGTTAAAAAAAACTATTTTATATACTTCTAATGTCTTTTAGTATATAATGTTAGGATTTGTATATCCAACCAAAAAAGTTTACAGATACAACATACAAGAAGAAAGAAGAGACAAACGGTGTTAAGTATGTTTCTCAAATGTTATCCAATCCTCTTTCTTAATGGGTGAACCAATTGTTCTCTCTCCCTTTGTTTATGGGTGGACCATATAGTCCCGATTTGATTTTTTTTTTTTTTCATGGTTGTTAAAGTATAGCTAGCTCAGGCGGTCCAATAACAAAAATGCCCCAAACTCCTTCTAGGATCCCCAAAAATTCTCATAGACCCATATTTAAAGAAGTCTTTTATAATTAAATACGTGCAGACCCTATAGTTATATATTTTACTTATCATATATTATTTATATTACTTATGTTGAGTATAATCCAGGAAAAAAAAGAAATGAGAATAAGAGGTACGACATCTTTCTCTCCCCCTCTCTTCTCTCTCCCCTGTTCAGCATCACATTTGACTGTCAGGTTAAGTTTCTACTTTTTTATTCAGTCTTATTCTCTCCGTCCTTCCTCTCTCTCTCTTTCCTATTGGGCTGTCTATATTTTATCCCTCACAATCCTTCTATCTCCCCCTTTCAGCAGTCATTGTAGACTTAATTTTTTATTCCATTTATTTCCAACACTTGAAATCCTTCTTTATTATTCTTAGAATTTTCTTTAAGATGGTTCTATCAACGTGCATCTTGATAATGATGTAATTTATATGAATGTAGGGTCTCTTATAAAAAGAAATGCATCACACATAAATCTCAAATTAGAGGGAATTTCTGCAGCAAAAAGTTCATCAGGCGACGCCATGGGTGTCTCAGGCTATCGCTTCAAGTGTCCATAGGATTTATCGCCTCAAGTCGCCTGATCGCCTTGACAACCATGTGTCTGAAATAGATGTATATTATGATATTCCATTTCTCAGGTTTCTGCCAACATAAGATCTTGGATTAACACCTCATCAATTATAGCTCATCATTCTTCAAAGGTAAATTTAGTAAAACTAAGTTTTAATAATTATATGCAAAATCTTTTGTAAAAAAAACCATCAAGATCACATTAAAAGTAGAAATACATATAAAATATCATCCTCTCTTTTTTTTTGTATACAGGCGTTGCCAATGGCATAATTGCCAATAGAGTTTCCAGAATCCAGCCTATTTCTGTTTTCAAAGTTTGCTCTATTTTATTGTCTTTTTTTACAGAATTAAGAGAAACTAAAACCTGCAAGCCCATTCTCAGCAACAAATTCAAAAATAAATATAGAAACCTAATGTTTCAAAAACAGTTGAAAAGAATCAACAGGTTAGTGGTGACAAAAATAGGCATGAAAAAGAAAAACATACTGCCTTGCGAAGAGTCTTAATCAGAGGCATGGGCTTCCTCTTCAGACCTTGCAAAAAATAAAAGGTGCATGAAACAAAAACATTCTAACAAACGAACACAAAAATAAACATAAAAGGGAAGAAGTGTAAACCTTCTGCGAGCCCTTGCATTGAAGAGCTTAACTAATTCATCGGTTCCCATGTCTAGAAGCTGATCTAGATCGACCCCTCTGAAAGAGAACTTCTTGAATGTTCTCCTCTTTGGTTGTGCCCCTCCAACATCCACCTCTGGATTTGCCAGTCAATCAATCAAGCAAGCAAGCCCAATTAACATCAAAACTGATTTTGAGACTAGAACCCTAATATCAAAAGGCTATGGCTAAAACTCCCTTTTTTTTTTGTTATGATCCAGGCGATAAATACTTACTTAGATTGCGCTCTTCCCATCAGTCCAGGCTTTTGGGATCAGTGGTTGCGCCTGGATACGCATCAATTGGTATCAAACCCTATTGTATTCCTTCTACAGAACCTTAATTGTAAAATTCCAAACCCTGTAATTTCTAAAATATAGATTTCAATGGAGGAAATGCTTGAAACAAACCCAATATTGAAGATTATCAAAGGAATTGCCAATTAAAACTAAAGGGATGAAGTTGGAGCTTAAACGGAGGTCGTTAATCACCTTAATAGATCGATTTACAATTGTTGATTCTATTTTTCTTCAACTTCATTGTTGCTAGCACGCTCGCGCGCGCGCACATAGAGAGAGAGAGAGGTCGCCACGTGTCTCCTTTAACACTCCTTAAGCGTGGGTAAGGTTCTCCCACCTCTAGGGTTCACCCACCCATTTTTTGGTTTTTTTTAAAAAATATTAATTCTTTTTTTAAATAAAAAAACTGTTTTAGAGTTTTTTTAATATTACAAACAGTTTTTTAATTTAAAAAAAAAAAATTAATATTTTCTTAAAAAAACCACTAGGGTGGGTGAACCTTACCCACAGTTAAGGAGTGTCAAAGGAGACATGTGGCAACCTCTAGGGGTGATAACTGGATTTGCCAAATCCGGTTATCACCGGAAATGATTTGGCAAAGGGAAATGGAAAACGGACCCAGGGTCAGCTTAGAAGTGACCTCATTGGTCCAAACTCCAACCCCCTTTTTTACCATCCATCAACTGTGGTTAAAACCCTTAGAGTTAAGCAAATGTTCTCTCTCTCTCTCTCTCTCTCTCTATATATATATATATCTACTATTATAATGAGAGAAACAGAGTTAAAAAATAGGTTGATTTTTTTCTAATATTCCCAATGAGTTCCAATTTTATGGAATCTTATAGTTAGTAAGGGTTATTTTTTTTTTTTTTTTTCTTATTTTTTCCATAACTCCATATAAAAAAAATTAAGATATTTTGTTATCTTATTTTACATGAAAAAAGTTAGTACGGGTATTGAAGTAATATCAACTACAACTAACAATAATCCCTCAATATCTCTACGATTCTCTTAAATCATTTTCCTTATCTTTTCTCATGCTCCTTCATTGGTTTCTCAACAAAGATGCACACCCTCTCTACATTGTAAATACCTTTCAAGAGAAAAGGTAGGAACATGTGTTATGAGGTAATTTCAATCCACAACTCCATATTTTTAAGTTAAAATTTTAAAACGAAAAATTTTAAAATTTTCTCACTAGAGTCCCTCTTCCTTGTCTCTCTCACTAGAGTCCCTCTTTCTTGTCTCTCTCCCCTTCCCTCTCTCTCACGTGGATCGCATGTGCTGTCCACTAGTATATAATAACCTTTTATAAAAAGACCGTAACATTACTTAGCATCCAAAAGTTTTCATTGAACTATTTTTTTCCTACCATGCATTCTATTTGTAACTCGTGTCTTCTATTCGTCCACATTTTTTTCCGTGAAACTACCCTTATTCGACCTTTGTCTTCATTCATCCTTATCAGTCTTTTCCTTGCCTCAAGAAATTGTGGAGAACTCATCCTTTTGTGGCCCATTCAAGCTTCTTTCTTTCTCCTTATATGTAGACTTTAGTACTTTCCATTCCATTCTCCATCTTTCTTAACTTTTTTTTTCCTCATGTTTGTCTAAAAAACGGCCACCGCCTCACCGAATGCTCTCCATCCTCATCTACCTCTTGTCCCATTCAGCCTTCATTCTTTTAATTTTTTTTTTTAACTTTCTAGATTATTCTATAATCTCTCACACCACTAACCTTGATTCTTTCCTTTCTACGTGCTTCAAACCCACCGCTTCATCGAAATCTCCACGTGGACCTCATCACCTTCAAGTTGGCTATTGGACACAAGGAACACACACATCGTCTCAACCGTCTATTTGTCACCACCGTTTCATCTTCCTCTCCGCCCCTTTTAAGCAACTCTCACAATTTCCTTTATTTTAGTTTTCAAACTACTCGACTGCTTCATTTCCTCTTTTTCTCTTCTTTTATTTTAAAGTTTGGTGCATGTGGTTTAATTTTGATATTCGTTTGATTTGATGAACTCAGTTTTGATTTCAAGATAGGTTCCAAGATATTGTCATACATTTTCTTTATTGAAATTAAATGTACCGTTAATCTCTACTGGTACACACTATACACAACACTTGGTTATATTTCACTGTTTGATTCTTCTGGGGTCGATCAATTGCTGGATTTCTTATTGTGGGGTACGTTTAGAATAATTGTACTGTAATTGAAGATATTACCCATTTGAAAATAATTCTTGATTGATAGATGGACTTGTAGCAATTAGCGTAATACCCAGTATCTTTAAATTTCACATTCATTTGATAAATGTTCATTTTTTAAAGTCTTCTGGGGTGACAATTATTTTCATGGGATGTGTTTAGAATGTAATTTAGTAGATTACCCCCATTTGAAAGAATGTTGCGATTAATAGATGAAATAATATCAATTAACACAGTACTCAATATTATATTTGCTTCATTCATTTTTATTATTGCGTAAACTTTATTATGAATTGTACAATTTCATACATAGTTTACTGTAAACGTATTATTTTATATACTTGTTTCATTTTTTTCTCAATAAAAAAGGTAATCAGATTCCTTCTTGTGGGTTTTGCTTTAAAATATATGAGGTGTAATAAAGTAGATTATATGTTGAAAGAATGCTGCTCTGCCTGAACGAATAGTAGTTTTGGGTTTCATTATTGAATTCTAATTGGGGTTGTGTATTATTTTGTCCTTTAGTTCGTATCAATGCTAACCAAATTGATGCAAGACACTAATGAATGAAAAATTTAACTGTGAAATGATGCGAGGTATCTAAAAGGAAGATCCTATTGAATATTGAGCTAAAAGAATTTTACTGTGGTACCTCACTATTTCTCTTCTCAGATAACTGGCAAACTAGTTGCATAAATGTGCATAAATTTATGGCTTTTTTATGCCTATTTTTTTTTCCCTTGTCGAATTGTTTGTTTATTCACATTTTTTGGATTGGAGTTTAAATTAGGTACCAAATATTTATTTTTTTCATATTATAATAGATACTATTTAATATAAAAATATGGTATTAACTTTTTTTTATCATACTATATTTATCAGTTATTTTTATTATTATGTTAAATGCATTGCACGTGCCTTTGCACCAGCAGTCTGAGCTAGTTTTTAGAAAAAGTCAAATAAGCTCTAAAAAATAGATTTTCCAAATGCTACCTAAGTAGATGTTAATATTTTTCTCAAAACACCTGCAAGCCAGGAACTTTGCTCTTCATGAATCTGGCACCCAAGAAAGTACGAAAAGGTGCTTATAGTTGGCAAACAATGTTGTTAATTCATTTTTCTTTTTCGCAAGAATAAGGTACTTCCCATATCAATGTCTTTCAGTTATGGAATTACAATCTAGGCAACTGCTGTTGATTGCATTTTTTTGCAAACGTGCTGGATCAATCCCCACTTCAGCTTTTGAATGACGATCCAAGCAGCTACATCATCTCTAAATTTAAGTCATTGTGGAATTAAACAATTCTCCGTCTTCGTGCTACTAATATTAGAGTAGAGTTCAGAGCTTTATTGGATGTGTTAAATGTTTGTGCATCCTTGAACATATGGAATATTGAAATTGAATCAGATACTATGTGTAACGACCCCAAATCCTACCTTGACCAAAATAGGACCTTAGGTCGCCACATTTCTTAAACTTGCTTAAATCCCATGACATACAAGGCATATAACACGAGTCTCTAAAATGAGAATAATAAATTTCGATATATAAAACCAAATCATTCTGCTCAAGTCTATGGTCAACATAAACATAACCCACTGTAAACAAAATAGTATGATACCTAGCTATAAAGTAATCTGATAAATAACATCATCTAAGAGTCTATTACAAAAACTCCTCACAACTCAAAAGTAAAAAGCCTAATGATAAGCTCACATGTCCAACTCTCGCTCTCCCTCAACCAGAGGATCGCCTTCCTCCTTTACGCCGCAAGCCTCCTCCACCCAAGGCTCACCTACAAACTTGGGCCCCACACCTGATTACGAAAGCACTCGGTGTATATAAAATGTAACGACCCCAAAATCTTACAAGGCTAAAATAGGACTTTGGAATCGTCACATTTCCTTAACCTGCTTAAAATCCATACATACAAGACATACTAACACGAGTCTCCAAAAATGAGGATAATAAAATTCCGATTAAAAAGCTAAACCATCCTATATAACGGTCATTTGCCCAACATAATAGAATCCAATATGAAAAAAATAGTCTGATACCATTTGCAAAGTAGTCTAGTAAGCAACATCATCTAAAGGTCCATGACAATTCTTTAAAAACTGAAACAACTAACTAGTAATGAGGATAACTGTTTAAATCCTTAGCTCCTTCTTCAGGGAGCTCACCTTCTTCCGTGTAAACCTCCTTAGTCCAAGGCTCCTCTCCTAGACCTGAAGACAATGACAGGTCAACTGAGTATGGAATACTCAGTGGATAAACAAACTAACAATAACATAAAATAGCATGAGCAATAACAATATCATAACTCAGTTTATCTAAGCTTAATAATAATAAATTAACGTAAAATAGGCATAATCAGAGTGCGGAGCATATAACATGTCATAACATCATCTTGACTCGTGTACTCGTGCAACTCTTATCCATGAACTTGACTTAACATATGCATAGACTCATACATGCATGATTCATAGTGTGTTTGTCCCGTCAACGCATAATTCATAGTGTTTTGTCCCGACAATACATAATTCATAGTGTTCGACAATATGTAGAGTGGATGTTCGTAATGGGGGATCATTCTTTCATAGCATAACATGAGTACGACAATGCGTAGAGTGAATGTTCATAGTGGGGGATCATTCTTTCATAACATAATTCGTAACATGTTCGTGTCCAATGCATGCATGCTTGTGAGACAAGTGAACTAATAAGACTTACATACTCATCATGCAAGTGTACGTGTGCTTGAGTGTCATGATTGAAATTCAAATAAGTTATCCCTTAGATTCTAATCTTCTGTTAGAAAACTTCGCTAGGTTACATCTCCCTAGTTAGAGAATTCCTAACGTGGAAGAGTTTCCTCTAAGGTTTGACAAACATGAATACCGATCACCATACAAAATAAATAGGGCATAATTTATCATGACAAACAACAATGTCCATTTTACTTAGTTTCTTAATAATCAATAGCATCATACTAATATTTATCATTCTTAGGAATTTCAACAAACACCTTGAGCGCTTTAATTATAGATACTTTGCCTTTTCACATTTTTAACATTCCATTACAACATAATCCATACACATAATCCACATCCATGCAATCATCCCATCCTCCATACAATCTATTCATAGTATAAACCCATTTCCATCTCTAACAAGCTTAATCTATACATAATTAGGGAAAACATACACAATCTTCGTTTCTAACATTTATATCATACTTATACTCACAAAAATCATTAATAGGGTTGAGTTAGAGAGTTTATCGACCTTAGGTATCCTTTCCTTGGATCCAAATCGCTCCCAAGATGATTTAGGGAAGATCTCCAAGCTCCCTCCTCCTTCTAAGAGCAATCTCCACCTTCACCAAGTACAACCCTCTTAGAAACCCTAGGTTTTCTCTTCTCTTTTACCAAATTAGGTTAGAAATGGGTAGGATAGTCTAAAACCTCGAAATGTGACCCCTATTTATAGTTCCAAGGGTTAAAATCCCCAAAATTCGCGTCTTTTAATGAAACAGGGTCGCGCGCTGACGATCGATCGTCAATAAGGACGATCAATCATCCAAAATACAGTGAGCTAACCATTATTCTGGGTTCTAGACGATCGATCATCGGGCTTTGGATGATTGATCGTCCAAATTCCAATGAACGGTCCCGATTTTTCATGTTTGATATTTTGACCATAACTTTTGACTTGTTCATCAGATTTTAGTGAACTTGCGTTGGACTCGTCTTTGAAAGGGGAACAACTTTGAAGTTTTTCAAAAATCCTAATTTTGAGTTTTTAAAGGTCTAAATGAGCTCTAAAACTGACTGATCTGTGATGGATTATAGCAAAACTAGAATTTCAGCAGACCTGACTTCGGAAATCTAACATTTGACTTAACCTCGACTTATAATTAGGAAATATGATAAACATGAAAATTAAAGAGGGTTCCAATATCTTTCTAATGGTTCAAGAATCACTCGATTCCGATAAACGGTGACAAAACTAGAGCTTCCTAAAGTTGAAGATATGTTAAGGCATCCCTCTCTTTATAACTTTGATTAAGCCTAGTTCACACCACACTAATTAGATATAAATACAAACACATTAAAACATCATAAAGACTATTATACCCTTAATACTTTTACTAAAGGCATGAAAAAAATTCAGGTCTCTACATCCTCCTCCCCTTAAAAGAATTTCTTTCTCGAAATTATAAACCTTAAACGAATAATAATTGAGATTTTTTTTTATATAGTCTTACTAAGTGTGTCAATCAACTGCACAAGTCACATATTCATATAGTACACATATCTATTGTATACAATCATATTAAACTTAATATAATAACTCTAAAATAATCGAAAATTTACTCATTCTGCTAAAATATCTCATTTAAGGTTATCCTAAGGTAGGACGTACCTTATACCATATTATCCGATATTTGAACATTTTATTTTTAGATGATAAATACTTTGCCTTGTGTGGTCGGACGAGGTAGTTGAGATGGCCTCATTGGATGGATAGAGCTCACGATCAGTTAGTTATAAATGGGAAGTTCTTACCTATTATACTAAAAAAATCTCATGTAGTGATTATTATTATTATTAATTTTTTTTGTCATAAGTATGCGTGTACTCATATAGACTTATCATCATACCATGATATGCGACTTGTGTT
Source organism: Tetracentron sinense (assembly GCA_015143295.1). Taxonomy (NCBI): domain Eukaryota; kingdom Viridiplantae; phylum Streptophyta; class Magnoliopsida; order Trochodendrales; family Trochodendraceae; genus Tetracentron; species Tetracentron sinense. Next base: position 32,843,106 of record CM026574.1, read on the forward strand.
TGTTTGTGATAAAAGATGCATTAAACATAATTTAACAGACGAAATTACACAGGATACACATGATAGCATATATATCGAAATCTAAATCATTAGTTCCTCAACGACACTAAATCTACTAGACTTGTAAGACGAAAGAGAATCTTATAGTCTCACTCGGAAGACAAATCTCTATAGAAACCTAATAACACAATGCATGTCGTACCCCAAAATTTCACCTAACTTAATGTGAAACCTTGACACGTGCCTTAAAACATTAATTCCATAACTTCCTGTCATATAACATTTAAGGCAATTCTAAAAACATGGACCTAAAAATTTTTCTCTTCAAATAAATGCTAATCAAGTCCAATATCTGAAATAAATACTAAGACATCATAAATAATTAAAATTGTCCTCTATAAATCCCTAATCATAAACTCAAACTAACTATAAATCCAAAATTAGTCTATTACAAGGTTTAAAATTCAAAATCCAAAATACTAGTGATCTAATGTCCGGAGTATGGCCAGCAATCCAAATTCCATTCTCCATCAGGGTAATCACCTGCTGGCTCTTCCTGCTCCTCCTCGTACTTTTCCTCCTCCCAATGTCCTGGACCATCGGTATCAAAACTATAACCTACCGAAAACAACAGTCATCAGCTGAGTAACAAGTTACCCAGTGTATATACAAAATCCTATCTAACAATATAACAATATTTAATATGAATATGGTTTAAGATTTCAACATAACATGTAAACATATAACAATTCAGAGTGCGGAAGCATAATTAAATTTCGATTCTTACACATGATCACTTGTGCTTATTTCTCTTGTTTATCTTACTTATTTTCTTGTCCGTGAATTTATTCAACAACATACGAATGCAATAACTTAATATAACTCTACCCTATATATTGGGTAGAGACTAACATATACCCTACTTTTCAAGGTACCACACAATATACACATTATTCGGTGCATACGGCTTGTTTACACATTATCCGGTGTATACGGCTTGTCTACACATTCGCCGGTGTATACGACTGGTCTTGCCTTGATCATAGGCCTGTGGGTACTCGATCAGTGCAAAACTCAATCATGCATAATGCTTGTGTCCTTGTGTACTTGCATAATACTTGTCATCTTGTTTCTTATTATCATACTTGTTCATATCCAATTTCGTGAATAAGTGCGAGTGAAATAACGATAATTATAAATCATTCACAATTTAAACATGTAGAAATTTTCATAATTGATCAACATAAAATATGGGTTTATCAAGTTTTTGACAACAAAGATAGGGACAATTTAATTCATCATGTCTCAATTTCCAATACATAATTTTAATTAAATTAATCTCTCAAAACCCTAGTTTATAACATATTATAATTTCAAAACAACATAGAATCACTTCATCAAATTTAACCATAATCACTTCCTCCATTCTTCATCACACAATAAACCACAAGATCATTCATTTTCCCCTTGTTGATATAATAATTAAATCACAAGAACATCTTTAACATCATCAGTATCTTTTGCAAGGAAATCATAAATTTAAACTCTCTAAACATCATATATAATTCCTATGAGGAAATCATGGTCTAAAGCATTCTCAAAATCATCATATATATTTTCCATAAGAAGATCATGATTAAAATACTCTTTCTAACGTCATATATATTTTTCATACGAAATCATAATTTAAAAACATCACATGTATGCTTAATCTTGCATGTTCTTACTTTAGATCTATCACTTTCATAATTTTATATCAACATCACTATATTGAAAGGAAGGAAGTTATATTTACCTCTCACGATCGTTTCCCTATGATCACGCGCTTGTGAATGGGGTTGATCTACACTTTTTCGTCATTTCTCCTTGAAAAGCCTTTAATCTCCCCTCTTGGATCTCTCAAAAATCTCTTCTCTCTCTCTTTTAGGTCTAAAAAACTTTAGGGACCTTTCCAAACCCTCAATCCACGACTAAAATGGGTATATATAGTGTTGGGAGTCCTAGGGACTCCACAATAGAGAAATCGCGCAAATCCACCACCGAACGGCGTTTTGGGCGATCAATCGCCCGCCGGCGGCGATCGATAGGCGGCCGTATTTTTTTATTTTTTTATTATTTTTTTTAAAACTCTGTTGCTACTTTTTGATTTTCTTTCTTTTCATGCAATTAAACCTCAAAAACGACTTGAATTTAACGTTTTATTTGAATTTTAAAATCACTACATTTCGCATTAAATTTATAGGCTTAACTACATTAAAAGAATTAACCACATGATTCCATAGTATTTAATAAAGTTCACAAACATTAAGAAAATAAATTCAGGTCTCTACAATGCATGACGAAGACATATTAATCCCTTGATGACCAATACCTAAGCTAGACTCTAGCCTGAGTATTACCACAACTCATGAGTCTAACTGGGAAAACCACCATTTTGTTGGAATCCTATGCTTGATGAACTGATTTCTAATAATTTATAACATATAGTATGCACACAATACCTAGAGTATAGTAACACCCAACTACACAGTACATATAGTATACACACAATAGAGATTCCAAGATAACTTAACGAAACTAGGAATCAAGTCGGATGAAGTATCAACCAGTTGAGATGAAGACTATTAAGTAGTCTATACTTGGAGTACGACTCTTTACTTAAACCTAATGCCTTATTTCAATCACGGTATCAAATACTCACTGACCCTAAGAAAATCTAATGCCTAGGCTCTATGATTATACATCTTACTCTTGATTTATTATATCATATATAATATAGAGAGCTTGATATATAAGTAGTCATCATTTATTACGAAGAATATTAATTAACTAAATTCATAATTAAATTAAATATATGAAGAAGATTCTAGCATATGCGATCTAAGGGGATATCGTTCTTCAAGGGTAGGGTCTACTAGGTTAATTTTAGAATCTCGGTATACTTATGAGACATTTCATTATGGTTATTGAATTCTATCAATACTCTTAGAATTTTATAAATTATAATTTAATTTAGTGGTCGTTCAAATGAATTACATTCAGGAATCTTTATTTTAGAAGGTTTTTAGGTAAATTTATAATAGGCTAGTTCACCGGTGGGTCTTCCGTCTTGATGCTTTTAAGGTTTGCATGATGCATATGAGATGTATGATGCTTTTGCTATATATGATGCTTATAAGATGTGCATGATGCTTATGATATGTGCATGATGCTTATGTTATGCATGAAGTGTATGCTATGTATGATGCTTATAAGATGTGTATGATGCTTATGATATGTGCATGATGCTTATGTTATGCATGAAGTGTATGCTATGTATGATGTTTATTAGATGTGTATGATGCTTATGTTATACATGAAGCGTATGTTATGTATGATGCTTATGAGATGTATATAATATTTTTATTTTATTTATTATTATTATTTTTTTATTTATTATTTATTATTTTTTTACTTTGAAACCTAAACTATTATTAGAGTTTATAATATATTCATCACTTTGGACTGAACACTAGGTCTAGAACATGCTGCAAAATTAATGCACATCTGTATGTAGAACTTTTGGACGAGCACTGAGTCTAAAACATGTTGCAGATAAAGCGCATTTGTATCTAGAAACGTGCATCAACATCCATGAGCTTGTCCAAAATTATGTATATATTTTTTTATTATTATTATCCTTTTTTGTTTTTAATAGCCAAGAGTGCTTCATTTGTAAGTCTTAATCGTTTTTTGATCCCCATTACTTGATTCTCAAGCAACAAAACATAAGAATAAATTTATTAGATTTAAGTTTAAAAAATTAAATCTAAATTAACTTGAAAGCTAAATTAAATAGGGAAATTAAATGTCAAACTTTTCATTCTCTATCTATTAAACTCTAGTTTTTTGGTGTTTAGGAGATCAACTTATAAATTTTGGATTTTAACTGGATATTTATAGGTTACCTGAGCCTTCTTGTTTTCATGCAAAGAATCACGTGTCTGTCCTTGTTTTGTAAAAGTTGATCGGATTTGCTTGTTTTCATTTTTGTTTTTGTCATTCTTATCTGATTTTATTATTTTTATCTTTTGCATACCAGTGACATATTAATTAACCTATATATATATATATATATATATATATATATTTTTTTTTTTTTTTTTTTGTAATGAAGGAATGTGTCAAAATTTTGTGTCGTTAGACATGCTTTAGGTACTCATTGATCAGTAAGGTGAATAAGATTTATACATAATTACGTGTTGTAATAAGTTGTACAATCATATATCATATAACATATCATGTTTCACATATGATAATATAGTAGCATATTAACAATCATCATATATTTCATATTCAAAATAATAATATTACATAATAACAACCTTAATTGTTGTGCCTCATGACGAAAGTCTTGAAAACAAATAACAAATCATAAGTGTAACTGGAAAATTATTTTAACTTAAGTTTAAAATGAGTCTAAAGCATATCATAACACATAATATCATACAATAACTTTCATTAATATACAATTTCATAATAGACCTAAGTCCTAGTGAACCTAATGGCACCACATCCATCATGGTATCAATTCAGATTTAAGATTAATTCATTTGTCTATCTTGGTAAATCTCCTTAATCCTTATGCTCTTAATACTATCCCATACTGGCCTAAAGCCTTTGCTCCATAGGAAACTCTTTTGCAAAACTAGGAGTAACGAAGGAGTGAGTAGACCCAGTATCAACCAACACATGAGATAAGAAGTCATTTACCAACAAAATGCCTGAATTGGATACATAACTAAGTGTGTCAAATCATATACCAAATAGATAATATATATTTAGCATGTTGATACATAATAGCAATATTCATCATAGCATAATCACAATACTAGAATACATAACTAATTTTAAACTTAATCCTAGGGTAAATCTATCACCCCTAGACTTGATGTTGCTTCCCTAAGGTTGACATCTTCCTATATCCTATACTTAATACCTTAGCCCTAAGGACTCTAATGTCTTGGGCTCTGATACCATCTCTGTAACGACTCCAAAATCCTACAAGGCTAAAATAGGACTTTGGAATCGTCTCATTTCCTCAACCTGCTTAAAATCCATACATACAAGGCATACTAACACGAGTCTCCAAAAATGAGGATAATAAAATTCCGATTATAAAAACTAAACCATCTTGTACAACGGTCATTTGCCCAACATAACAAAATCCAACATAAACAAAATAGTCTGGTACCATATGTAAAGTAGTCTAGTAAGCAACATCATCTAAAGGTCTATTACAAGTTCTTTAAAAATTGAAACAATTAACTAGTAATAAGGATAATTGTGTAAATCCTTAGCGGCTTCCTCAGGGAGCTCACCTTCTTTCGTGTAAACCTCCTCAATCCAAGGCCCCTCTCCTACACCTAAAGACAATAACAGGTCGACCGAGTATGAAATACTCAGTAGATAAACAAACTAACAATAACATAAGATAGCATGGGCAATAACAATATCATAACTCAGTTTATCTAAACTTAATCATAATAAATTCATGTAAAATAAGCATAATCAGAGTGCGGAGCATATAACATGTCATAACATTATCTTGACTCGTGTACTCGTGCAACTCTTATCCATGAACTTGACTTAACATATGCATAGACTCATACATGCATGATTCATAGTGTGTTTGTCCCGTCAACGCATAATTCATAGTGTTTTGTCCCAGCAACGCATAATTCATAGTGTTCGACAACGCGTAGAATGGATGTTCGTAATGGGGGATCATTCTTTCATAGCATAACATGAGTGCGACAACGCGTAGAGTGAATGTTCATAGTGGGGGATCATTCTTTCATGACATAATTCATAACATGTTCATTTCCAATGCAGACATGCTTGTGAAACAAGTGAACTCATGAGACTTACATACTTATCATGCAAGTGTATGTGTGCTTGAGTGTCGTGATTGGAATTCAAATAAGTCATCTCTTAGATTCTAATCTTCCATTAGGAAACTCTGCTAGGTTACATCTCCCTAGTTAGAGAATTCCCAATGTGAAAGATTTTCCTCTAAGGTTTGACATAACCGAATACCGATCACCATACAAAGTAAATAAGACATAATTTATCATTACAAACAACAATATTCATTTTACTTAGTTTCTTAAAAATCAATAGCATCATACTAATATTTATCATTCTTAAGAATTTCAACAAATATCTTGAGTGCGTTAATTATAGATACTTTGCCCTTTCACATTTTTAACATTCCATCACATCATAATCCATCCACACAACCCAAACATAATCTACATACATACATTTATCCCATCTTCCATAATATTTCTCATCTTCCATACAATCTATCCATAGTATAAACCCATTTCCATCTCTAACAAGCTTAATCCATAAATAATTAGGGAAAACATACACAATATCTATTTCTAACATTTATATCATACTAATACTCAAAAAAATCATTAATAGGGTTGAGTTAGAGAGTTTATCGACTTTAGGGATCCTTCCCTTGGATCCAAATCGCTCCCAAGATGATTTGGGGAAGATCTCCAAGCTCCTTCATTCTTCTAAGAGCAATCTCCACATTCACCAAGCACAACCTTCTTAGAAACCCTAGGTTTTCTCTCATTTTTTGCCAAATTAGGTTAGAAATGGGTAAGATAGTTTAAAACCTCGAAATGAGACCCCTATTTATAGTCCCAATGGTTAAAACCCTCAAAATCCGCGTCTTTTAATGAAACAGAGTCGCGCACTGACGATCGATCATCAGTAGGGACGATTGATCATCCAAAATACAGTGAGCTAACCATTTTTCTGGGTTTTGGACGATCGATCGTCGGGCTTTGGACCATCAACCGTCCAAATTCCAGTGAGCGGTCCCGATTTTTAACGTTTGGCATTTTGACCATAATGTTTTACTCGCTCATCGGATTTTGACGATTCAACTTGCGTTGGACTCGTCTTTGAAAGGGGAATAACTTTGATGTTTTACAAGAATCCTAATTTTAAGCTTTTAAAGGTTTAAATGGGCTCTAAAGCTGACTGGTCTGGGATGAATTATACCAAACCAGAATTTCAGTAGACCTGACTTCGAAAATCTAACATTTGAATTAATCTCGACTCAAAATTAGGAAATATATTAAACATGAACATTAAAAAGGGTTCCAATACCTTTCTAATGGTCTAAGAATCACTCGATTCTGATAAACGATGACAAAATTAGAGCTTCCTAAAGTTGAGGGTATGTTAAGGTATCCCTCTCTTTATAACTTTGATTAAGTCTAGTTCACACCACACTAATTAGATATAAATACAAACACATTAAAACATCATAAAGACTATTATATCCATAATATTTTCATTAAAGACATGAAAAAGATTCAGGTCTCTATATAAAATCCAACCAACAATATAGTATTCATGCACTTAGTTAGAACCATAACCAATAGCATAATAACATAATCAAAGTGCGTAAGAACATGTGCTCATATACATCATATCATCACCCTGAATCGTGTACTTGTGAAAATCTTAGACTTATGAGACAACATGCTTATGAGATGCTTATGCTTATGAGACCACGTGCTTGTGAGATGCTTATGCTTATACACGTATTCAGATCATACACTTATTCAGATCCCTCATTGACTTATTCAGTCTATCAGGCGTATGCAATACTTATACTTATGAGTCTTTGAATATCTTATTCAGAACATATACTTATTCAGATCTCTCATTGAGCTTATTCAGTCTATCAGGCGTATGCAATGATTATGCTTGTAGTCCACATGTGTGACTTGTGAGACTCTTACCTTAACATACACGTGAATTTGTTCATAAGTGTTGCAATTAACATTCGAGTTGGTTATCACTTAGATTCCAATCTCCCACCATGGAAACTCCACTATACTGTCCCATACCATATAGTTAGAGAATTCTCGGTTTGAAAGATTTTTCTCTAAGTTCTTACCTTCTCGAATATCAATTACTATGTAAATAATTAGGTATAATTTAACAAACAATCACATATATATATACCTTATCATGATTCTTAACATAATTCATAATCAATTTCACAAATATTTATTTATAAGTTATTCATTGTCTATTAGATTGGCCCATCCTCCATTTCTCACCATCTACAAGTTATATAAACTATATAAATACGTAGGGGTCTTTCAAAGCTCCAGTCTGTAAAACTCAGAGACGGTTAATATCTACATTGGATTGAAGATGAGGATAGATGGTTAAAATGGAGATGAAATGAGGATTCATAGTGCTACTTATCGAGGGATAAAATGTGGAGTTTTTGGTAACAGTCAACACATCTGATTATTAATGTACAGTACAAAACAAGACAAATTTTTTCGTGCTTTACCGAAAGAATATTTTTTTTTTTTACCAATTATAGGCAAAAGAATTATATAGACACACGCTCTCAAATTTTTTTGTCAACTCAGTTTATTAAATTCGTAAATCAGAAGCAGGCCAATAACCTTCATCCTTCATTTGTTTGGTTAAACTTCGTACTTCAGCTCGTATTTCTCCAATATAGGGATGCAATTGATCTCCAACAACAAACACATGAACACAGCTCTTCAGCTCAATCCAGCTACAACCAGGCTCCTTATTCACTCCTCGAAGTTTCATCATCCTCCTAATCCGTTCTACATCTTCCCACCTGCCCAATGCAGTGTATATACTCGACAATAACACATAAGCAGATGACTCCTGTGAACCCAACTCCATTAATTTCTCTCCTGCATACGCTCCTATATCAAAATTACGGTAGTTTCGACAAGCCCCCAATAAAATACGCCACAAGGACATCCCATGATCAATGGAAATCGATTCAATAAACTCTTTGGCTTCATTGAGCTTCCCAGCACGACTGAGAATATCAACCATGCAAGCATAGTGCTCTACTCTAGGGACTATGCCACATTCATCAACCATCAGCTTAAAGTAGGCCCAACCTCTCTCCACCATGCCCATGTGGCTACAAGCAGAGAGAAGGTTGACGAATGTGACATAGTCTGGCTTTGTTCCCTCCAATAGCATCTCCTCGAAGAGTTCCAGAGCTTCGTTACCACGCCCGTTCTGAGAGAGCCCCGATATCATTGAATTCCATGACACTACATCCCTCTCAAATGTCCTCCTAAAGACAAGGCTGCCATCTTCGAGGTTCCCACACTTGGCATACATGGTCGACAGGGCAGTTCCAAATGGAACTTCCAATCCAAATCCATGCTTGATGATACGGGCATGGATTTGCTTGCCTTGCTCCAAAGCTGCAAGGCTTGAACAGGCTCTGAGGACGCTGGCCATGGTTAGCGCATTAGGTAAAATCCCCTGCATCTCCATTCTAGCGTACAAACTCAAAGCTTCTTCGTTTTCTCCATTTTGTACATACCCTCCTATCATTGAGGTCCACAACACGATGTCGGGCTCCTGTAACTGATCAAACCCCCTTCGAGCATCTGTGATTCTACCACATTTTGCATACATGTCAACAAGAGATGTCCTTATAAAGATTTGACCTTCAAATCCCAGCTTCAATAAATAGTTATGAACCTGTTTTCCTTCTTCAACAGCACCAATATTACTACAAGCATTGAGGACTCCGACGAAGGTGAACTCACTAGGCCTAATCCCAGCAAACTGCATCTGTGAAAAAAGCATCAAAGCCTTGTCAGAATCCTCACATTGTGAGTAGCCAGTGATCATTGCACTCCACGTTATGGAGTTCTTATTGCTTGATAGTTCAAATGTTTGAAGCGCGTCACCCAAGCTCCCGCATTTTGCATACATGGTGACAAGAGAATTTCCGACAGACACAAAAGATAACAAACCGTTTTTAACTGCAAGACAGTGGATCTGCTTACCGTTCCCAATGAATTCCGGAAGTGCTAGAGCACTAAGTACGCTTGTGAATACAAACTCGTTCTCACTATCCTCTACTCGGTGCATCAGTTTAAACAGATCCAAAGCTTCAGGAGCCAGTCTCTGGAGAGCATAACCAGAAATCATAGCAGCCCAAGAAACGGAATTCCTGTGGGGCATCCTATCAAACACCTGGAGAGCATCGGAAAGAAGACCTGATTTGCAGTACATGTTGAGGAGAGAGCTGCCAACAAACACATCAGAACAATTAGCGGTCTTGATAGCGAGAGAATGAGCCTGCTTTCCTGCACAAGGGTCTGACAGATTCGAAGTGGCAGTGAAAATGCCAGCAAAAGTGTGGGGATTGGGGAAGGAGTTGTGTGACATCATTCTGTGGAACAGTTGAAGGACGAGGACTGAGCCTGCGCGGCCCTGTTGAGAGTAGCCGTTGATGAGGCAGTTCCATGAGACAACGTCTTTGTTCTCTATCTCTTCGAATTGGAGATTGGCCTCGACCAAGTTCCCGCACTTGGAATACAAGTTAACGAGGTTGTTGGAGAGGAACAGATCCGATCCCAGACCCATTTTCATGATCTGAGCGTGCAAAACTCTTGCTCTGGGAAGGTTTTTGTGCTCGGTGTATTCCAAGAGTAAACTGTACAAGGAGATATGGCAAGAGCGAGGAGTCATCCATCCAAAATTCCAAAGCTCGAAGCTCAGATCCAACATGGGATATCAAGCTTGAGCCGAGCTCGACTTGTTAACATCCTGTTGTCACATGTTAACACCCTGATAGAGAATATGAATTAGAAAACACCATACAAGAGAGAACCAGATGGGTAGAGAAACATGTGTCAAGATCAACAGAGCACTTATGAAACCATAGAAAGAAAATCATGTGAAATTACATAATGAATGGTTAAAACTTGTTCAGACATGAGACATCTGCACATGGATATGGAAAACCCAAAAGTAGAATCCAAAAACCCAGCAGCTTCAGACCCACATCTACATCAGCAGAGCAATATAATGGCTGCCCAGATAAGAAAATATTTTAGCATGGACAAGGCCCTTGGAAAATTAGAAGGAAAGAACCTCAAAATAAAGGAGATGCAACACAACTGTATTGGGGTTGTGCAAAATGAGAAAATGGAGTTGAATAAGAAAATCAAGAGAATAGATTATGCATTCATACTTAAGAAAATGGGAGTAGACGTGATTTCTGGGGGCGTCGAATTCATTCCCTTACTCTGGCAAAGCGTCTCCTTGATCCGGTCGAAGTCGCAGCAACGGGAATGTGGAGACAAGGTGGAACCACGCGGCAGACGGTAACTATTTAGTTCTAGGGTTTCTCTCGGGCTGGGGAATTTTTTTTTTTTTATAACAGTATAACACACAACTCACACTCTCCCTATACAACACACATCACACACCACAGACACCGATACAGCCATACCCATGGTTTCAAGTCTCAACCAATAAAGAGATCGAATCACAGCCTTTTAAACCAAAAAAAAAAAATCACAGCCTTAACCCTCTTAACAATCTAACCTTGTCTTACATCAACAATTGCCAGTTGACTTGTAGAGACACTCATCAATTGTCGAGTAAATCAGGCCTTCCTCTTCAAGGGATGTAATAGAATCCCTGAGCAAATGCCTCTGCTAATCCTTCTTTAAATATTTCTATTTCAGCACAAAAAAGATGTGATGAAGTCTTGGGACTGATTTAATTCGTTGAGACATTTCATCAAACACCTTCTGTCCGAAATGTGTGAGGGCTCGAAAACATCAACCAAATCGCTGAGAGAGAGAGAGAGAGAGAGATTAACTCAAACCAAGCGAATATGAATGAGAGACAGATGAACAGAGCCGAGGGGAGACTGACGAAACAGAGGGAGAAAAGAGACAGAGAGAGAGAGAGAGAGAGAGAGAGAGGTACCTGAACGGAATCGCCCAAGTCGCGGGAGTCTTCGTAGTAGCCGGAAATTGCAGGTGGAGATGTAGAGAGGATGACGTAGAGAAGAAGAGAAGTGGGGTTTGAAAAAGAACCCCGATCTTTTTTTTCTCTCCTCTTCCTCTTTCCTCTTTCGTTTGTTTTTTTTTTTTTTTCTTTAAAAATCCAACATTTACTAAGGATTTTAAATCCTTCATTTGATTTTGAGATAAAGTTTGTAAAAAGTTTCTCCGCCGTTTCTTTCATAATTCATAGAAACCTCCTGCTCTCAAACCTCGCTCTCGTATTGAGAGCTTGATTTCAACTTTTGTAAATTTCACTCTACCCTGCTCTCACTTACGGAGTACGGTTTTTAAGAAAATTTTATTTTAATTTTAATTTTTTTTTATATTAAGTGAGATGTATTTTTAATTTTTCTTTGTAAAATAAAAGAGTAATATAAGATTTGTTAGTTATTGATGATCTTGTAATTAAATTTAGAACGATACATTTAGTATATCAAGTAACTATAAATTTGAATAATGAATAATTTTATCAATTATTTTTTATAATTTAAAAAGTAAAAAAGATATATTTACATCTATAAATAATTTCAAGAATAGCTAATATACATTTATATATATACTAAGGCTAAAGAGTTGGATTTTGTTATATATATATATATATATAGGGTGTGAAAACCCAATGTACCTGTTCCATACCCTAACAATAGGTGTACCCACCTTTAATACTCTACAATATCCTTCAATGCCCCCCTCTCTACATGAATATAAATAATTGGGTGTATCAATTTTGTTACTCCATACTGAATTTTAGGGGTGAGAGTGTACCGAATAACACCCAAACTTCTCTTATATCTCACCACACTCTTTGGCATCTAACTACCACCCCCCATCCCAACTCTCTTTTTTTTTATTTATTATTCCCTCTTTCTTTACCCCATCTCGCAATGCCTCTCTATCTCTCTCTCACCATTTCATCTCAACCGCCCGCATCTTTCTCTCATCCCACCACCACCTCCGTCTCTATGTTACCCACATCTCAATCTCATTGGGTATAAAGAGCATGAAACACCCACATCTTGCTCATCACTATCTCTTATTTATCCAACTCCACACTCACACGGTCACACCTAGTCACTTGCCCCACTCATCCTCTCTCTACAGCTATCTTCCTTCTCTTACCTCATCCATCTATCTCTCACAAAGTGGTTCTTTGGAGATGGTTGTAAAGTTATAATCCACACTATTCGAAAGAGAAACACTAATGGATGATCAGCCATCCAATTTTCTCTTAAATTTAGATGATCAACATAATTTATTGATATTTTGTTGAATTTAACCTTAGTTGTTAGGAACAAAATAATATAAAAATTGATTGAAAAAAAGATTATTGAGAATTCTTGAGTGATTACAATAACCTCTAATAGGGTTTATATGGATATTACATTGACCTCAAGATAGAAACCTAATCTAATCAAATCCTAATCAAATCCTTGATTGATGCTAATTTAATATTGTCTATGAGATCTTGTGTATCCATAGATATTACATTATTATTTTCTTAACATAATATTTCCCTAATACTCTCCCTCAAACACATGAGGATTGAGATCTTCATGTGTTTGCCACAAGTTAAGTGCTCCTCACTCTTGATCTTCTTTGATAATTTGTTGATGAATAATTATGTGCATGGTGGTCACCGTCAGTCTGTGAAGTTCATCTCTGTCACATCCCGCTCATTCTTGAGTCTATCAGAGCCGGTGACCCACTAAATCAAGCTGTCATGAACTTCTTCCAAAGCACATGAAGTATATGTTTGGCGATTTAAAAAAAATTATTGTTGGAAAAGTTTTCAATAAATGAAAAGAAATGAGAGATCATGAGACATAAAGTATGGGAACTGGGGTTGTAGGTATAGGAGATGATAGTATGATTTTTTTGTAAGAAAAAAAAAAAAACCTAAGGTTTTACATCCGGCGGGTGATGGTGGCACCACCTGCCAGAAAAACAGAATTAAAAAAAATTAAAATAGGCGGTGGATCGCCCGCTCTAATACCATGATTGAAAAAAGATTATTGACAATTCTTGAGTGATTACAATAACCTCTAATTTATCTATAATATAAAGAAATAAGTGTCACTTAACCCCCAACAAATAAGTGCCACCTAACCCCCTCACTTTGCTCTCCAATCTTTAATCCTAGGAATCCTATGAATTCTATTTTAAGGATACCATGTGACACCCTTTTTAAAATCTCAACCGTTAACTTTTCTCTCACACATGTCTCCCTCTCAATTCAAAAATTATTGGAGAGATTTTAGGGGATACATACGTTTTTTTCACCATTCAAAAATCATTGAAAAGATTTTAGGAGATTGTGATAAGAGAGATAGAGAATGTAGAGAGAGATTTTAGGGGATTATGATAAGGGATAAAAAGAGATAAGAAAGATAGAGAAAGAATGTAGAGAGAAATTTTAGGAGATTGTGATAAGAGGGATAAAGAGAGATGTAGAGATTTTTATTTTATTCACACCCGTGCATCACACGGGGTCTCTACTAGTATATATATATCTACTACTATAATATAAAGAAATAAGACTTTTCTCTTTGCTCTCCAAACTTCAATTCCTTCAATCTCATAAGTTCTATTTTAGAGATGACATGTGGCTTTCCTCTTTAATCTCCACCGTTCAAATTCCTAGAGCCCTCTCTATCTCCACTATTATAGACTCCTCTCTTATCTCTTCCAGGTTTAGGACTCACTATCTCATCCTAAAGCCCTATCTATCTCCACTATTGTAGATTTTTCTCTTATCTCAAACTCTTGGGTGTATTAATTTATGTTTAATACTAAAAAACTTATGATTTCCCTATAGACTGGTGATCTTCTCCAGTTGTAACCGATTTTGGGCAAAACCGGTTACAACCCTGTGGTCATCACATGTCCCTTTTTACACCCTTTAACCGTGGTTAAGATTTACCTACCCCTAGGGTTCACCCACCTCTCTTTGGTTTTTAGAAAAAATATTTAAAAAAGATAAACCGTAGGAGTTGGTAAATTTTAACCACAGTTAACAAAAAAATTTATTATTTTTTTCTAAAAACCAAGAATAGGTAGATGAACCTTAGGGGTGAGTGAATCTTAAACATAGTTAAGAGGTGTCAAAAGAGACATGTGGCCACCTCATCAGTGTAACCGGTTTTGGCAAAACCGGTTACAACTGGAGAAGAATACGTCCCTTTCCTATAAATGTTATTAAAATAATAATAAATTATTATTATAAAATTAATTATTTAATACAAATAATAATATATATCAAATAAAAAAAATACTAATACTATTAAAAATAAAATTTATGAAATGTTTTTAAAATATATTACTTAATATTTAAATAAATAAATAATATTATTTAATTTTAGATATTCTTAATTATTACCGTGCATCGCACGGTCTTTGCTAGTAGGATTTATATAGAGATTGCATTGACCTCAAGATAGACACCTAATCAAATCAAATCCTAATAAAATCATTGATTGATGTTAATTCAATATTGTCGATGAGATCTTGTGTATCCATATAGGCCGGTCCAAGCCATTTGGAGGCCTAAAGCAAAAAATTTTAAATGTGGCAATTTTTTAAATTATTAAAAAAAAAATTAGCTATAAATGGGGCCTTTTTAATTTTCTAAATGGGCCTTTTATTTTTTTTAATATTCTAAATAGGACCTTTTTAATATTACTTTTTTATTTTTTTTAATGGGGCATAAAGCAAAGGCTTTGATGGCTTAATGGATGGACCGGCCCTATATCCATAGATATTACATCATTATTTTCTTAACATAATATTTCCCTAATATGTTGAGTGTCATTTATCTCCTCCGCTCCCGAGTGCCGCGTATCGCGTCCCATATGTTCCGTGACCCTCTTATATTCATTGTTATTACTCTCTCAATCAGATTGATCTTTTGGAGTGATTGGTTGTTAACATGGTATCAGAGCACTAGTTGCAATTTGCTCACGGGGGGGTGTTGAGTGTTGTCTTTCTTGTTAACAAAAACACGCACATACAGAGTTGTGCCACTTTTAAACCCATTAAATTCGGTTAAGATCAATGTTATAAGAATCGGACCGGTCATCGAACCGGCTGAGTGGCCGGTTCCCAGTTTGACAGGTTCAACCGGTTCGACTGTGTTCTTTTTTATTAAAAAAACTATTTCCTCCCATTCTTACTCATTTATGGCCGATTCTAACTAGTTCTCAACCTTTTTTACCACCAGTTCCCGATTCAACCAGTTGGTTCTCACGGTTTGATGGAAAACGGCCAGTTTTGAATTCCATCCGGTTTTGAGGGTTTTGGGAACCGGTGAGGGGGCTGGTTATCGGTTCCACCGGTTCGATTGGCCGATTTAGTCCGGTTTCTGACAACATTGGTTAAGATTCTATCTATATCTCTTAAGGTTAAACAATCTTACCTTAGTAAATTAAAAGGAAAAAATTATAAACTCTTAAGGTTAAATTATCAACCTTAGTATTTAGAAAAATCATATTTAAAAAATCTTCACCAACAGATCAACACGTGCCATTTTTGTCCCATTATATGTGGTTGTCACTAACCATTTATGTTAAATAATCTAATCAAGAAGAAAATATTTTTTAAAAATGTTAAGGTTAAATAATTTAATGGCAGTATTTAGGAAAAAAATATTTAATTTTTTTGCCTCCACACATCAACATGTTGCACTTTTTACTCCCATTATACGTGGTTAAGATTCGCTAAGCCTTAAGGTTAAATAACTTTACATTAGTTTTTAGGGAAAAATTTTAGAAAATCTTATCCCTAAAGATTAAAATTTTGTAATTATATAGTTAAGATTCACTACAAACTAACGTTGATATATTTGGAAGAAAAATATTAGAAAAAAACTCTTTAAGTTTAGAAAATCTAAACTTAGTATTTAAAACAAAAATTAGTGTAAATAAAAAATGAACCCACAGGTTTTCATTACATGTTACACTTGTAACTCTCATAATATGTGGTTAAGATTCACCAACTCTTAAGGCTATATAATCTTATATTAGTTTTTACAAAAAAATTAATGAAAAAAGCTTGAGCGTAAGGAATGAAATTTCTTAACTATAGTTAAATTTTAAATCTATTAACCATAATTAAAACGTCAATTAAATGGGATTTATGGTTGCGATTGAATGCAG
This sequence comes from Tetracentron sinense, assembly GCA_015143295.1. Lineage (NCBI taxonomy): Eukaryota > Viridiplantae > Streptophyta > Magnoliopsida > Trochodendrales > Trochodendraceae > Tetracentron > Tetracentron sinense. The sequence goes on from CM026574.1 coordinate 32,860,162, forward strand.
GAGAGAGCAATGGCAACCGGACAGGATCAGGACTCCATCGAGAAATGGGAAGTGTAAATCATAGGCTACTTCCCAAGAAGACATATAGAAAAAAAAATGGAGTCGATATGTACCTCAAAATCTTTTCAGAAGATTTTTTTTACTGGATCTCAAGCACTAATTTCACGGCCAAACATACCTGATCTCCTGGATCCCGCACCATAGCCATCTCTTCTCTGATTCGATGGTACGCACCACTTTGGGAGTAGCAGCAAAGCATTCAATTTCAATAAGAAAGAAAATCTTGAATGTTTTCCATTGGAAATCTCTTAACGTACTCTTTTTTTTTTTTGTTAATTTGTTCTCAATGCATCTATCAATATCAGAACTTGAAATATCGTGGACCCATTTCTGCATTACGGATTCTGCAATCACGAATGCGAATGCGAATGCGACTTCGACTGACGATCAATCCCACTGCTATAACTCAAACTTCTTGAAAAAAAATATACATTAAAATTAAATGAAGTAACAAATTTTTTTTACCTTCGCTGTCAATTGAAGAAAGATCCTAACAGCCACATTGAAGGCGAACCAGAGATCTTGAAAACTGGAGATGGTGAACTAAGAATAATAAATATGGGTCGATTGGAGAAAAAAATAGGAAACCAGAGACATCTGTGGCGACAGAATTTGGCACAGCATGCGGCAAAAGAAAGTGGCGGCACCATGCACCAGGATCCGACAACAATTGGCGGTAGCACCTAGTTGTGTGCAAGCGTGAGGAGGCGGCAAGGAGAGGTAGGGAAAAATGGAGAAACTCAAATGAAAAAAGTTTTGAGAGCAAGAGTGCGTGAGAGAAAACAAAAACCTGGAAAGAGGGAATCGTAGGGGTATAAACAGTTAGTGAGCAGTTTATATTTGAATTTACTACAATACCCTTAAGATCATATGGGATAAAGTATGATAATATTTGGTTGTACGGTAATTAAAGGAAAAATTCAACCAACTAATTGACCAATTTCTCTTTTTATAATAGTAGAAAAGAGATAATAGTAGAGATGCACTTTCGACCCTATCATAAATTGAAATTTGACGCTCTTGCGCTCCCTCTACCGCTCTTGCTCCACGCTTTGGTTACTTAGAACCAAGCAATGGAAAACCAAATTTTCTTTTCTCTCTCTATTTTCTCGTTACCCAAACACATCATAAGGGTTAAAAGGTCCTAAAACGAGTTAAAAGGAACAATCTAACCTTGGTTTTGGTAAGCAATATTGACACCAACAAGTTAGTCTTTTTTTTTTTTGGTTTTCCACCCATCATTTATAAGTTGAATTAGTTTGGGATACTTCGTGTAATCCCAAATATACTCCCAAATCCTAACTGTAAGCACCCAATTTTTACATCCCTTCTTAACCATAGTTAACTAACCCTAACCCTAGGACAAACCCCTAAGGTCAACCCTAGCCTAGCCCTAGCCCTAGTCCAAGCCTAGCCCTAGACCCTTAGGCCTAAGGCCCATTTAGGATCAAACTCAGGCCACTAGGGCCAAAACCTGTAGTAAACCAAGCCCTGGGCCTAAGCATAGACCCAAAAGCCTGGCCAAGCCCTAGGAAGGAGGCCCAACCCTAAATTTCAAATTCTTTTGGAATGTCGGTAATACCTTTACCGACATTCTTGATTTAGTAAACACCGTACCGTGTGGAGTGCATTAAACACGGGCCAGATCCTGTTTTTGGAAAAATCCAGGAATGACGGTAGAGTCTCTATCGTCATTTCTCATTTTGCCTTATAGGGGAATGGCGGTACTGGCTTTACTGCCATTCCCAGTTTTCGTAAAATCAGAGTGCTACCCCCTGAATAACTCAGGCACGCCTCCAGCAACTCCCCCATGCCTCTGAGACCCTCGCTTACCCTTGTCTTATTCCGCTTTATGTCCCTGGACCCCTCTCCTATAAATCCAAGCCATCCCCAAGTTTTCTGCCCTATGCCAAGTTTTGTGTAGGGAAGCTCTGAAAAGTTCAAAATTTCCAAAAGAAAATCTTGCACCAGCCCAACTCAAGCAAGGTCTTAGTTCGTAGTCACTCTGTGATTGAGCTGAGCCTGAGAGGAGACGTTAGTCTCTCTCCCGAAGGCCACTCCCATATGGCTCTTCTCTTACCAAACTAAAAGTCCACCACTGCCAGTTGTATTCAAGGATAGAGGGTAGGATCCCAACCTCCCCCACTTCTTCTTTGCTTCTGTACATCACTTGTGAGCCCCTGGTCCTATTCTAGGGGACTTCTGATTTACTGTAGACCCAAGGGAAGAGGTCCTCTTGTTCTCTCCATGAACAAGGGGACCCTCTTAACGGGAAAACCTTCATTTTATGTATAGCCTAGAGTCCTATACTCCCTAGATCCCCCAGAGCATCCCTCAGTAGTGAGAAAGCCTCTGGGGAGCAGTGGCTCAGTGCCCAGGGAGCACACACCATTTTTATGGGAAACCCCAGAATGACGGTAAACACAGTACCGCCATTCTGGACACTCCCTCTTTCAGTAGCTATAGGCCCCATACCAGGGAGCCCTAGTCCATTTTAGGGTCTGGTTTAGGTCCCTGAGACCTCTCCTCATCTTCCCTGGCCTTCCCAGACCTTGGAGACCCATCTAACAATGGTTAAAATGCCCCCAAACAGAATTTGCCCAGAATGTTAGTAAATAGGGCTTGGTTTAGGTCCCTGAGACCTCTCCTCATCTTCCCTAGCCTTCCCAGACCTTGGAGACCCCTTTAACTATGGTTAAAATGCTCCAAAACAGAATATGCCCAAAATGTCGGTAAATAGTTTACCAACATTCTGGGATTCTCTGGATCCTATTATAATGGCCACTGAGGGTGCAATCCAGACCAGGCCCAAGGCCCAGACTAGGCCCAAGACTCTTGCCAAAGTCCCCTAATCAATCCTAAGGGTCCATGGACCCATTGGGCTTCATCCCTCATGGAAGAACCATCCGATACCGATCCACCTGAAAATTGGTCAGAACCAATGACAGAACCCTCGGACCGGCATCAGAGGACAAATGAGATCTTGTAGTCTCATGATCGGGACATTACAACCATGCAAACTAAACTTGACAGTGTTTAGGATTCCCTAAAGATTCTAATTGGGGCCCGATCTGACAACCCTTCTACCTGAAACCCGACCGGAGAATCCTCTGAGCACCCTACCCTGATCGTCATTCCTAATCTAGGACCCGGAGGAGAAGCAGAATACAAGCCCTCCCATGTCAATCAAGATAGGCCATCATCTTCTGACCCTATGTAGTCCCTCAAGGACCAACATGAAGAAATAAAATAGATGAAAGAAGAGATGAGACGAATGAAAGGGCATCCGCCAGCTCCAACCTATCACTAGAAGACTTGAGTTTTTCGTCAGGAGATGTTTTTCCTCCGGGTTTCAAAGTGCTAGACGTTGACAAGTACGATGGTACGGGTGCCCTAAGCAACATTTGCAATTATACCTGAGGGACATGCTCCATCACAATAACAACCAGTCTCTTCTAATTCAGTACTTCTAGAAGAGTTTAAAGGGGGCAGCCCTGACATGGTGGATGGCGATGGACAAGCATCGGATTAAGACTTAGCGTGATGCCATAGACATCTTTATCGAACAATATTCTTTCAACCAGGAACTCTGGCCTCAGAGAAGCCAGTTAGAACAAATGAGTCAGCGTAACAATGAGTCTTTTCTTGAGTATGCCACCCGATGGAGAGAAATAGAAGCACGGATCCCGAATTTGATCCCTAAAGAAGAACTGACAAGCATGTTCATGGGCACTCTGAAGGAGCACTACTCCACCCTGATGGTAACTTTACTAGTTGTGAACTTTGGCACTATCGTCAAGACATGTGCCAGTATTGAGACCGCCATCAAGAGTGGTGTTATCCACTCCAGTTTAGGGCTTGCTTCCCCCAAAACAACAACTCCAGTTAGCAGGAACAGTGGTCTGAGAGACCAAAGAAGAAGTACGAATGATGGCTCCTATAACACTTATCAGATTACCGGCCCTGACCACTCAGCCACAATAACCAATACCCAAAAATACCCGGACAACTAGACAGAACGAAAGACAAGACCGTCAACAGGACAACCCCCCTTAAACTTTCACCTCTCTCTCTTATACCCTAAACCAACTTTTGGACATCCTAACCAAGCAGAGTTTTCTTACTTTAAGGGGCCCTACCCCTCTTCTTGCACTAGATAAATAAGGTCAAAATTACAAAGCAGATCACCACTACACCTTCAATCGAGGCCTAGACTATACTACTGACAATTGCATAAGCCTCAAGTGTGCCATCCAAGATCTATTAGATGAGGAAAAGGTTGAACTGGCCTCCGGGAACACCAATATCAACCAGGCGCCACTGCTCTTACACAACGAACAAGTCAATTTTATTGAGTGGTGAAATATCCCTGTTCAATGATTCTTTTGACTTAGAGGGGGTGAATAGGTCTTCGTAGCAATGTCTACCAATTTTTAATTTATCAATTAACAATCAGAGTTATGACAAACTAAGCAAACAAATGCGGAAAGTAAAATAGACAAAAAAATCCACCACACAAAATTTTTACATAGAAAACTCTTATGAGAAAAACCACGGGACCTAGTCCAACACAAAATCCACTATGAGAATAAGTTATCAGACACAAGACCAAATCTTACCCAACTGGGTACCAAACACTGTTCCACGATATAGATTCTCCGTCTTTAGAACAACCACGAACTCCTCATTCGATCTCTGCAGCAGCAGCTCCGGCTTCTCACCGGCCAACTTCTCTCAAAGTTTCAATCCACGATCCAACGATCGATCTCAGTCCTTGACGGCTTTGGCAACGTCAACCAACACTCACACAAAGTTCAAACTAAATTTGAAGGAACGAAAGTGGGATCTCTAACAACAATGGAGATCAACCGATGCAACTCAAGATAGAACAATTCAATCTTTCAACAATTAGAGCATGAGAGAGGAGAACTAAGGGAATCCACCAAGTGGGGATTTAAGAACCCTAAAATCTTCAGAGTAGTCTCTAAACTCTCTCTTAAATTCCTTAGAACGAGATAAGAGATCATCCAATAAATAGGCAAGACAATAACACTTGCCAAAACAGAGTTCGGATGTTTTTAGAAACCAAAAATGCGAGTTTCGTTCGAATGACCATGAGGGGAGTTCGAACGGCCTTGGAATTGGATGAAATTGGTTTAAAACAGGGGGCTAGACTAGATACTATTTCTAAGTTTATATTGTCCGTTCGAACGATCAACTGGCTATTCTTGGGCATTCGAACGGGCAAGCTGGGCGTTCGAACGGCCTGTGCAAAATTTGAATATTTTGCACTGCCACCTCTGATACAACATCCAATACCTTATAAAGATCATCCAAAGGCTATTAAGATTACATAAATCAATTTCTAATCACCTAGGGTATATGCTTAAGGTGTTCTAAGTCAATTCCACCTATGGTAACCACTAGGTATCTAGGTCACTAACCGTCCTAAGAATGTGAGTGAAGCTTGAAACCGGAATGTATTCTCTTGAGTCTTTGGAGCTTCATCTTCACCAATCTTCATCAACCAGAGAAACAAAGACATTAGACTTACATTGACACCATTTTGACATCGGAATTAAGCCAATACAAAATATGACCTTACCATCTCCCCTTTTAGCAATTCGTGACAAAATACCAACTGAAATACATGACTCGATACAAACTCCCAAACATGGAGAGATAATCAATTACATGACGCAGACTTACAATTTTGATAAAAAAAATAGCACAACCTTTTTCAACTCAAATCGCTTGATCTTTTTATGTCAACTTGATCTGAACACCAGCATGCGCTAAAACGCACAACCAAGTGAAGCATGAGAAATATAAAGTGGGAAAAACACTAGGTGGAACAGAATCAATATATACAAACTAACCAATGGAGTACTTAAATATTTCTCCCCTTTCTTGACACGAATGCCAAAGCATCACATAACCAAACAATAAGCGAGGAAAAATTGCAATATCGTTTAACAAATTTTAAGAGTTCATCCATTCAGGACATGCTATCAAACAAAATATGACAATATCACCCAAAATAGGTAGCATCAAGGTGTAGTTTCCAAAAAAAATGACAAAAGGAACTAGTTATTCATCACAAGCCAAAAATAGTTGAACATCACAAAACAATTCATGGAAACCAGAATCCATACAATCCATATCCATAAAACATAGAGTAATAGAACATGATAGGAAAATAGGAAAGAACAAAAAGCGATCCATAGTCAAACATCACAAAATAAGATCCCAACAAAATAGTACTCATGGTCCAAGCCAATATACATCCCACAATATCAAAAAATAGAACATCCATAAGAAATAATCTAAGGAGCAGCAGCTGCATCAGCACCATCTCCACCATCGCTCTGAGTGGCATCAACATTATCCTGAAGTGCACACTCCTCTCTAAGGCGCGTAATGTCTGCTCTCATGTCTGTCACAGCAGTGGTGAGATACCAAAATTGGCCTCTTGTCTCAACTGTAAAGTTAGAGAACTGAGTCTCCATCATGCTATGGAAAGCAGCTTGAGATGCGCGAGTTTCATCAATGAAGACAGTTTGGCTCGCAACAAGGTAGGCCATCTGGGCAGCCAACATATCCATGGTAGTCGGTGGAGCAGGAGGAGGCTGAGCAGGGCTCTCCTCGGGTATGGGTACAGAATGATCAGCTACATGAGCTAGACTACTGGTGTAGGCCTTCACTGTAAGATGAACTTTAGACGTACTAACCAAGTCATCGTTTGGATGGTGGATGCCATAAGAGGCAAGTATACCTCGGATCAAGATGCCAAATGGCAAGCCGATAATACCAGTACTAAGGCGGGACGCATGAATCATCAACTTAATAATATGAGAAGCAAAATCAATTGACTCATCAGTGAGTAGGGCATGGATAAAGCGAACTCGATCAGAACTAATGTTAGTGGTATGACCTCTAGGATGGAGGTTAGAACACATCAAGAGATGTAGAATCTTAGCATTAAGGGTTAACCTACTTTGAAACAAATGAATATTAGGCCATGGAGTTTGAGAGCCGCAGATCATGGTAGCGATCTCATCCATATGATGACCATGGGGATCGGTCCGATAATGATATGAAAAATAAGCATCGGGAGCCTAAGAAATGGATAGAAGTCTGCCAATAAAGGCTGGAGTAACTTCAATAAGGATGCCACTGACCTCAGTAGTGAAGGTCATATGAACTAGGTCATCCTTTTCGATGTTCGAATAGAATTCCTGAATCAGGATCAAAGGGCATTGCCCTAATAGAGCAAGAACTCCCTGCCACTCACTAGACTGGATAATACGAGGAAGATCGGTGTGGGTAAAGTCGCAAAGGCGAACTGAATGCTCAAAGATCACAGCATGGTGCTAAAAATAGTGCTCGTACATATAGGTTGCAGTCGGGGATCTAAACCTATGGCCTTCAGAAGAGCGGTATGCTTGGCTCACTTTAGCCCTTTTAGCATTTTTATTGGGAGCAGCCTTTGATGGGGCTTTAGGCTTAGGGGCTGCCTTCCCTTTTCCAGTAGGAGCAATGGATTTAGCCCTAGTAGTCCGAGGGGCCAAAGGTTCCTCGATCACAATCCTTGAACCACGAGTGAGAGAAGGTCTAGAATAAGAGTCACTCTCATTCTCCGAGTCAGATTCGGAGGAATGGAATGAGGAGAGTGACGGGGAAGGTGATTTGTCAGCATTCTTTCTTCGTAAGGAGCTTGCCATGAGGAGAACCAAAACCTATATGGGAATAAGGGTAAACAAGATGAGGAGTTAGAAATTTCAATCAAATAATGGAAATTTCAAGATTAGATCAATGGACTACCTCAAGATGGAGAGAAATTTTCGAAGCCCTAGCTTCAATTTAGAGTGCGTTCGAACGGGTGAGAACAAATGAGGGCATACCAAGGGTTTTATATAAAAAAAAACCACGCTGGGCGTTCGAACGACAAGAAATGATTGGCAGTCCATTCGAACGACAAGAAACGGTTGGCAGTCCGTTTGAACGCCTGGAAATGAAAACTCTGATTTTTCACCTTTTAATAACTCTCCCCCTCAATTTATGACAAATAGAATCTCCCATAGAAATCAAAACCAACTCCAGAATGAAATTATAAGCTTGAAAGCATACAAGATATAGCAAGTTTTGAAACATGCAACTCCCCCTTAATTCAAGACCATTTGAAACTATTATTCATTTGCAAAGCACAATTAAGTCAAATTTCAAATTAGTCAAAAGCAGAAACTCCCCCTAAAAACAAGTTTGCATTAGCCACAACATAATCACGTATGTATGCACCAATTTCCAAGGAGCCAAAAGATTGTTCACCCAAGATTTAATATCATTAATTTTTTTGACTAAATGGGGGTATGTTCACCTAAGCTAGTCACATGGGCGATCAATAACAAACTCAACAACCAAAACACATTTAGCGAAAAGCTTCACTTTGAAGCATAGTGTGTGTAGTGAGGTTTCTAACTTGACTCTTTCGGAGGTTTCAACCCATAGTTAAGGTTATGACATTATTGCATTTTAGGGACTCAAGGTGACTCAACCACTAGAAGTCAAACCTGTTAAATCCTGAATTTTAGCATTTGAAAAACATGTGCTAATTTTCACCCTTATTCATCTTTTATGCAATTTGTCTTTTCTTTTCTTTTCATTACAGACATAGCCATATTTTTGGAGTTCTTTTCTTGGATTTTTAAAAATTTTCTTACAATGACGGCTTTCACACTGATTGGGTAGGTTGCCCTAGCTATTGGCAGCAGGGACTTTCACACTAGCAACTCAAATAGATAACTATTGTCCGCATAGGTAGCCATTACATACTGTTTGCATCCAATAATGACTTTCACACTATTCCAGAGGTAGCCCTTTCCATTGTCTCAATCTTTTTTAAAGCAGAGGCATAAGAAAATAAGATATTAACATATTGGTTAATCAAGATTTGGTCAACTATAAAGATCATCATGAATAATAGCATTACCTTTACTTAGGAATTTAGATTATCTTCTAGGGTAAGTCAGAGTGCATGTGCATGACACTTTAGCAACATTGTTTAACCAACTCTAACTGTGATTTAGAAGCTTTGTATATTTTTCAATTTTCCAAAAGACTTTGAAATGTATAATATTCTCATGAACTCAATCTGATTCAATATTTTTACCTTGATATGAATTAAGAATTATGAATATAAGGAAATTGAAACATGCACAATATGATAGGAGAGTAATCCCAAGCAACATCTTTTTGAATTTTTTAATTTTTCAATGTTTTTTGATTTTTCAATATATGAAGGAAAAACAATCTATCTAAAAGAAACACAAAGTGTTGGTATAACTGAGGACATGATGAATTCACATTTGGTTGAACATGCATTTATAGAATTCTCTCTTTGGGGATTGAGGTAGAAGGATCATTATGACTTGGATTTGCATGAATTGGCTCAAAAGTAGCAGATGTCATGGTACCAACATTCATCGTTTGAGAGTAGCGTTTCAAATGTGTCTTCTAACTCTAGGGTATCATTCCCATAGAGTAGGGTTGTAATGAGGTGTTCATAAGAGGATGGAAGTGAAAAGAGAAGTTGTAGGATATGATTCTCATTGCTGACTGTCTCCTCAATACTTACTAATTCATTTACTACTCTGTTGAGAGCATTCATGTACTTCATGAGATCCTTACCTTCCTTCATCTTGAGAGTATAACGTTTCTGCTTTAGGAATAAGCTTCTTTGACAACAATTTTGTAATGAATAGACTCTCAAGTTTCATCCAAAGCTTCAGTGCTAAATCTTTATTGACCACGTACGTGGTAGATAACATCATTAGATAGGCTTAACCTAATGGGGTTGCCGCCTTCAATTCCAGGTCTTTTCAATCATCATCGGACATTGACTCTGGTTTCTTTCATTTACTCTTTAGGATTTTATGTAAACCTTGTTGTATCAATGGATCTTTCACCCTACTCTGCCATAATCCGAAGTTGTTATTCCCATCGAATCTTGCAACATCAAACTTGACGTTGGAATTTTTCAATTCCATTGCTTCGAATCAACCTTGCTCTGATACTCATTTGTGGTGAAAATAAACATGTTGAAAGAGAATAGAAACACACAAATGACACATGGATATACGTGGTTCACCTGGTATGGGTTACGTCCACAGAGAGATCACTTTCTTCACTAATAATCAAAGCAAAGAGCTACAATGGCTTCTCGCCTCTTAAACAGTCTTTCTCTCAAAGAAAACGTTTGACTTCTACTTTTTAAACCTTAATACAAAGAGTAGTATTTATACTAGGGAAAAAATCGGAATAAGAAAACCTAATCCCGCAACCACTGATCGATCAGTGGTTATCACCGGCGGCTGCCAATCGATCGGTAGTTAGTGGCCGATTGATCACCGATGACCGCCAATCGATAGGTGATTAGTGGCTGATCGATCGGCCAAGGTCCGAAAATCCTCCTTGAATGCGGATATCTCGATCGATCGGTGGTTAGCTCTGATCGATCAGCTTGCCCTGATTTGTCTAAATGTAAGACAATTATGGCAAATGGTTTGATATACAGTGGAGACTCCACTGTAAAGACGCCTTTGCCTTGTGAACCTGTTTATCTAGGATGCCAAACTCACTCATTGGTCGGGATCGTAAATGATGGGCTCTTGAGACAAGAGATGACCACCATGGCTCCTCTTGCCTCCATTCAAGTCTTTGACAAGGACACATCCCACCTGGCATCCAAGTCTTTGAGGAAGAGGACATCCCGACGTAAGCCCAAGCCCCTAGCCCGCGTATACTGAGCAGTTGGCTAAGGAAGCGTCAGAAAGTGAGAGGTGAAGAGTACCCAAGATTTCTGGATATTGAGAGATTGGCCCGATAATAATTTAAATGCCAATATTTCAGCATAGCCAAAAATGGCTCGTCACTATGCAAGTATTAAGACATTAGGCTTTGCAAGTCTCATCATTAAGTTGAGGCTCTTTGTTGAGACTTTCTAACATAACAAACTCTTACTATCATGAGACTAAGTCCCAACATTTTTTGTTTGTGAGACTTAAAATCCCTCATTTCAAGTTTTTAAGTATCACTCAAATTGCAATCCTAAATACGGAGACTTATATAACTCGGCACTTTGTCGAGACTTTTAAGTGTTGGGCTTCAGAAGTCTCATGAGACTTCCAAGTCTCGCAATTTTTTGTGAGATTGGAAATTCCTCATTTGCGGCTTTTGAAATCTTGTAAGAATAGAAATCTCAAGAAATAAGAAGTAAAAAACAACATTAAAATTAACAATTCTCAGGAATTACAAATTCACGCCTCCAATCCCTACAAAAAGAACAAGGCTTAAATAAACTGAGAAGGGTAAAGAAAAGGACAAGTTCTCTATCCCTTTGGCTCCGTTTGTTTGCATCAAAAATAAGATGGAAAAGAAAACTTTTCCTACGGAATTAATTTTCAAGAACAGTTTATCTTTTATTTTCTACCATTTGGCTAGAAGAAAAAAATATCTCAGAAAATCATATAATTTTTTTTTTTTTGTGTACACTTAGATTGTCATTTTCCTTGTCATTTGCAAGTGACTCGATCGTGATTCTCTCCTGTTGTAATCAGACTTGGGGAAGTCCGGTTATGTAACTGACGCTGCCACTGCCACGTGTCCCTCTTGACACCCCTTAACCTGGTAAAGATTCATTTACCTCTAGGGTTCACCCAACTACATTGGTTTTTAGGAAAAAATAAATATTAATCCTGAGTGAAACTTAACCACAGTTAAGGGGTGTCAAAAGGGGGACGTGGCAGCATTAGTGGCGTCCGGCTACAACTGTAGATGGTTACGAGTCTTTTCAAGTTCTCTGTATTAAACCCAATTAATATCAAAACTGCCCCCATTCATCAGCAAACGCATTGATGAAGGAATCGTTATGCATAAAAGATGAAGGATAGTGAGCCCAAATTTCCCTCACAGTAAGCTCCAATGCAATCACAGTTTCATCTACGGGAAGCCAAATCTAACATAACCAGAGTTCGTTATCCATCAAAACCCAAATTTCCCTCACTTTAAGCTTTGATCATTACACATTTCAGCCCTCAAATCCAGATCAAATTTATAGTAGGGTTTTTATAGTGAGTCTCAAATCAAATCAAAAGAATAAAAATCAGAATACAAACAAAACAAATAGAGATTGTGAATAACGAACAAGGGTTTGAGAATTTGATCAAAACCCTAGATTTCATATTAGGCTGTGCAGATTGAGTTTAGGCAAGAGATTTGAACCTGAAAACGATCTTGATTTTGCAGCTTCAAAGTTGGAGTCAATCTCGGTGTCATCAAGCGTGAGTCAAGGAAATGACTTCTCTCTATATTTAAGAGAAAATTTTTCTTTTAATATAATGGAAAATATTTCTGTAAGAGAAATTTTCCAAGAGAACTTTTATTTTCCATTACATCAAACACACCAAAATTTTATTTTCCCTTGGAAACAATTTCCATCTTCTATTTTCCTTACAAACAAACAGATGGTGATCATTAGGTCGAGCCCTGCTCACTGGGCCTATAGTATACTGGCTCTTATTAGCAGGTTCAAGAGTGCCACAAAGGGAGGAATGGGGCTTTCGCTCCTTTCTCAAATCTGTCACGTGTGAAAGGAAAGCTAACATAATTTCACCATACCTGATGGCATACCCTTGCTTTTGACACAGTATTACTCATTCACTTGCACGCTGAATTTATATCATCAGAAGACTATTAAAAGATAAGTACCAATCCCTGTTCTATTGTTTTAATATAAATAAACTAAGGTTCATAAAATGCTTCTGGCCTTGGCTTCATGACTTTGCTAAGGTATGAAGAAATAGATAAAACACTGAATATAATGTAAACAAAGGCTTGTACTATCAGAGATATTACATGTGCATCCCATCATGGCTTCACTACCTGATCTCTCTGCACAAAAAGAATTTTCTATAGAGCTGAAAACACATCATGAGAGCCAGAGCAAGGGCTCCATCGATCTTATGAATATGAAGCTGAAAGCACAGACATGAGAGTGAAGTCTAACCAAAAAATAATTTCTCCTGCTACAAGGGATGCCAACCTATCCTTTAGTCCCGCCGAGCTCCACATCCTTCACAGGAGTGGTCTCCACTCCCTCCTTCAACAGTCTAATATCCTCTTCCGTCAGATTGTCATTCATATGGGGGATGATTTTGGCATTAGCCTGCTTCTCGACTTCCATTGCCCAACTGTAAATTACCATGCCAATAACGGCAATAGCCATCCCAAGAATGTTCTTAAACGTAAGCTGTGAGTCAAAGAGCATCCACCCCAACATGAGGACACAAACTGTTTTCATGTGACCTAAGACCTGGAAGGAGACAGCTGAGAAGCGTCCAATGCAGAGGTACTGGCTCATATTGCAGAATACTGCTAGGGAACATGAGAGGACTATGAAGAACTGCACATATTCCAACCATCCATTACCTATAATATGCAGAATTTCTTGCTAGATATGCATATATGCGCATGGATGCATTCAGAGATCAATAGGCTAGAATGAGCTAGAAAGAAAGATGGAAAACTTACAATAGCACCAGAAGACAGCTTATAGTTTGATAATATTTTTCCATTAATGTAGTAGTCGATGAAGGGGCCAAGCACAAGAAGGGAGATGGCTTGTATTGGAGCTGTCTTGCTCAGCAATTCAAATGAGCCGATTGAGTACTTCTTTTGTAACGAACCAATTGACTGTACATACAGAGAACTGCCCAATCAGAAATTGGAGGACATGACATTATCATTCCAAGAGAAAATTGATCAAGCAACATGTAATTAGCCGAAGGGTAATTTGAACATTATGCACAGTTGGTTATAAGTCACATTATCCAGACTAATCACATTGCAATTCATACATGTTCATACTCACGTTTAAGTGCCATATCCCTGCTGTGATGGGTAACATAGGCTATAGGATCTTGAAATAATGAACAATTAAACGCTATACAAATCCAATGTTCCTCGAGATGATACTATAGCTCATATCATAGGTGGAGGAAGAAGAAGAAGAAGGCCCATGTGTTACTTTGGGTATGGAAGACCTCATTATGCACACAGATCATTAGGAAGACCCCACACTGGGAAGGTGTGCATATGGGCTTGTTTAATATGATTTGACATAGTTTTAAAAGCCCAATGGGCTGGACTTTAGTTAGAGGAAACAATTTATTAGTATTAGAGCATCTCCAACGCACTCTGTATACTTCACATTATCGGCAAGATGGAGAGAATGGTGAAAAAAAGGGACTCCAACGCACTCGCTATTGACGGTTGGTACTTTACCAATTGAAAAAACACTCAGTAACATTAGCAAGCGTTTTCTCCTCCCATAAATATTATTATATATTACTTTTGAAAGCACCCCCCCCTCCCAACAAATCTCTCTCTCAACGACTCTTTTCTTCCTCGACCTTCTTCTTAAACACAACCTTGTGTTGTTTTCTGATCCACACCCAAATAGCACCACCATTGAAGTAGACGTCTGCAATTTTTAAATAGTATGTATGAAAATCCCACATCTCTCTCAGCTGTTGATGTTTCTGAACCGATTTTGAACTTGGGTTTTTGGTTGTTGTGGCTTTTGGGCTTCTCTGCTTTTGGGTTTGTGATGAAGTAATGTTCTGTTGCTAATGGATTTTGAATCTCTGTTATTTGCTTTTCTAGGTTTCTCATGTGTGTTTTTTGGAAGGTGAGTTTCTCATGTTGTTGTGGCTTTTGATGATTTTAATGGTAAAAAAAAAAATGAATTGATGTATATTGTTGTCCTTGATGAGCTCTTGGTTTTCTTCTTTAATGGGTTTTAGGATTTCTTCAGCTTGTCATTTTTGGTTGTGTATCTATCGACCTTCCAGAGAGATATTGTGAGAATTTACAGTGGAGATACCTGGAATCAGTTTCTTTCCATGTAAGATTTATTGAATGATTTCCTGAAACCACTTTGCCTCCCTGAACTTCACAATCAGGTAATATCATGGATATTAATTTTTCCAGAGGTTCTGATTTGTCTTTTGTATTCACATCCAATAAGGATTTAAGACCATCTTGTTTGATGATTTTTCGTGCTTATAGAGCTCCATAGTATGATGTAATTACAAATTAGATAGAAAGAGATTTTTTTTCCAAATAAAATCACCAAAACTGGTTAGTTTGACTGATTCACGTATGTGGTTCACTACCAAGTAGAAAATTATAATTTTTTTTAATAGGTACTTATGGTATTTTCATTCTTTGTAGAAATGGATTCTCAAAGAGATGCGTACTACACCAATCTAATGGTTCATGGAATCAACCTTAATGAGCAATTTTTATAAGCTTCAGACAAGTGTTTCCGCATTTGAATGAACCTGTACACATGTCGGCTCAATCGTCTCAAAGAACTCACCAACGAGGTGTGAACTTCACGGTAGATGAAGATTTACTCCTTGTGTTGGCGTATCTCAACATTAGCATGGACGCAGTGTCCGGGAATGAGCAAAAAAAGCAAGCATATTGGAAAAGAGTGTTTGTGTTCTTCCAAGAGCACACCAAAAATTCAAAACGTAACCAAAATTCTATAATGCATCGTTGGTCGATGATTCAACTGAGCACGAATAAGTTTTGTTCGTGTTTTGCCCAAATTAAGGCAAGACATCAAAGTGGGCTAAACGAGCAAGACAAGGTAATAATAGTATTGAAATTTATTCATTTATAATTATCATTATTTTTCTAGATGATAACTATTTTTTATTTATTTTTCTGATCATTCAAGCGAAAGAGATGTACCTGGAACTAAACAACAATACCCCATTTCAATTTGAGCATTGTTGGAATGAGTTGAGGTACCAACCTAAATGGTTGCTGGAAAGCAGTCAGAGGAGGAAACCAAAAAAATATAAAAGTAAAACTTCCACCTCATCTTGTCCTTCTATTCTAGATTCAATAAATCTAGGGGAAGATTATTACTCACCCGATACTTTTGTCGACTTGGAGAGACCAACAGGCCGGAACGCCGAAAAGGAACGCTTAAATAAACAAAAGGGTAAAGGTTGTGAAGATGACAATACGAGTTCGCCTTTTATGGGGTTACTACGAGAGATAAAGGAAGATAAAAGACAATTGCAAATTGAGAGAATGCAGGTTTATGAGAAGCTGCATGAAAAAACATATCTTCAAGAGCAAGAGAAACTCACTATGAAGCAGGAAAAAATTCGAATGGAATGATTGAGAGAGGAGAATAGCATAATGTTGATGGATACGACTGCCATGCCTCAAATGCAAGCTGAATATTTTCGTAGCCTTCAAATGGAAATCATTGAAAAACGAAAAACTTAGTATTATTGAATTATTGTATTGTTAGTAGGAATTAATGAATCAAAGTCAATTAACTTCTCATCTTTTACTTTGTTTGGAAACTAAAAATGCTTATATTACTAAAAATGTGAAGTTCCCACAATAGCTTAATCCATAATGCTTAATGCGATCACCAATAACCAACTTACAAGTTCCTACAATTGGCCATGTCGCTGCCACAACTGCTTGAAAAGGTCCGATTGGAGTTGAAAATGAGTTCCCCTGTCTCTGATGCAACGAGTACCTCGAATGAATTCCATAAGTTCAGTTGTACGCTCGTGCGACACTGGTGCATGGGGGCTATCATCGATTGCATCATAGTTGAAGTCTTCTGCTCCATTAACATCTCGTTCATCCTCAACGATCATGTTATGCATTAGTATGCATGCCTTCCTAATATCTTTGAGCGTTTCGCATTTCCAAAAACATGCAGGTCCACGCACAATCGCAAATCGTGCTTGAAGCACTCCAAATGCACGCTCTACATCCTTCCTTGCCGATTCTTGAGCTGCAGAAATATTTTTGTTTATTCCGTTGTGGAGATGGGATTGTTTTTACAAATGTTGACCACTGCGGATATATACCATCGGCGAGATAGTAACCCATTGCATAGTCATTGCCGTTGACTGAGTAGTTGATTGCAGCAGCATGCCCATCAGCAAGATTAGTAAATGCAGAAGACCGTTCTAGCACGTTGATGTCATTATGGGATCCCGATAACCCAAAAAAGGCATGTCATATCCAAAGATCATATGATGCCACGGCTTCCAAAATAATCGTCGGTTCACGGACATGGCCACAATACATTCCTTTCCACGCAGTCGGACAATTCTTCCATTTTCAATGTATACAGTCAACATGGTTTAAAATATCGACCGATACGGGCCGATACGTATCCTATTTGGAGTTACCCGATACACTGGTACGCTGGAAAAGAAAACTCCATTGTATCGGGCCAATACACTCGATACGGAGATTTTTCAGTTAATTTTTTTTCTCCTTCCATTTACACTAGGATCCACAATACAGACCCGATACACAACTTATTTATATAATATATTATTTAAGTAAATGATTTTAACTTGATTTTACTTTTATTTACTTTAGATATTACTATGTAAATAAGGTTATCCCTCTGATTATGATGCCCCAGCCCAACCCTATTTATCAGGAGCCACTAGTTATGATGCCCCAGCCCAAACCCTACTTATCAGGAGTCAACGGTTCAGATGCTCAGTCACAGTCTTCGACTGATAGTTATTGATAGATCACGACTCAACAGCAGACATATGTACAAATGTATCTGGGCATTTACCGCACGATGATGACTTGTACACAATGGTATCATCATGTATGGACCACTTATAATGTATCACTCTACTCAATTCCTGATCCCACAATGATAGAGTATGAGTCGGCACGAAGCTCAATGTGGTATTGAGCTTCTATCATGTATGTAATTTGATTTGTGAATACAAGGGTCTATGTATTTTCATATTTTGATTTATAAATGCAAGTAAGCTTCTATCACTTAGTTAAGTAACTAGGGTTTGTATTTTCATACATAATTATCAGCACACATGTTTTTTTTAACTTATAAATTTGTTAACTCTCACATGTATGATTATAAATATAGTTCCAAGTTTTTTCTTATGTATCCAAGCTTTTTTTAACGTATCATGAATTTTTCCGTCGTATCCAACCGATACAATACCGATACGCCGATAAGTATCCTATTTTGGACTTACCGATACGGTGACCGATACCGATATTTTAAATTATGACAGTCAATGCTCCCCAACATTCCAGGGAATCCACGATTTTCTCCAACTGCTAGCAATCTGGCAGTATCATCATTGTTCGATGGCCTTAAGTACTCGTCAAAAAAAATAGAAACAACTGCTTGAACAAATTTTTTTAGACTTTCTATTGCGGTGCTTTCACCAATCCTCACGTACTCGTCCACATAATCTGCTGCTACTTCATAAGCGAGCATCCTCATTGCAGTAATGATCTTTTGAAGGGAAGACAAACTGAGCATTCCAAGAGTGTCTGTCTTTTGGACGAAGTATGGATTGTGGGCTTCCACCGCATATTGAATACGTAGAAAAAGAGAACGTTGCATTCGGAACCTCCTCCGAAATAAAATAAGAGGATTGACAGGCGTTTCAGCAAAATAGTCGTGAAAAAGTCGTTCATGGCCTTGAACTCTATCACGCCAAATGACTCTGTGGCCTTGAACAGAACCACGATGTCTTCTCCATTGTTTCTCTTTATTGAGTCGTTCTTCTTCCATACAAGCTATTGTCAGGATCTCCAACTCTTTGTCGGAGTCTTCAAAATCTCCACAAAACATATTGTTTAGAAGGTTGTGATCCATAGAGAGAAAATGACCAATAAAGTTGAGACACAACCATAGTCACAATGTCGGGGTTTGGGAATAATTCAGCAAGGATCAAGTATGGAAAATTTTGCAAAATTTGGGAAAATACGGGAAAACTTCGGGAAAAAAACGGAGAAAAAATTTATAATTATAAAAATTAGAAACAATGTTAATTAATATATCTAACAATTTGGTGAGATAATATACAAAAAGAGTAACTATAAACGACAATAATTAATTCATAACATTATTTTAACATCAAATTCATTCCATCAAGACATTAAATTTCATTAAAACATCAATTATCAAGATTAAAAACAAGACTAAAATACGTATATTAATAAAACCACTCATTTATTTTCATCAATCGCTCAAAAGCGCATCAAAGTTATCAATATCTACATAATCTTCATTCCCAAAAAATTTCAAGATTATCGATTTTTTTTTTTTTCGTTTTAAACGTTTTTTTTGTTCTTCGTATTATTCGTTTTAAACAGGTTTAAAACTATAACATGTGTTTTATTCAAAAAACGGGTTTTAAACGCCGCTTTCTACGGTAAAGTATTAATGCGTGTTTTAAACGGGGTTTTTAAAAAAAACGCAGTTTTTTGTGACTATGGACACAACTAAGTTTTTTTTATTATTGAGAGAAAATTGAGTTGTAATGGATGAAAATAAGAGAGGAAATGATTTTATTTATAATTGGAGTGTCGCTTCATTCAAAAAAATATGGCCGTTAAAATATGAACGTTAAGAATGACCAATAGATGTTTTTTGTGTCTCTATGCGGAGGAGTCAGTGGACCACTTGCTCTTGCATTGTCCGTTTGTAGTTGAGATTTGGGGATTTTTTCTTTCCCGCTTGGGGGTGGAGTGGGTCTTTCCTGCATCTTTTCTCAACTTTTTAGAATGTTGGCCGAGAGATAGTGAGAATAGTGTTATAGAGGCTATGTGGTCAAGGTTGTCGGGTGCTATTGCGTGGATGGTCTGGAAAGAAAGAAATTTTAAAGTCTTTGAAGATATTTTGGCGCCCTATTCTCGTGTTTGTGCTCGGGTTCGGGTGGTCTTGATGGAGTGGGCTGGTATCCATCATGATAGAGAGGAGCTTAGGGAGGTGCTTGGTTGAGTCTTCCTCATAGGGGGAGGCAGGTGGCCAGGAGTCAAGGCAGTGCTTTTTTTTGCTTGTCTTTGAGTTTATTGACTTGTAAACTCTTCATTATGAAGCCGTTTGTTGCACTTGTACTCTGGTTTACTTTAATATATTCAATTGCTTGTTTACCGATCAAAAAAAAATAAAATGACCGTTTAAAAAAATATGGCCATTAAAATATGACCGTTCGATCGCTCTTTTTGTTGTAAATTTTAATTGATGGATTTTATGAATGAAAGAAAGTGTTTTTGAGCAATCTCCAGTGATTGGATTTGGTGTGATTCCATGAGAGTGATTCCCAAATGATTCTTGGTGTGATGCCATAAGAGTGATTCTCAAAGGTCTACGGTAGGCTCTTAATATTCTTTTTATTCTTCTCATTGATTTTTTGTTTTCATTGTAACCCTAATCAATCAAACCCTAGATCTTATTTCCCTAGCAAGAAAGCTCACCCAAACCAACTGTAGATTTCTTTGTCCATTGTTCTTGATTGATTTTTCAAGTTTCTCATTCAAGAAACCGCAATCAATCAAATCCTAGCCTCCCTACCCAATCCCATTGCTGTCCAACCTTTCGACAGTCCCTAAAATTGTTGTCTCAGTCTCCTATTTCATGATTCCATCCATATTACCAATACAAAACCATCAAAGACCTGAAATTTAATTCAATTCCAAACCCTGAAATAACAACATTCCAAAAATCCTAATCCTATACAACACCTTTGAAACACTAGAAATGATTAGAAAATCCACATTTAATTGAGAGCTAATCCCTAAGCTTATGGAAACATAGAATTTCATACAAACCTCGCAATGTAACTGAGAGTCGTAATGTAGGTTTGTGAAGTGACTTTGAATTGTTATAAAATTGTTTTCTTGAATTTTCTGGAATAATTATTTGTGATAAGATTGCTATTTTATAATTTTCCTTATTCTTGTTAATCAAATCTTGATCTCAACACACTAGATTTTAGGCTATTGCTTAGTCTTACATCAACTTTAGTATCAAAGCTTAGGGTGTGTTTAACGAGAAAGTGAGGGAAAGTAAAAGAAAAGTGAGTTCATCTTTCACTTTTCTTATGTTTGGTGTGCAAGAAACACAATTTCATTTTCTTGCACTTACTCAATAATGACAAACTTTCTCCCAAAAACTTTCTCCATCTTTTGATGGTTGTTTTGGAAGAAAATTTAAATTTCTTTTTTTTTCTTTTACCCACATTCTGGCGAAACGAACACATCCTTAGGGAGTGGCTTGCATTTTAATTTAGGAGTCCAACATCATTGTTTGCATTGCATTCATTGTTAGGACACCCTAGAGCCACCTCATGTTTGCCCATGCGTCGTGGTCGGGATCAGCAGTTCGACATGGAGCCCTCACAGTTGACCAAACTTTTAGAGACCCTCAACGAGCGTCTAACAAACATAGAAGTCAAGATAGAGATACGAAATACCACAATCACTACCACCATCACCTGTGTAGGAGCAGTAGAGACCTCCCTTCGTCATGACGATGATAGAGGTGTCGGCGCAATGGCAATAGAGAGAAAGTTGGTCCACAATTTCATGAGGTATATCAAGATCCATATGATCTCAATGATCGATTGATAAATGAAGGTTGAGGCCCCAAGCTTTGATGGTCGACTCGAACCAAAGACCTTTCTTGACTGGTTATTGGATATGGACTACTATTTTGAGTGGTATGACATACTTGAGGATCAACGAGTTAGGTTTGCAAAAATGAAATTGGTGGGCCAAGCCAAACTATATTGGACCAATGTAGAGCGCCAGATTGAGAGAGCGGGCAAGTAAAAGGGCAAGTATCCCATTGCTCAATAGGATGAGATGAAGGAGAAACTTGGAAAAAAATATATTCTCCTCTCCTATCAACAAAGGTTAATGAACCAATGACAATCTATTCGCCAAGGGAACATATTAACCACTTATTACATTGCAAAATTCGATGAATACATGATGAAGTGCAATGTAAGAGAGAACCCTCTCGTGACCCTTTCTAGATTTAGAAGAGGCCTCTGTCCTGAGCTCGAAAAGAAGTTGATTCCTGACATTGTGAACGCCCTTGAGCACGATTACCAGATGGTGCAGGAATTAGAGCGGTATCCCAAGTTGCAAGTCATTAGGTGTTTTGACTCCCGTGGATCCGAGTCTCGACCTACTTCTTCAGAGGTAAAACCCAAATCTGGGAGTTAGCCAACTAAGGGTCAACCGAATATTTTGTCCAATGCTAGATTCGATAAGGAAATAAGAGTATCTGGTGAGAACTCCAAAAGGAGTAATCAAACCAAGTGCTTTACATGCAAGGCTTCAGACATTATGAATATCAATGCCCCACGAAAGATTATACCAAAAACCTGCTTCTCCAGGAAGATGGCCATGAGCCTGACATTAGAGTTAGTGATGAGGACCGTGAGAACAGTAATGAACCCCAAAAAAAATTCATTCACATCATTAGTCCTAAAGAGTTTGAAAATGAGGCTAAAGAAGATGCTAGGATTTTTGCACTTGTTAATAAAGAAACCTCCTCTAAGCCTGGTGACGAGTACTCACAAGAGGTGGAACCCGTGTTGAGAGAGTATCGATGAAGAGTTACCGGATAGGCTCCCATCCATACGTGACATCCAGCACGCAATTACCTTGTTGTCTATATCGAAACTCATAATGTCTGACAGTGATGTAAGGTTCATTAGTTGTTTTTGGAGGACACTTAAGCACATGATAGGACGTGGGATCTAGTGTTGCTTGTAGCTGAGTTTGCATGTAATAATTTGTCAAGAAAACCCTAGGCACGAGTCCATTTAAGGTAGTCATGGTTATAAGCCTAGGAAACTTATAGATCTCATTCTCATGTCAACTACACATAGGTCATCCGAGTCTGCAGACACAATTGCACATCATATTCAATTATTCATGAATTGCATGCTGAGATTAAGAAATGAATTATCATGAATAATGATAATTATAAACTTATTACTGCTTCACGTTGTAATTACAAGGAATTTTAGGTGGGTGATTTAGTGATTGTTCGGGTTAGGCCTGAGCGATTCCTGCAAGGGGCTGCAAAAAAGCTACAAGCCCGCAGTGTTGGTCCATTCAGAGCATTGAAGTGTGTTGGTTCCAATGCGTATATTCTAGACCTTCCACGGGACATGGGCAATTAGCCCAATATTCAATGTGGAGGATCATGTGCCTTTTCGAGGTCCAATAATCCCACCCCCTAACCTATTCTCCAACCATGACACTCTACCGACCAGTCCCTACCACCACTACCACTTCCTACACCACCCGTACTTCACAAAAAGGAAGAGATTGAGCATTATCTAAGATGAGCAAGTGGTTTCCACCATAGTTCAAAAACCCGAAAACTCGACTCGACTCGAAAGTTAGCTGGGTCGAGTAACTCGGAAAACTCGAAAAAAACTCGACTCGGTCCAACTCGGAAAATATATGTAATAACTTGGAAAACATGGGTTAAAAGAACTCAAAGTACGCTGGTTTTACAGCTTCAAGCCTATAATCTAGGTTTAATAGTACCCATAGTAGGTTGTCTTTGTAGACCAAAAAAAAATATGATGCAAAAATAGTGTGACGTTCGAGTTTAGGTTAAAAAAATGATAAAAATACCCATATGTGACTCAACCTAGTCCGGCGAGTCGAAAAACTCGGCTTGACTCAACCGAGTCACCCGATTAACTCGGCAAATAGTGCCTCCTTCGAGTTTTGAGGTGACTCGACTCAAAATTCAACCGAGTCGAGTAACTCGGCCGAGTTACATGAGTGACTCGTCGAGTTTTCGAACTATGGTTTCCACCAAACATGGAGGGTACCAAAAGTACTTTGTCAAGTGGAAATGTCGACCAGAGGAGGATTACACATGGATTACTATAGACGAGCTACAATGGATTGATCTTGGCATCTTGGATCATTGGCATAATTATTATTTCATCGGGAATGAATTCTTTTCAGCCAAGGAAAGTTGATGCGGACATCCAATATCAAAAGGAGTATCAAGTTTATCATAGGTGGAGAAGAAGAAGAAGGCCCATGTGTCACTTTGGGAAGATGATTTTCGATATTGAAGACCTCATATGCACACATAGATCATTAGAAAGACCTCACACTGGGAAGGTGTGCATGCATATGGGCTGGTTTAGTATGATTTAGCATATTTTTAGAAGCCCACTGGGCTGAACTTTAATTTTTTTTTTATCAATAGCACGCTTTATTAAACAGAAACAAAAAATACAAGGAACACTAAACAGACAAAGAGTTTACAAGCAAGTAAACTCAACAACGGCACACATCAGCATCTACAACCCCTCCCCATGAAGACAAACAAAATCTACAGCTCCAAATTTAGAATATCCTCCCTAGGGCAAAGAACCCTCGCCCACTCCAAGATATTCATACGAATGCGATTAAAAAGACGAGGCACTGTGGAGGAGACATCTTCAAATGCTCTCCCATTCCTCTCTTTCCACTGAACTTTAATTAGAGGAAACAATTTATTAGTATTAGGTTATTATAGTCCTTTTATTAGTTTTGGTTATTTGAGTCTTTTTAAAATTAGGGTTCCAACTATTTAAAGACTTTTTTTGCTGAAAATTTTTAGTTGATGAATTTTATGAATGAAAGAAAGTGTTTTTGAGCATTCTCCGGAAATTGGATTTGGTGTGATGCCATGGGAGTGATTCCCAAAGGACTCTTGGTGTGATGCCATGGGAGTGATTCCCAAAGGACTCTTGGTGTGATGCCATGGGAGTAATTCCCAAGGGTCTAAGGGCGGTTTTTGATCTTCTCCTCCAAGTGATGAGATTACCTCTAAGAGGTGTACGGTATCCTATAGTGGACCTTCTATCATCAACATTTCTAGCCCAGTCAGTATCAATGTAAGCTTCCAAACGGAGATGTCAATGATTAGCAAATAGTATACCTTTTTCAGGAGTAGTCTTCATATAACAAAATATCCTCTTAACAGCTTCTAATGAGGGACTCGAGGTTCATGCATGAACTGACTCACCACACTAACAACATATGGAATATCTAGCATGGTGAGAGAGAGATAAAGAAGACAACCAACTAGTCTCTGGTACATCTCTATATCTTCAAGTAATTTTCTATCACTAGAACTAAACTTATGATTTGACTCAATCGGAGTATTTGCACATCGAGCACCCAACTTCCCAATATCATTGAGTAAGTTTGAAGGTATACATCCCCTGTGAAATAAAGATATTCTTCTTGGAGCGAGCCACCTTTGTACCCAGATAATACTTGCACAACACTATTCACAGATACTCCATTAAACAAAAGACTACAAGCCTTGTCTTCTTGCTCTGATACCAAGTAGAAAAAGAAACCCTAGGTGAAAAGAGAAAGAATATGGTAAGGGAAGAGAAAAAATTAAGGGCTGATTTCCCCTTGCAATAATGACTTATTGATATCATACAATGTATCTACACCCATAATAATAATGTATCTCGACACATCATTCAGTTTTTTGTCAGTACCAATTGAATCTTTATTTTCGTAAATGGATCATAATGAGATCTGCTTCTGAAGAAATGTTCGACCTAGCCTTTGTTGTACCTCATTATGAAGCTCTCTTATGTTTTTGGCCAAGTCTTCTACATCATCGCTAATCCTATGTGATAGTGTTAAAGTGACTAAATCGATTATGTTATTTGGTATACATCCATAAACATTCTAAAACAGAGATTTTCAAGTAGAGCGATTTACTGAACTCTTGTGGTAATGTCAGGTGCCACTATTGCGTTCAATTGCTACGAGACTACACAATAAATTACCCAATCATCAATCACAAACTCCATAAGACCACCACTCTGAGGATTATAAGTGCTCTAAAACCGTAGGCTAGTATCCAATCTTCACCACCAGAGTATGCCAAAAATGACTAAAGAACTTTGCATCACAACTAGAGGTAATGGTTTTTGGTAAGCTATGTAGTCGAATGACCTCTCTATTATAGAGATGAGCAACATCTGTTGCATCCATAGCCTTCCTGCATGCAAGAAAATGAGCCATTTTGGAAAAAATGATCAAGTATCAACTAACCAAATCTATGTTTCTTTAGCTTCAAGTAAAAACCAATTGGTAACTATGGTCGAAAGTTGAAACTACTCTTCACCTGTCCTTTTGAGGCTGGACATATTTGATATCTATCGACGAATCAAACCACATCTCTACGTAACTATGGCTAAAACTCTTCAATAAGAACCAACATCTTATCCCAAGTTCCTAACCTAAATTTCTTGCTAGACTGCCATTATGAAGATCCTCATTAATAGTTTAATGAGGGGATCTCTACGGGATGTCGTATCAATTACCTCCGTAAAAGTAAACCTGACTTTAAAGTGAAGTCAGTCTTAGCACCCTGCTTATTCGGCCAATACAAACCAATGAAGGTCCCTCTCATAGAGATCTCTAAGTGACCCAAAGCCCACTACAATTACTTAGTAATGTCGTCTCTCTGCTTAATTAAAGCATTGACAACCGGTCTGATAAAATAATAAACTCCCGTTAAATAAAATAATGTCTCCAATATCACAAAGCCTAATCAATTGCATAAAAATCGATGTCATAAACTAATAGCTTCTTCGAGTGTCGTTCAACTTCTCACTGAAGAAAGAGACTAGACGACATTCTTGGCTAAGCACGACTCCAATGTCAAAGCATGAGGCATCACAATCCATCCCAAAACTTTCATCAAAATCTGGCATGCTAGTACTGGCGCAATGCTCATCTTTTATTTCATCACCTTGAAGCTTGCATCCATAGAAAGCTTCCTTTTTCCATGCAATTAGTGATGGGTGTCACCAAGGTACTGAAATTCTATATAAATGGATGAAGGAAAGTCTTATGACTATAAATAGGGATGGAAAATGCATTATAAGGCTATCCTGATTTGAATATTGAATGAAGAAGTCATTCATAAGGTGTGAATATGTGATTCCTTACATTAGGTAGTGTGACTCCATCCTTGAATCCAAACACTCGTCGACAACTATAACACCATCTAGATTTGCCTACTCTTGATAAAAGCCCCTTGTGAAGGCAAAAAGATTGAATCCATCACCCCTTTAAGATGATAGGTCAATGCTTTAGCTTGGATTTTGTAGGCACTACCCACCAAGCTAATACATTGAAAGATTCTGAAATCTTGGGTGGTCCCAACTTTAGGAATCAACGCGACAAAGTTATCATTCATCACTTTATCAAATGCCCCTATCCTATGATATTTGTCTGCCACTCTCATGAAACAAGCCTTAAGGATAGGCCGATATTTTATTTGGAAAAAAAAAAGGTGAGGTAGGCAACTAATTTAAGTCATTTTCAGGAAATGAAACAAAAGTTTCAGGGTGATTGGGTACACATGGAGCATCCAAAGGTAATGAACACATGCTGGCACACACGCACACACACATTCGGACTAAAGCAATGTTGCAACACATACACACACGCACTAAAGCAATGCTGCAAATCAGATATATGCATTTAGAGATGACAAAAGAACCTTGAAGAAAACTAGTGAAAACACGCCCAATATGAGCATGAAAAAATGAGATGCAAGATGGAACATTAAGAATCCCTAACAGGAAACTGAATAACCTATACACAGCAATGCAACTAAGTTCAAATACTTATCAATCTTGAAAGAAACTCCTTATAATAGTGCGAAATTAAAAGTAGAGAATTTAAGAAAAAGCTCACAATTTGCTGCAAAGATGTAGACAAGATTGCTACACAGGCACAAAGAAAGCCCTTGGCATTAACTTTTACATCAGTTACTGTACAGACCCCCACGCCTACAACGACCACCACCACAGCTATCTTCACTTCCCTGGAGTAGTGTTTGCTATGAAGGATCCATTCCATCACACAAACCACTGGAATCATGCTCAGCTTAGAAATCTACACCAGAAACACAATGAATAATATTATCAGATAATCAACACGATTATGCAAATTTCTGGAGAAGAATTGTATGAAGTTTGTTGAGTAATCAATACCTGATAGAATCCGACCGAATTTAGCATGAGGCTGAGGTTCATCCCTGTGATTGACATATTAGCAACAACTGAGAACCAGAGAAGCTCCCACAGAGGGACATGCTTTGGTGCAGAATAACCAGTGGCATTTGACACCAAGCCAACCAATGCAGTCACAGCAAAATGGAACCCAGTTAAAGTTGTGGCTGAAAGGAACAGAAAATGAAATCATACTTACTGAAAGGAAAAGAATAATAATAATAATAATAAATTAAACAGGAAAAAAATTACAGTATGATGTTTGACAGAATGATGAGATCACGCAACAAATCTTACTCATGAAGAAGATACTCATTAGAAAAATCTGGTTTAACCAGATAGATGAGTGCGAAACTTAAATGGAACAGATCAAATAATTAAATCAAATATTATAGCAGAGGTTGCTGAGCTAGTTAAAATAAGAACCTGATACTCGAACACGAATCCTGAGAAGTGAGATCTAAAGTTGAGGCTAAAAAATGCCATTATGGAGGAAACATACCCAAACAATCCATGATGCAAACACTAACAAAGCAAGAATGCAACCCCCCGGAGCAAAACATTGATGTGCAGAAACCAATTTTGACATGAGATCAAATAAAAGGTTTTCAGATGCCAACTCAAAGGCTAAAAAATATTTACGTACTGATTCTAAATGAGCAAGACAGAAGAGATTAGCAGCAAAAAATCTTCTTTTAGAGTCGTGGAAGAAGTGATCCAATGCGAAATTCGCTAAAATTGGCAGAGGCGTATAAAAGGGTAGATGAGGGGCATAGCTAAAAGCTAGAGTAATTATACTCGAGGATGCATCTGAGAGTGAAATCGAAATACAATAAATCATAAGGAATCGCAATTTTAGACAGAATTGAAGATAATGATGCATTCTGAGGTTGAGAATATGAATCAAATTGGAGCACCCGAGAATATTAAAATAAATCTACGGGAAGGTAAGATGTCGGCTGCAATAAAAATCATAGACAAAACACACACAAATAATTTTTTTTAAAAGGGGGAAGAATACAAGTCGTATAAGAGGGAAAATCCACATCAACCTACTGATGCGGAGGCGATTGAAAGGGGGAACTCGGTTTCACGGGAGAAGAGAGAGACTAAATCTCAGATCTGATGGAGAGAGAGAGAGAAACTGACCGAAGCTGAAAGCATAACCGTTGGGGGACATGAGCTGCTTGTTGGCCATGATGATGCCGACGGAGCTGATAACGTTCATCGCCCAGGCACCCATATCCGATACCGACGAAGATTTCTTATCGTTCTCCATATTCTCCGATCCTGATTTGAAATAGAATTGAGCGAGAGGAGCCTCTGCAAATGAAGCGAAGAAGAGATCTATTTTCCTACTTGTGTAGGAAGAGGACAGAGGAAGGTTCAAGTTTCCATTTTTGGCTCTGTCCGCGTGTTATCATCTTACCTTCACCTCCCCTTCCTCCTCTTTCCCTCACAAATCGATATTACTCCTATCAAAAAAACAATCTCCAACTAGTGTCGCTGCCTTCTGCCGTAACTTTCCTATATACCTCTTTCACCCATTTCTCTTCTCTACTCTCTACTATTATAATGCGATGACCCGTTCAAAACGTCGATTGACTAAAATATCCCTTAATTTAATGAATATAAGAGGTTGAAATATTTTAAAGATGATTTAGTCATTTTTCATCCCTCTCTCACAAGTCCAATCACTTGCACACTCAACCGTTCCCCTCTCTCTCCTCACGTCCCTCTCACTCTGTCCTTTTTTCACCCCTCTCTCTCCCTTTAGCAGTACAGCCAATTGCGATTGAACTCAAGAAGACCTGAGTTCAATCATATCCACAAATAGCAAATGTCATTTTTAATCCTTATTAACCATGGTTAACATTTACTATTCCTTAGAGTTTAACAATTTAATCTTAATATTTAGAAATTATTCTTATTTCAATTGCACCCAGAAGTCTGCAAGTGTCATTTTTAATCCTTATTAACCATGGTTAAAATTTACTAATCCTTAAAGTTTAACAATTTAACCTTAATTTTTGAAAATTATTTTTAAAAACATTAATCTTACGGTTTGTGGGTCCCGTAGATTCATCTTATCCTTATGTTTCTTTAGAGTCCCAGTATAATTGTAGAGACCCGGATCTTTTTCTTGTTTTTATTGCAAGCATTAAGAGTATTATAGTCCTTTGATGTTTTAATGTTTATGTATTTATATTTAAGTGGAATTTGAAAATTCTAAAATGCCAGAAATATCCATTTTCGAAAGACGAATCCAACGCAAGTTGAATCATCGAAATCCGACGAATGAGTTAAAAGTTATGGCCAAAACATTAAAATAGGTCAAAATCTGCAGAGCACCGATTGTTAGGGATCGATTAGTACAAAACTGATTGCTCGGTCAGAAGTAGCAATCGATCGGTCCACAACTGATCGATCGGTAGCTATCGATTGGTTAACTTTTTTGTATGGGGAATTTTTCCAGAGAGTGTTTTTTACCAGAGCTCAGTCATAACAATCGGTCGATCGGTAGGCGACCAATCGCTCGGTCATAACCACCGATCGCTCGGTCTTTCGTGTTTTTGCAGAATTTCAGTAAGGGCTTTTAGGTCTTTTGGCTCTCAAACCTTGGGACTATAAATATGGGGTCCTATTTCGAGGTATTAGAGTACTCTACCTATTTCTAACCTAATTTGACAAAAAGAGAGAGAGAACCTAGGGTTTTGGAAGAAAGATTGGTTGGAGAAGAAGGAGATAGCTTGGATATCGTTAGAAAAGCTTGAAGATCGTCCTCAAAGCTTCCCCAAATCATCTTGGGAGCGATTTGGATCCAAGGGAAGGATCCCTAAGGTCGATATATTATTCAATTCAACCCTATTATAATGTTTTGTGAATGTTAATATGATAGAAATATGAATTAAATGTGTTTTTCCTTATTTTTGTATGAAGTAAGCTATTATGGATGAAAATATGGATTTAATGATGTGGATGAGATGCATGGAGGATGAGAAATACCATGGAGGATGGGATTAATATGTGGATGTGGATTGTAATTAGGTTGTATGGATGGATTATGATTTGATGAAATGTTTAAAATGTGGAAAGGGAAATGGGTTCATGATCTACGTACCCAAGGTGTTTGTGAAAATGCTTGAGAGGATAAATACTAATATATTACTATGGAATTGTAAGAAATTGATTATGAATTGTGCAAAGAATCATGATAAGATATGTATATGTGATTATTTGTTAAGTATATCTAATTACTTATATGAAAATTGATAGTCAAGAAGGTAAGAACTTAGAGGAAAATCTCTCAAACCGGGAATTCTCTAACTATTTGGTATGGGACAGTATAGTCGAGTTTCCATGGTGGGAGATTGGAATCTAAGCAGTTACCAACTCGAATGTTAATTTCGACACTTAAATACAAATGCACGTGTATGTTAAGATAAAAGTCTCACAAGTCACATATGTGGACCACAAGCATAAGCATGACATACGTATGACATTCTGAATAATCATAAGCATGGCATGGTCCATATCCACCAAGAACGGCATGTCCATTTTATAATTTCTTAGGCATGGTTCGTATGCGCCAAGAACGGCATGTCCATTTTATAATTTCTTAGGCATGGCCCATATCCGCCAAGAACAGCATGTCACATCCCTATATGATCTGAATAAGTGCATAAGCATAAGCATCTCACAAGCACGTTGTCTCATAAGCATAAGCATCTCATAAGTACATCGTCTTCTAAATCCAAAGTTCTCACATGTACATGAGTCAAGGTGATGATATGATATAATGAGCACTTGTTCTTCCGTATTCTGATTATGTTAGTATGATATTGGATATGGATCTAACTAAGTGCAGGTAAATTATGTTGTTGGTTAGATGGTCTCATAAGCATAAGCATCTCATAAGTATGTTGTCTACTAAGTCTTGGCAGGTTTAGGGCAGGGGCACACGGCGGAGCCGTGGATTGAAGAGACTTCCACCGAGGAAGGAGGAGAAGGTGAGCTAACCGATGAGGGAGCCAGGGGCTTCGATAGTTACCCCTATTAGCTTATGTTTTGTTTGGTTTAAGAGTTTTTGTAATAGGCCTTTTTAGATTATGTTGCTCATTGGATTACTCTACAGTTGGGTATTAGACATTTTTGCTTATGCTGGATTTTATTATGTTGGGCAGATGACCGTTGTACAGGATGGTTTGAGTTTTATAAAATTGGAAATTTTTCTACTCTCATTTTGGAGACTCGTGTAGTAAGCCTTGTATGCATGGATTTTAAGCAGGTTAAGGGAATGTGACGATTCCAAAATCCTATTTTAGCCTTGTAGGTTTTGGGGGGCGTTACAATAATAGAATTGTATTTATCAAAAAAAAAATATTGGGATTGAACTCTCCCCAAATTCAATCGCACCCTAGTCAACACGGGTCACGGGTCACTTTTAATCCCTATTAATCGTGGCCCTATTAATTGTGGCTAAGATTCATGTACTCTTTCTATTACTAATATAATGAGAATGTCCCCTTAAAAATGTAGGTTGATTTTAAAAAAATTCTACTACCCTTACCACACTCATACTACGCTACTCATTTTGCTTAATTCTCATACTATTTTTTATTTGAAATTTTAACTAGGGTTTAAAAAAATTAATATCTTTTCCTAAAAACCAAGGATAGGTGAGTGAACTCTAGGGATAGGTGAATCTTAACCACAGTTAAGGGGTATCAAAAGAGACACATAGCAACCTCAAGGACATAATTGGACTCCACTGTGGTTAAGATTCAACCACCCCTAAGGTTCACCCAATTAACATTGGTTTTTAGAAAAAAATATTAATTTTTTTCAGACCTTGGTTAAAATTTACTACCTCCTAGGGTTAATTTTTTTTTTCATATTTTTTAAAAAAACCAAGGATAAGTGGGTGAACCCTAGGAGTGGGTGAATCTTAAACCACCCTAGGGGTGGGTGAATCTTAAACCACAGTTAAAGAGTGTTAAAAGAGACACATGGCGACCTAAGTGGCATAACTGGACTCCTCGCTCTCTTGATAAAACACTCTAAAAGAAGAACGTCTCGCCAAGGCCCCGCCCGCCCCCTTTTTTTGCTATACCCTAAATGCCCTTAAATCCTTTTGGTTTTCAAAATATCCCTACATCATATTTCTATACCTAATGTGGCTCTCACAATTTTTTTTTATTCACAATGTCCCTCAAGTTTCTATATTCAAAATATTCTTTAATTTTGTTTTCCAAAATGCCCTCACTAGGGTCCCTCATATTAGTCTCTCTCCCCTTCTCCTCTATCTCACGTGCATCGCACGTGCTATCCACTAGTATAAATAAAATTAATTATTTTATATTATGAAAAAAGCGTGCCTCCCCTACTTGACACGTGTCCATTTTAGCAATCATAAATGGTAGTTAAAATTCACTCACTCCTAGGGTTTATACATATATACTTGGTTTTTAGAAGATAAATAAGTCTTAAGTTAATACATCTTAGCTAGGGTGAAAGAGGGTTAAAAGGGACGCATGGATGCCTAAAGAATCAATTCTTTCATTAGGAATATTAGAACAAAATCAACCAACTTTTTAATCCCGCTTCTCTCATTATAATAGTAGAGATATCTCAACTATTATAATGATATCTCTACTATTACAATGAGAGAAGCGGGGTTAAAATATTGGTTGATTTTTTTCTAATATTCCTAATGAGCCCCAATTTTATGGTATCTTACAGTTGTTAGCCTTTAAGTTTTTGACCTAAGGTAACATCTTTAATTTTAATAATAACACAATAATAGAATGACATTTGTGTTACTAATGTTCTATTGAGTTTAAGTGTAATTCAGCTTATAAAGAGCATTAACACATCATCCATGGCAAAAAGATAAAGATAGCAACCAAGCTAAAAAGATTCTCTATCAAGCTATAAGAAAGCAATTGGATCACATTGAAGATAATCAAAGATCATATCAAAAACCAAAGTCCAAGTCCGATCATCAAAGAAGATTGAAGATCGGATCATGAAGCTAAAGTCAAATCCTTACACGATCAAGACTAGAAGAATGAAGACTCAAAGAAGGTTTAATTGTTTTATTTTAAGAGTCTAGAACTTATGTAAGAAGTCTCTAAAGTTTGGTCGGTTAAATTGCTCAATACTTAGATTGACCATAGGTATTATAAGACTAAATTGAATATCAATCTAAGGACCTAAAACATGATAAATATCTTGTTAAAGATAAAGGAATAGACCATGGAAATTATGCCCATCATATTGGTTAAGCAAAGATGAGTTGTCTAAGAAAAATCAGAAGACTCTTCGACGAGTGGGTTTGAGTAACTCACACTCATCGACGAGTGAAGTAGCAGAAACTACTGTTCAGTTTTTATCATCAGACTCGTCGATGACTGGTAAGTGTATCCTTGCACTCGTCGACGACTGCATGTGGGAAACCCCTAACGACTAGTTTTTAACAGCTCTTTGAGTTCTCAAGATGCCTCCAACGGTAATATCTTTGCAAGTGCTATAAATTGAGATGATTTATGAATGAAATTAAGAACTCCAATACTTCCAATTAATCAAATCATTCATTTAAAGCTTAGATTGCCAAATCTATCGAGTTCAACCTAGAAATCCCAAATCTTAGTTTTTGAGCTATTCAACTCCAATATTTGAGAGATTTTCTAGAGAGTGTTAAAGTCTTTATCAGCTCATCTAAGGAGCATAATCAAATTGTAAACCTCTTCTATCAAAAGTGTATTGAAATCAAGAGGTCCAAGGGACTCTTGTCCGTGAAGCTGGAAGCTTTGTAAGGTTTGATCTCTACCCAGAAAGAGATTGGGATGGTCTGGTTACTACCCGAAAAAGTGGACTAAATCTAGGGAGGATTGTTTCCTAGCAAGGTTTGATCTTCTGTAGCGACCCCAAAACCCCACCCTGACCATAATGAAACTTTGGGCCCGCTATATTACTTATCTCTTCTTGACTTCAATAGCAATAAGACAAAACTAAAAGATAATTCTCCTGAAATAGCAACCATAAAAATAAAATTCTTTTGATATAAAACATCTCATCTGGTATATCATAAACCAATATGAATTCAAATCCATAACTGAAAAGAAACTAATGATAAGGAAACCGGTCAAGGTCCCAAATATCCTCAACGAAGGAATCACATTCCTCCGCCTCCTCTAGGTAAACTTAAACATACAAATTTGCTCAATATCCAGTTCATTCAATAATTACGTAATCAATAACAGTTTCATATAATAGTACATAATCAGAGTGCAGAAACTTATGAATATATCATGACATCATTTTGACTTGTGTACTTGTGTGACTCTTGGACTTGTACCATGAATGTCATGCATGCTTGTTTTCCCATAAAAATAGTCATCGAGATCTTTGTATTAAGTCCATGAAGATGCATCGACAGAAGTGTAAGCCCGTAGAGCTCTTAGATATCAATGGTCTATGATAATTATCTAGGACTTGAAATCTTATTCATGAAGAGCATCAATGATTACTGGAGCTACTTAAAATTCAAGGTCTTTGTAAAATCATGTAGTGATCTTGTACTTGTACTTGTTCTTATTCTTGTATATCATGTGCGGTATTATTGTACTTGTATTTCAGTGTCTGGTATCCATGCAGTGTTTGTGTCATGCTTGTGTACTCGTGAGCCTTGTAAACTACTTCACATGTGAACTTGTGCTTGAGTGTCATGATTAATATCCGAACTCGGTCATCGCCTAGATTTCCATCTTCTAAGAAACTTTGCTAGGTTACATCTCCTAGTTAGAGAATTCCCGATGTGGAGGACTTCTTCTAGGCTTTGGCTTATCCGAATGTCGATCAACATGCAACATAAATCAGGCATAATTTATCATGACAAACCACAATATGATAATAAGCTAGTTTCAATAGTATCATTTAGACAGTTAGCATTTCCAAGCCTTAAATTAACACATTCAATCGTTTATTATGATACAATATTCTTCCTCCATTTTCAACATTCCATCATCCATTCCAATCCATCCATAAGTCACGCTTATGTCATCAAATCCATCTACCGCCATTTTCATTCATCCACAACCCATACTCATTCCATTAAATCCATCATTCATCATTTTCATGCCTCCATATTCAAGATAACCATATCAATTAACAATAAATAGCATATACTCTTTTCGTCATATTAAATAAAAATCTTATCAACTTCAATACTTCATTTTCAGTTTCACATTCAATAATCAAATCATGATAGAAATTCGATAATCTTACTTTAATCATGCTAAACTTCAATAATCTTATCTTGATCATAATAAATCACTCAATAATACTTGATAGAGTTGGATTAGAGAGGATATCGACCTTAGGGATCTTTCCCTTAGATCCAAATTGCTAGATGAAGCTCCTTAAAGCTTTGGGGTTGATCTCCAAGCTAATCTTCTTATCTCTTGAGAATTTCTTCCTCTCCAAGTTAAAACTCTCTTGAAAACCTAGGGTTTTCTCTCCTCCTTTGCCAAATTAGGTTTAGAATAGTTAAAAACTCTAAAACCCTCGAAATAGAACCTCTATTTATAGTCTAGAGGTTTAAAACCCCGATTCCTATGACCCTTTTAAAAACACATGTGTGCAACTGCGATCGATTGTAGCCCTCCAGTGCGATCGATTGCACTAATGATGATTAGTTGCATAGCTTTCCGAAACATTTCCCATAAATTCGAATGATTATGATCGATTGTAGGTCTCCTGCGATCGATCCTAATCAGGACAAAGAATTTTCCCAGTTTTTCGACTTAGTGCGATCGATCGTAGGTCTCCGACGATCGATCACATTCTCTATTTTTCCACCATTAAATCACTTAAAAAATTTAAACAATTAGCATAGCTTAGCCATAATTAACACATACATAATAACATAACATAAGACTAATCTTCCCTTATTAAACAAGATAGAAACGCGGAATTCAAATTCGGGTCTCTACATCTTCACCCGGAAGAAGATCGACGATTGTGAATAAATCGTGGTGAATCCACTAGCGGGTATAGCTTGAGGCGGGGCGTAGGTGGATTGCCGAACCTTGTGAACAACATCGTGTCTTGCATTCTCTCTATCCCTTCTTTTCATATTTTTTGAATCTACCTTTTTATGAAATTACTATTACCGATCAAAAAAAAATTAAGTAGAATTGCATAAATTTATATTCTCTTTAACTTGTTTAAGTTAAAATTCAGCTTAGGGAATTAGGAAGTAATTTTAATTTGTCATAGACCCTATTCACCCTCCCCCGCTAGGGTCCAAACCTTGGGCAACAATAATTAGTAAGGGTGAATTTTTTATATTTTTGCTATTTTGTCCATAACTCTGTATAAAAAAAATTAAGATATTATATTACCTTATTTTACATAAGAAAAGTTAGTAGGGGTATTGAAGTATATCAATTACAACTAACAATAATCCCTCAATATCTCCACAATTCCCTCAAATCCTTATCCTTATCTTCTCTAATGCTCCCTCCTTGGTCTCTCAACAAAGAGGCATACCCTCTCTACGTTGTAACTATTTTTCAAGAGAAAAAGTAGGGAAATTGTCGCCCCCAAAATCTCACCTAGGTTAATGTGAGACTTTGGCATGTGACTTCACCATCACTTTCATATCTTCCTATCATAAAGCATTTAAGGCAATTCTAAAACATGAACCTAAAAATTTTTCTTTAAATAAATCCTGATCAAGTCTAAAGTTTGAAATAAATACTAAAACATCATAATTATTTCGAATCATCCTCCATGATTCCCAATCATCAATTCAATCTAATTATAAATCTAGAATTAAGTCTATTACAATGTCTTAACTCCAAATATAAGTACTAATGATCTAATTTCCAGGAAATGGCCAACGGTCCAAATTCCATTCACCATCGGAGTAATTACCTACTAGCTTTTCCTCTTCTTTCATGTACTCTTCCTCTTCCCAAGGTCCTGGGGCACAAATATCAAACCTAGAACATGCTAACAACAACAGTCATCGGCTAAGTAACAAGTTACCCCGTGTATATATAAACTCCTAACTAACAATATAACAACATTTAATACAAAACATAATTTAGAATTCAATATGACATGTAAACATATAAACAATTCAGAGTGCGGAAGCATAATTCAAATTCAATTCTTATACGTGCTCACTTGTACTTATTTCTTTTGTTTATCTTACTTGTTTTTCTTGTTCGTGAATGTATCCAACAACATGCAAAGTGCAATAACTTAAAATAATTCTACCCCATATATTGGGTAAAGATTAACATATACCCTACTTTTCGAGGTACCACACGGTTTAGACATTATCCGGTGCATACGGCTTGTCTACACATTATCCGGTGTATACGGCTTGTCTACACATTATTCGGTGTATACGGCTTGTCTTGCCTTGATATTCGGCTTGTGGGTACTCGGTCAGTGCAAAACTCAATCATACAATCATGCTCGTGTTCTTGTATACTTGCATAGTACTTGTTATTTTGCTTATTATAATATTTGTACATATTTAATTTCGTAAATGAGTGTGAGTAAAATAATGATAATTTTCAATCATACACCAGTTTAAACATGCAGAATTTCTCATAGTTGATCTATATAAAAATATGTCTATCATGTTTTCGACAATAAAATAAGGAACAATTTTATTTATCATGCCTCAATTTTTAATACATAATTTTAATAAAATTAATCTCAAGAACTAGTTTCATAACACATCCTAATTTCAAAGCAACCTCATAATCATTCCATCAAATCCAATTATCATCAATTCCTCCATTCTTCATCATAGCACTACAAATTTATTCCATTTTCCCTTGTTGATATGAATAATAGAATCATAAGAACATCTTTAACATCATAAGTATCTTTTACAATAGAAATCCTAATGAAACATCCCTAACATCATAACCATCTTTTATAATAAAATTATAATGAAACATTCTCTAAATATCATATCTATCTTTCATAAGAACATCATAATGAAGCATTCTCTAAACATCAATCTATCTTTCATAAGAAATCATAATGAAACCTTCTCTAAACTTCGTATCTATCTTTAATAAGGGATTGACATATCATAATCTTACTTTTCTTACTTTGAATCTACTCTTTCATATGTTTATATCAAACTCACCATATTGATAGGAAGGAATTTATATTTACCTCTCTCGACCACTTTCTTATGATTGCTTGCGAGTGAGATTGATCTAAGCCTTTTCGCCCTCTTTCCTGCAAAACCTTTGATCTCTCCTCTTGAATCTCTCAAAATTTTCTTCTCTCTCTCTCTTTTAGGTTTAGAAAGCCTTAGAAACCCTCAACTCATGAATATAAAGAGTATTTATAGTGTTGGAGGCACTAGGGACTCGAAAAATCAAAAAAATCGTGCAACTAAGGCCAAAAACGGTGTTGTTGGTGATCGATCGCCGTCAGGGGCGATCGATCGCCACTGTCAGTGGGTGATCGATCAGCTACAACGCCGACCCCCCTCCCCCATTTTTTTAAAGTCTTTTGCTACTTTTTTCCTATCTTTCTTTTTATGCCATTTAACTCTAAAAATGTCTTAAATTATGTAATTTATTTGGGTTTCAAAATCAATGCGTTTCACATAACATTTATAAGCTTAATTACATTAAATTTTTAAACACAGGTTTTCATAAAATTCAATAATTGTCACGAATATCAAGAATAATCAATTCAGGGTTCTACAAACATGTGTTATGAGGTAGTTTCAACCCACTACTCCACATCTTTTTAAGTTAAAATTTTAAAATGAATTTTTTAAAAATTCCCTCACTAAGTCCCTTTTCCCAGTCTCTCTCCCCTTCCCCTCTCTCTCACGTGCATCGCACGTGCCGCCCACTAGTATATATATAATATAATTTACAAAATTTTGTTTGGGCTGCTACTATTACAAAATTAAGGTATTATGTAATTTTAAAAAATATATATATATACCTAAAACATAAAGAGGGGCTCACCATGGCTCCGCCCCTGGATAGTGGGCTGCGCATTTGACGACCTAGCCGAATGTGAGGTCTACATGTTGCCACCCGCTAATTGTGGTTAAGATTCACTCACCCCTGGGGTTCATCCATTTAACCTTGGTTGTTAGACAAAAAAATATATATATATATTAACCTTAAGATTGATTAAGCTTAGCCACAGTTAAAGGGGATGAAATGGGAAGACATTCAACTACCTAGCCGAATGTGGGGTCGGCTAATCACTGCTCTTTCTATATTTATTTTGAATGGGAAATCACACAACTTCTAGCTAAGGAATCAAGGGGAGAGCTAGGAATTTATCGTAGGGGGGGCACATTTAGTTTAAGGGCCGGGTGTTCGGGGGCGGAGCCCCTGAAAGTTTTCTTTTTTGCGACTAAGTTTGTGGGTCATTTCATCCATACATTTTGTTTCTTCTTGTTTACGGGAGCAGTTGTCTCCTTGCCCTATTGCTATGCCATATTAAATAACATAATATAATTTTTTTTTTAAGTTCAGGGAATAGTTGTCTACTTGTCTAATGACTATGCCCTATTAAATAATTAAACAAAATAGTTAAAAGATTTTTCTTTTTGAAAATTCAATGGGACAACTGACCCATGACTAATCCTTTACAGTTATAACCAAACTCCAAGGAGTCCAATTCCAATACAAAAGTCTTTTAACTCTAGTTAACAACTTTAACCTTTAGAGTTATTTTTTCTTCTAAACACCAAGGTTAGGAGTGAAACTTAATCACAATCAAGAGGTATTAAAAGGGACATGTTTTACCTGTGGGTTGTAACCGACTCCAAGGAGTAGAAGATTCTAAATCCTTAGTAAACTATATATGTATATGTTTTAAAATTCAAAAGCTTAAGGGCACCCACTTGAGATCGAGTCACAGCTAATCGTGATTGAACTAGAGGAGAGTTCAATCACACCCACAGGCCAACCGTGTTCCTTGTAACTCCTATTAACTGTGGTTAAGACTTACAAACCCTTGATGTTCAACAATATAACCTTATTTTTAGAAAAAAAAATTAAACTATAGTTAAGGATTTGTATCCCTTAGGGTCAATATTTTTTTTAAAAACTAAAGTTATATTGGTGAACCCCCAAAGGTTAGTGATTTTTAACCACAGTTAATAGGGTTAAAAGGGATATGTGTTGGCCTGTGGGTGCGATTGAACTCTCCCCGAGTTCAATTGCAATTGGCTGTGATTGGATCTCCATCCACCTCATGCCCATGCTACGCCATATAATACATATATATATATAAAATATATATATATTTCAAAAGTTTAGGGGGAGCACATGCCTCCCAGGCTCCCCTTGGCTCGGCCCCTACGGGGAATTGAGTGGGAGTTGGGATCATATTTATTCAATCACACCCACAGGTCAACACAAATCCCTTTTTACCCTCATTAACTATGGTTAAGATTTATTAATGCTTTGGGTTCAACAATCTAACCTTGTGTTTAGGAAAAAAAGTTAACCCAGGGTTAAAATTTGTTAACTAGAATTAAAAGGATAGTTCAAGAGACTCTATGAGTGTGATTAAACTTTAGAAAAGGGACTCTGAGTGTGATTGAACTTTCCATAGTTCAATCGCAATTGGACAATATCCAAACTTTGGACAAGATCCAAACTCCTGAGCGTAGGATAGAAAGAGGTCTCTCCTTAACTTCATTCTAGGGATTTTTCCCAAAATACACCCAGGGTTTCTTGAGACCCCCAAAATACACCTAACTTTTAAAAACTTCCCCAAATACACCTCAAAGTTCTTTTTAAGTCTATTATACCCTTTAACCAAAATAAAAAGGGTTAAGGAAAGAAACTCTCCTTACCACTGTGTAACTCTCCTCCTCAACTCTCTTCTTCCTCACCATTGTTCCTGTTTCACTCCGGCGACGCCACAGTCTCATGCCGTCGTCTCCCGCCATTGCTCCGTCGTTAGATCCCGTGGTGGTTAGTGTTCTCACCATCCCTCCTCTCTATTTTTGTATGATGAAAGTTAGGGTATATTCTCTTTTCCTCTCTCCAATTTCTTTCTATCATTCACTCTCCTATTTTTATGTCATTTTTTTATTTAATAGAAGATTTTTTAAAGGAAAATGGAGGATCCATGGAGGGATCCTCCATCTTGAATGATTCGAAGACGAGAGGTTGAAGAAGATCGTATTTCTGATTTTCGCGATCATTTACAGAAACTCACGATCAATATATAATTTTCGTGATCAAATCAAAATATTTGCAATCAATCTTTATTCTGACTAGTTAGCTGTCAGTCGATCGTGACAAGTTAGTGTCCAACCATTACCATTGATTGATCGTGAATATTTTGCGATTGATCGTGATTTGTCTACCATTTTGCGATTGATCGTGACATTTCCAAAAAATTCACGATTGAATGCACTCTAATTAACGATCTTAAAAACAGATTAAGTGTCTTAGCGTCTATTATTTATGATTTTAACTTTATTATATGTTTATTAATGCATAAATGTTCTCATATTTGCAGGTAATAACCATAAAATATATTGTTTGTTTTTATGATGGTGAATGGGTATATGAAAATGATAGATTCTCATACAAAGGAGGAGTTTCAAGATGCGTAGTTGTGAGCAATGAAATTACATACGAGCAACTTGTAACTAAAATGCAACAAAGTACAAATACAAGATAAGACGAATATAATAGCAGAATCAAATTTAGGGGGTGAAGATTTTGCAAGTTTAGATAACACTGATGATGATACATACATCAATGTTGATTTCTAATCATATCCAGATGTGGTAGACGATATAATGATCAAGTGAAATAAATCACGATCAATAAAATAGACCACGATTAAAACTTGGGATTTAAACCTGTATTTAACGGTTATGTCCATCCTAATTAACGATCCAGTGAAAAAATTCATGGTAAAAAAAACAGATCGTGGGATTGAACCTGTATTTAACGATCGTGTCCATCCTAATTAATGATCCAGTGAAAAACTCAAGGTAAAAAAAAATAGATCGTGGGATTGAAACATGTATTTAACGATCGTGTCCATCCTAATTAACGATCCAGTGAAAAATTTATTGTAAAAAATACATACTGTGGGATTGAAACCTATATTTAACAATCGTGTCCATCGTAATTAACGATCCAATGAAAAAATTCACGGTCAAAAAAATAGACTGTGAGATTTAAACCTGTATTTAAAGATCATGTGTCCGACCCAAAATACCCACTAGGAGTTAGGGATACTTTGGCTCGTTACTTGCCATGTCCGATACTAAATCCTCCTAAAAAAAAAACACAAGTCAAAACATAGCGGAATCATAAGACAGTGCGGAAGCGTGAACTAAAATTTTCTTTCTATACATATGATTGTATTCCAAGTTTATACAACAATAAAACCAAAACAAGAGTGGACATACCCACTCGTCAAAATACAAAATGTAATATCCTCTCTCTCTCTCTCTCTCTCTCTCTCTCTCTCTCTCTCAGTAGTCATCCTGAAAGGGCCAATAGTCTAAGTCTCTTGCCTCTACCTGAGGCTCTACTACCAGCTCCTTATAGGGCTCCTCCTTGCCATAGTCCTCTTCTATCCAAGGACCTGAAGCACAGATGTCATAAGGAACACGTGCACCTGTCGACATAAATGTACGACTTAGCATGAAATACTCAACGTATACATACTACTAGCTAACAATGTTATAACAACAATTATATCACATGCGAGTAATTAAAAGAAATACAGTTCACAAATCATGCTTAAAACTAACATAGACATTCATTCGTCAAATCTTATCTTTCATGGAAAACAAAACACTTTCTATCGTTCTTATGAGTTCTTATAAGTTCTTAGGAAGTTATGAGTTCTTGTGAGATTTCTTGTGAGCTTATGAGCCTTATGAGATTTCTTATGAGACTTCCTTTCAAGATTCTTGTGAGCCAAAGATTAGTACCCTTAAAACTTGGGCTACCAATCTCTTTGACCAACCACCAAACATATGAGAACTTCTTGTGAGCAAGAGGTTAGTACTCT
The DNA here is from genome assembly GCA_015143295.1 of Tetracentron sinense. Lineage (NCBI taxonomy): Eukaryota > Viridiplantae > Streptophyta > Magnoliopsida > Trochodendrales > Trochodendraceae > Tetracentron > Tetracentron sinense. The sequence continues at coordinate 32,904,273 of CM026574.1, forward strand.
TAAACCTGGGCTACCTGCCTCCTTGACAATCCATTAGCTTAAGAGAATTTATTGTGAGCAAGAGGTTAGTATCCGCAAAACCATTAGGCTACCAACATCCTTATTTGATCCTTCAACTTATGAGCATTTCTTATATCTTAACTTATGAGCATGATGTTAATACCTGAATTACCCTGGGCTACCAACATCCTTGACAATTCACTGTAATCATGCATATGAGGTCGTACTTGTATTTTCTTATGAGTTTCATTTATTTGTTTCATTCCTAGTGCTTATGAGAAAACCTCGGTCATGTAAAACATAGAGTGCGTGGAGTGCTTGTGATCATTACTATATACTTAGGAATTTTAAACATTTCATACATGATCATACAAAACATATTATCATCGTAGTATACTTGAACAAATTTTGAAACATGAGATCTTCTCATTCATAGCATTTCATCATACCATGCTTGGCCATTAAGCCTATTTCATCACATCACACTTAGAATCATGGTTAATTGGAAGATAATAACACTCACATACTAGTATAACTATATTCATCCCTTTTATTGAAAAACCCTAAAATCATAAACCCTTATTTACTCATTTGATCAAAATCTAGTCACCCACAATCCCACATTTACTATTAGTATGATAGTAAAGGTAGGTAGTAGTAGTACTTACTTCTTGATCAATTCCTAGGTTGAAGAAAACCCTTGGATAGAATCCAAGTTAGATGGAGAAAGGCACCACCTTGAGGAAGGAGATTCTTGCTTGATTTGAGCTCTTCTTCTTCAATCCAAAACCCCCTCTTGAAAATCCGCGCTCTTCTTCCTTTCTCTCTCAAGGTCTCTCTTTAGGTTTAGGTTAACTCAAAAATCCCCAAAATGATCGCCAATTTATAGGCAAAGGGGTTAAAACCCTAAAAATCACGCACTTGCGCCTACGATCGTTCGTAGGCTTCCTTCGATCGATCGTAGGTTTTCCAGTGAGTTTACCCAGTTTCTGGGACTCTATGATCATTCGTATGCTTTCTACGATTGTTCGTAGGTCTCTTACGATCGTTCGTAGGTTGTTTACGAGCAATCGTAACTTTAACAGAAACTTTCCAGATTTTTTTGCTTTCGTATTTTGGCCATAACTTTTGATTCTCTTATAGGATTTTGATGATTCAACTTGCGTTGGACTCGCCATTCAAAGGGGAAAAATTTTGTGTCTAATGGACAAATCCTAGTTTTGAGTTTTTACTTACCTAAATAGGCTCTAAAGTTGACTAGTTTGGAAATGCCCAGATTTTCAGCTTATTCGATTTTGGAAATCGGATGCTTACCCTATCGTTGACTAAGAATATGGAAAAATGATAAACATGAACCTCAAGAGGGTTCCAATACCTTTTCAAAAATTCAAGAACCACTCAATTCTGATAAGCGGTGACAAAACTAAAGCTTCTTAAAGTTGAGGGTAATGCTAAGGCATAACCCTTGTTGACACTGTATTCTAAACTCTTACTTCCTTCATCCCGAACACTCATATACTTAAAAGTATTCTTAAAGCTTTAATACATGTCTTTAAACATCATACACCAAGCTATAAAGTTCCGGGGTTCTACATCATGTCCACATAATTTAACGATCCAGTGATGTGCAATCACGGTAAAAAAAACATAGATTGACAAAATTGCCCCATTATCTTTCCCATCTACAAATGTGCATAATTATATTCATCCATGCCCATCCATGACAACCACTCCCCTCTGCCAATACTATTGACGACCCCGCTACTTGATGTGCTTCCGGTATCGCTTTGGGAGCCCATCTGTGACAACCACTCCCCTCTACCAATACTATTGAGGACCCCGCTGCTTGATGTGCTTCAAACAATCAAATGTAATTGTCTTCCTGAAGCTTGTAGAATTTTTCGGAAAGTTAACATACAAAATGCTTGAGTCACTATCAAAATAGAATATGGATGATAAATAAAAACATGTGGATGATAAATATATAACACGATCAACTATAACCAGATGAAGGAAAAAATCACGATTAACTATAACACGAAGAAGAGATCGATTCTTCTTAAAGAAAAAATTATTTATGATCACTACTCAAAAATCATGATTGATATACACCCATTTGTTGTGTCACCATACTCATGCTGCATAAGGAAACAAAATGGCACACTTAAATGGGTTCACTGGTCTTCTTCTTCCTTTTTTTTCCCCCCAAAATGAAAACTACAGTAAAAAAAACACACTAGGTGGATTTTAATCCCTTGGTTGGGAAGAAATGATGGGCTCCAGCTACTATGTATACATTTAAAAGTGCTTGTGAACTGTGATTTTGGTAGCCATAGATATGCCCATTCTTGGCAAAATAACAAACACATGAGGTGTAGGCTTCAACCCCCAAGTGTTGGTCATTTAGCAAAAGGACCCGGCTAGCACTCCTCTCACTCCTTATAATTAATAAAAACGGCATTATCTTAGGGTTCTAAGTTACCTATTTTAGTGAGGTGTTAGAGCATCTCCTCTTCAATCACATGGGTTTTCTCAGTATTAGCATGGTTAAATTTTAAAAAAAATCTAAGAAAATTAGAAGAGAAAAAACAAATGAAGAGAGCAATAATCTCAAGAGATGAAGATCCAAAAGCATAAAGAGATCTTTTAAAAAAATTATTTTTAAAAGGGTTTGTCGTGAACTATAAAAGCAAATGTGAGAGCACTAACCACCACGGGAGCTAACGGCAGAGCAATAGCGGGATACGGTGGAGGTATACAGCGACAGGAGACAGGCGGAGCCGGCGGGAAGAACGGTGAGGAAGAAGAGAGGTGAGAGAAGAGGGTTTACATGGTGGTAGGGAAGACTCTTGAGTTTCTTTTCTTTACTCTTTATTTTAGTTAAAGGGTATAATAGACTTAATAAAACTTTGAGGTGTATTTGGGGAAGTTTTTAAAAGTTGGGTGTATTTTGGGGGTCTCAAGAAACCCTGAGTGTATTTAGGTAAAAATCCCTTTATTCTATTAGGACTTTGTTATTGAGACGAGTCAGGGCAACCCGACAACATTTGGGTTTTGACAACTAGACTTTGGTGGAATTTTAGGGCGTCCAAAAATTTGGGATGCTACTTGCTCATCTCGTGAAATACTTTTTTTTGTAGTGAAGTAAAATAACGCGATTTAGGTTATTTCACTTGAATCAAATAAAATAAAACTATTCATGTTATTTTATTGAAATCAATTAATTTGTAAAATTAACTCAAGTAACATGTTACATGTTATTTTATTTGAATCATTGAATTTGTATGGCTCACTACAATACCTTGAAAAAAGTGAAATAACAGAATTAAACTAAAGGAGCCAAATCATCTACGGTGATAACCGGATTTGGCAAATCCGGTTATCACCCCTAGAGGTCACCACGTGTCTCCTTTGAAACCCCTTAACCGTGGGTAAGGTTCACCCACCCATTTTTGGTTTTTTTTAAAAAAAATATTAATTATTTTTAAAAAATTAAAAAACTGTTTTTAATATTAAAAAAATTCTAAAATCAGTTTTTTAATTTAAAAAAAAAATTAATATTTTTTAAAAAAACCAAAAATGGGTGGGTGAACCCTGGGGGGGGGAACCTTACCCACGGTTATGGGGTGTCAAACGAGACACGTGGGGACCTCTAGGGGTGATAACCGGATTTGCCAAATCCGGTTATCACCATAGAGGATTTGACTCCTAAACTAAAATAGCATAAAAATGTTTTACTGGATCGGCAGGGACACTAGGCCGTCCCAAGAAATTGTTCACCCTCAAATCATGCATCCTGCGTCTGATCTCAAGCTGCCCCATGACTCGGGGATCTCCTTCCGAAGGGAAGGAGCTTTCATTCACCTGGAGGCTGGATGTACGTGGAGTCAGAGTCAGTCACATTAAACACGTCTAGAAGGGCAGCACTTATACTGATTTTCGGAAGGGACGAGTAGAATCAGCATCCTAATATCCTGGCTTAATTCCATTCCATCGATATCCATCCCTTCCCGTTTGTCAAGTTCACTAGACTTTAATGGTTTTCTCTCCCTACCTTCTTCCTTCTCTCCTGCTAAGAAGATACGATTTTATAGATTGGCGTTACTTCTCACGATCAAGTTGGATTATCTTCCCAATTACGGCCATTTTTTTGTCCCGTTTCGGGTTCGTCGGCTTCGGGAAGGCACCTATCCTTTTTGGCATATGTAATGAATGATTCAAACGCTTCTTCTTTCTTCTTGGTGTAGACGTAGCCAAAATCCCCTCCCACTCGACTTCGTTATATTGCGCCAGGCTACAATCGTGCCTGTTGTTTCTCAATCCAGAGTTGTTGTAAATTGTCTCTGCCAACCTTTTTGTCGGATGATACACCGCCTGCTTTATTTTATTTTTAAAGTTCGGATCTAAGGAATTAGGGATGCCCTCAAGTATTCAAGCTCCACTCGGCCTATCCAAGCCAAGCTCAAGCTGATATTTCAGGCTCAAACAAGTCAAGTCAAGTTTTTATATGGAACTCAAATGTTTAAACAAGCAAAGCTCGAGCCAGATCCCTTTTTAATTCTGCTATAAGTTTTGAGTCTCTACATCCCATTTCGTTTCGTCCAATTACTATTATATAATATACTACATGTCGGCCTTATTGTTTGTAAAAACTTAATATTTTTATTTTTATTGATTTTTTCTCCAAAATAATTAAGGACTTGAAATTCTCTATGATTATAACCGGACTCCTTAGAGTCAGGGGCAGAGCAGGGGCAAGGGGGGCCATGGCCAGCCCCCCAATTTTTTTGATTTTATTAATTACATAGTATTGTAAAAATTTTAAAATATATTCTTACTATTATCTATATATAGTGGCCTCCAAAAATAACTTTAGTTAGTTGACTATGTGGGATGTTTGGTCCCTTTAAAATTTATACATTTTTTATATGTATATAATAAAAATTTAAAATATAATTAATTTTATTTAGAATATTGATTAGCGGACTGCATATTCGGCTAGATAACCAAATGTCGGTGCACGTGTCCCTTTAATACTCCTTAAGCTTAACTAAATTAAGGTAATAATTTATTAAAAAACCAAGATTTGATGGATGAACCCTATGGGTGAGTGACCCTTAACCACAGTTGGTGGGTTTTAAGAAGGAGGACATGGACCAATGAGGATCGACATTCAGCTACATAGTCAAATGCATAGTCCACTATCTATTTCCCTTTTATTTATATAATGGTTCTCTCAAAAGGGGCATGTTTAGACCTTTATCGGAATGTAACATTAACGATTTTATGACCACGATGGACCCATTACTCAAAAAACAAAATCTTGGGGGTTGTGCCACTGAACCCCTAGGTCCCTGTCGCAACCCAAAATCTCATCTAGGCTAAAATGGACTTTGGCTCGTGACATTGCTTATCATGAACTTAACTTAAAAAGCATACAAGACATACTAAAGTGAGAACTCAAAATTTTTTCAATTAATATGAAAACTAAAAATCTGAATTCCTGAATATTCGAATCATCCATCATGATTCTCAAATCTATAAATGTAAATCTAAAATCATCCATAATGATATCAGATTACAACCCTTTAATATTAAAACGAAAAACTAATGACTACTGAATAAATAATATGGATATCGACCCAAATGTCTCTCCTCTTCTGGATAGTTACCTTCATGTTCTTCTAAGTACGCTTCCTCTACCCACGGTTCAACTGCAGTCTCGAAATCTTAAACTGCCGACACAAAACATATCGACTGAGCACAAATGGCTCAGTAGATATAAATCCTAGCTAACAATATCATAAGCATTAATACAATCATAGTTATCATGACATAACATAACATGACATTCATACATAAATCAAAGTGCGGAAACAACATCATATCTCTCTTATCTTGTTTGCCGTACTTATCTTTGTGGAGTCCTTATCTTACTTTCATCATGAATATCATCAACATACATTCATTGGTGATAACTTAAAATAACTCCTCACCATATACGTGAAGAGATTACAATAGATATTCTTACCAAGGTACCAATCTTTAGTACTTTTCGGTGTGCACGTACTTTCTTATGATTCATTTACTTGGGTACTCATACCATAATCTTAGACTGATGGTACTCGAGAACTGTAAAACTTAACCATGCATTCATACTTTGATACTTTACTTGTTTGTGATTTCTTGTTATCGTGACCTTATCATGCTTGTGCATATATCATACATGAGTGAAAAGTGACAAACCCTCGGTTAAATTGCACCTTAGATTATTAGCCAATGGCCATCAGAAATTCATCATAGCGTCTTATACCACTATGATAAAAAAAAAATATCCTAAGCTAATAAGGCCATAATTCAAGGCTCGTTTACTTGAACATAAATCACAACATGTAATTCATTCATCATGGCATATCATTATCATAATTCATAGGGTAACATACATAATCATGGTTCTTAAATAAAATCATGGCATTATAGAAATTCAATAAAATATCAATTGAACATACAATTCCATAGAGTCAATTGACCTAAAAACCCTAATTGCACAGAACCTCATTATCTTGCCTCAAAACCATAGATCATTCAATCAACACAAACTCCAGAAAACATCCATTTCTCTATATTCAGTCATGAACAGTTAAATCATAGTCAATATCTCATCCTACATTAATTATTCATGATATAACTTGCATAAGAGGAGTTCCTACGATGAAAATTATGTTTAATCATGTTCTTCCTTTCAAAACTTAACTTATTATTCTTTATTAGCATTAATGATCATGCTATTGATGAAGAGGAATCCATATCTACCTTTCTTAATCACTTCCCTACGATCTCACGCTTGTGAATGTGCTTGATTTTGATCTTCGGGGCCTTATCTTCTCTTCCCAACAAGGTCTGTGGAAAGCCCTACGTTTTTCTCTCATTGATTCTCTAAAATCTTAGAAATTTGTGAAACCCTAATCCCACGAATTGGGGCCTATTTATAATGTTTGGAGTCCTAATTCACATAAAATTCTTGGTAAAACTCCCAATTAAAAGGTTTTCTATGCATACTAGTCGACCGGTCGTGGGTGGTCGATCGGTGGTTTGTGAACCCTTTGCCCAAAAACCCCATACATTTATTTTTCCTTCAGTGCGTGCACCAGTCGTTCGGTGCTATGGCGGTCGACCGGTGGGTCTCCCACTTTGATATTTGGTGTATTTTTTTTTATTGTTTTTCCTTATATTCTCTATTTAAACTTCTTAGACAATTCCCATGACATTAATTAATCATAAAGACACTCAAAGCATTATTGATGACACAATTTCCAAGGTTATCACATAATTAGCACCTATAACGATGAATGAAAATTCAGGACTCTACATCCTCTCCTCCTTATAAGAATTTTGCCTTCAAAATTTCATACCTTAGTTGAAAAGGTGAGGATTTTTTTCTCGAACTTCATCTTCTCGCTCCCATGTGGCTTCCTCCACAGAATGATGTTATCAACGTAAAAGAATAAGGTGGATTGTCTTTGTGCATAAGACTTACTCCTTTTGATCCAAAATTTAAGCCGGTTACTTAACTAGGGTCAAATCTTCACGAAATCTCTTGTAACGCCCCAAAATACCCCCTATGAGTTAGGATACTTTAGCGACGTGACTTATCCTTCAAACCATCTTGTAAGAGTATACAAGGCAAGCAAAATAGTGGACCTGAAAATTTCTTTTGATGACTTAACTATATTCCAAGTGCTATTGGTTACAATAACTGAATAGAAATTAAAAACATGTACATGAACTCCTTAACTTGAATTCCAACTCAAGTGATACAACCATTCCCAAACATAAGAGCCCAAAATACATGTCTCTCTCTCTCTCCCCCCAACTGTAAGGCCACATATCTAACCCCTAATAGCTGGGTGACAACTTGAGCAATCTCCTGCTCTCCCTGAGCTGCCTCAACAAGCGTATGGTTTATCTGGCAACATAAAAGTACGGCTGAGCATGGAATACTCAGGGAGTACAAGCTACTAGCTAACAATAGTAATAACATTAATATATCATACATGATACAGTTCATCAAATGATACATAATCAGAGTGCGGAAGCTAAAACGAAATAACAATGTAAAGTAAATCATGAACATCATATTTTAACTCATGCATTGTCACTCATATTCAAAGTCATGACTTGTTTTTGAATATACTTTTCGGGGTTTTCAAAACTTGCTTTCCGTATTTACAACTTATTCTTGTCTTATTCTTGGATCGTAGGAATCACACATGCCTTGTTTTGTTCTTGTTTAGCTAGTACCCAAACTATGAAATGGACGGACATACTAGGTTCTTGTTATCCTTGCTTGGGAACAAATGATAATGCCCGTACCTGGTCTTAGTACATTATCACCCTTCCATATTTCCTTATTCTTGCTTGGAGACAGATACTAGTACCCGTACCTGGTCTTAGTAAACTAGTATCCTCTCATACTTGTTGGAAACAGGTGTTCATGCCCGTACCTGGTCTTAGTACATTAACACCCTTTCATGCTTGTCTTGGAAACATACACTAGTACTCATACCTGGTCTTAGTACACTAGCATACTTTCATATTATTCATGTCTTGGAAACAGATACTAGTGCCTGTACCTGGTTTTAGTACACTAGTATCCTTTCATGCTTGTTGGGGAACAGATGTTAGTGCCCATACCTGGTCTTAGTACACTAACACCCTTCCATGTTTCTTGATTCTTGCTTGACATGTTTTCTTGTGAGCCAGGTATGACATATCCTAGGGATATGCCCTACCCTTGATATTCATGCTTATTTACTTGAATCACATAGCTTGTTCTTATTTGTTTTCGCACATATATACATATACCCTTAAAAACCTTGATTCATGCATACATGTGTGTGTGTGTTGCAATTCGTGGCACTTATGACGACATAAATGATTAAAAGGTGACATATAGCATTTCCATTCTTTCCATAACCATGTGGTAATTTAAACAAACATGTGGGGTAATTGATTTTAAAAAATACCATTTAGAAAACACTACACAATTTAAGCTTTCATAATCCTCATTAAATCCATTTAATTCCCATTTATGCATTTCATCAAGCACTTGACGTGCAACATAAAGCATAAGGTGTAGCATTTCAATTCTCAATAGGATCATGCGGGAAATTAGATAACATATAGAACCTTTGATCAATTCATCATTTTTGGGAAAATTACATAGAGCTTACTTTCAATTTTTCATCATTAAGTCCATTTCATTCTTGTTTAGGTGTTTTATCAAACACATGGCGTGCAACATTCATAGTCATTCCATTTCCTCTCTTTTTTTTGTGCCTACATTTCATCAAATCACATAGGTGTGTTCATTATGCTTGAAATGCCCATCCACCGTTTTTCCAACACACATTCATCACCACAACGTGGCATCCAATCGCCTCAATTCTCATCCCTTCATACATCCCACCATTCTAATTTATCTTGTTTATATTTATGGAAAATATAATATTTCCAAGAAAAATGGAAGATACAAGATCAAAATCAACATTTTAAGAGAGAAAATCTAAGTTATTGCTAAGATAGTTAGTAGGGTGTACTAACCTTTGAGATCAAAGCTAGATCTTGAAGAAACCCTTGTTTTGGAAATCTCCTTGCTTGAGGAAGAACGCCACTTGAAGATGGAGGAGCCCTTGCTAGGTGAGGAAGACCCAAATTGATTTTGGCTCCACTTGATCTCCACAAAACCCCTCTTGAAAATCCCCAATCTTCCTTCCCTTTCTCCCTCTAGGTTAGAAAAACCCCAAATGAGGATCCTCTAACAAGCAAAGGGTTTAAGACCCTCAAATCTGGCTTCAGTTACCGCATGCGATCGATCGCACGCTTATTTGCGATCGATCGCAGGTCCTTGCGATCGATCGCAGGTCCTTGCGATCAATCGCACCTGGATGCGATCTATCGCACATGAATGATAAGTGCTTAATTTTGCTTAATTATTCTCATTTAAATAAGCATTATCATACTTCTTTGGTTTATATCTTCATTTTTACACGTAAAGTGGTGTATTTTCTCCTCACCATTGCGTTGTCCTCTTTCTCTTAATTTTCATGATACATTTGCATGTATTTATACATGTCTTGGAAGGCCGCATGCAAAATATTTTTAAGAGAGACTTATTACGTGTATTTATTTTTTGTAGGAATCCTAACCCCAGATTACTCTCGGGATTCAAGAAGTCCAAAGTTTCAAATAGCCCATGTTCAACTCAAAGATCTAAAGGAGTTAGAGCCCAAAGTGCAAAGCCCAAGCCAAAAGTCCAAGAAGCCAAGTCTCAAGTCAAAGAGTCAAAGCCCAAGAGCAAAGCCCAAGACCAAGTATAGAAAGATTCTACAACATGGCTGGAGAATCTTAGGAAGATATGGATTAATATGATTTTGGCATAAAAATGGTGGAATTCTCTTGAATTAGAAAGAAGAAGTGTGCTATATTGATGTTTCTATTTCAGAAGAAAGGAGAAAGCCTATTTTGGTCACAAGAACCCTTTATTTTGGGTGGATTTTAGAATTCAAGTAAGGAGCTTAATGGAGGTCAACTAAATCTACAAGAAAGGCAAGAAATTTCGTGGATGGCTAGAGGAGTGCTATTATTTAGCAATCAATCTCAAACAAAGAAGGAGGATTTCCCGGATTCCCGCCTAATCTGGACAGTACTTACTAATTTGGACATAACTTTTGACTCAAAATCCGGATTAAGGCAAGGTTTGTTGTTTTGGAAAGAAGACTTAAAGGGGAACAAAATTGTATTTCACAAAGATCCCCTAATTCGGACGTTTAAGGGGTCAAACCATGTCATCAAGAGGAAGGAAGTGCAATTTTGGTTGGAATTTTGGAATTAGAAGTTTCTCTTTTGTTTTTCTTTCCCTTCTCTTCTTCCCTTTAGTCTATATAAACCTAAAGTGAGAGACTTTTGGGGCTCTCTCTGATCTTTTCTCATTCTCTTTTCTCTCTTCTTCTTTTAGTTTTTTTTTGGAGTTATTTTATTGTAGTGTTTGGAAAACCGTTAAGGAGGATGACAACTCCAAACATGGTTGGCTAAACACCCTTCTAAGGTTAGGGATTTGAAACCTTTTTCCAATTTATGTGGATGATGTGGATGGTTTGATTATTTATTTTAATTGAATAATTTTCTTAGTTTGGTTAATTGTTCCTCTCTATATGTTCTTTGATTTCATATGATCGAATGATATATGGAATGCTTGGATCCCCTGTGAGTTGGATACAAAGTGATTTTTTATTTCTCTAATTATTCAATTGAATTTAATGGTTAGTGGTTTTATCGTATAATTTTCCATCTAGATTAAATTATTATTTAATTCTAGATGTGTTTTCATCCAAATCTAAGCATAAGGAGGGATAGGTGGATTTTCCTGAAACCTTAGACCTCTTTTTCATTGCTTCACAGTAACAGTGATTTTTGCTCCATTCTCATTGAGTGGAAAACTGATTTTAAATCTCTTTTTTCTCTAGATTTCGTTTCCTTAATTCTTGTTGCACAATAGTCAATCCCTGTGGATTCGACCCTGTGCTCACCAGATACATCAACTGTGTCACTTGTGCACTTGCAAGTATATTATTTTTACTCTTGATTTTATGTCCATTAATTTGGATTAAATTAAGTTGTAACAAGTTTTTGGCGCCGTTGCCGGGGATTGCAACGTGCGACGAGAACACGGGTTACGAAATTCTCCCATTCTCCATTCCCTCTAATTCTAACTCCTAACTTTTACTTTCTGCACCTGACATCTAACTTTTACTTTCTTGCTCCTAACTTCTAACTGCTAACTGCTAACTTTTACTTTCTTGCTTCTAACTTCTAACTGCTAACTCCTAACTTCTAACTACTAACTTTTACTTTCCTGCTCCTAACTTCTAACTTTTATTTTCTTGCTTCTAACTTGACTGAAAAAAAAAAAAAAAAAAAAAAAAAAAAGGAGTCTGATTTTTTTTATTTTTTTTAGTGGAAGGTTGGAATTCCGTGCACCCTCCCACGGTAGGAAATCAATTAACTTGCTTGAAGGGATTATATCACATAGGTGGAAGGTTGGAATTCCGTGCACCCTCCCACGGTAGGTAATTAAGCGGATTGATATTGCTTGTTTTAAACAGGTACATCTATTGTTTGCCTACTTGGAAACAGGCATTGCTTTGCCTAAGTTCAGGAATTTCTTCACTTCTGGTAAACTCACTCCTTCACTCTCGTTATTCTCCTACTTATCTTGCATCTACTGTCAACTTACAACCTAGTGGGGAAGCTCGGCGTATACTCTGTATACGTGTCTCGTCTGTCGCCCCCTTTAGCTAGCTTGTTCGTATAGAAGACTTATAGGAGGTGCATGCATTCTTGTTTGAATCCCCGACTTTCCCTTTAAGTTCTCTCATTTGTATGATCACGTGGCAACGAGATCACACAAGCCGCTTGAGGAGAACAGACTTTGAGATTGAAGACTTGTCTAATAACTTGTTTGAAGATTCTGATCATTCTTATTCATCAGACACTATGACTGACAATGAAAGTAATCAGGGGGATAATGGAGTTCATAATAATCCACCAATGCTGACCTTGCGTGAATATTTGCAACCAACAAGGACGAGTTCTCCGTCTTGTATGGTTTTTCCCACTAATGCAAATACTTTTGACTTAAAACCGGGAGTGATTCAATTACTTCCTAAGTTCCATGGCTTAGACTCAGAAAGTCCTTACCTACACTTGAAAGAATTTGATGAGGTTTGTGCAACCTTGCACAATCAAAATGTTAGTGATGATGTGGTTAGGTTAAAATTGTTCCCTTTCTCTTTAAAAGAGAAGGCCAAAAATTGGCTAAATTCTCTAAAGCCAAGGTCCATTGGCACATGGCAAGAACTGACCAGGGAGTTTCTAAAAAAATTCTTCCCTACCCATAAGACTAATACTCTCAGGAGGAACATCATGAATTTCTCCCAAAAGGAGAATGAAACTTTTTTCCAATGTTGGGAACGTTTCAAGGAATTATTGTTGACTTGCCCCCATCATGGCTACGAGACATGGCGCACTGTTAGTTTTTTCTATGAAGGTTTAACTTCTCAAATGCGTCAGTTCGTAGAGATGATGTGCAATGGTGAGTTTTTAAATAAAGATCCCGAAGAGGCTTGGGATTATTTTGACCAATTAGCTGAAAATGCCCAATCTTGGGATAACACTGATAGATCTGATAGGTCTGATAAAATCAAGCCTAATGTCATGACTAAGGGAGGTATGTACCTCCTGAAAGAAGAGAATAATGATGTGAATGCCAAAATAGCCAGTTTGACCAGAAAAGTAGAAGCCATGGAACTTATGAAAGTAAACTCAATTAAGGCCACTGAAAAAGTGGAAGATGTTTGTGGCATATGCGAGACTAATGTACACCGAACTCAGGATTGTCCAACAATCCCAGCTTTTCAAGAGGTGTTACATGATCAAGCAAATGTCATGAACACCTATAAAAGGCCTTTTTCTTCTCCCTACTCGGAAACTTACAATCCTGGTTGGAGGAACCATCCCAACTTTAGTTGGAAAAATGGTCCTACTGCAAACAACTCTCCTCAGGGGCCTTCCACTCATACTCCTTATGTGCCTCCACATAAGAAGACCCTTGAAGAGACGTTGCAACAATTCATGCAAGGTCAAACAAACATTAATAATCAGACAATGCAAGCTATCAATGATCTGAAGAATTCTGTCAAAGAGTTGACCTCTTCGTTGAGCTTTCAAGAAAAGGGCAAATTTCCTGCTCAACCTCAACCAAATCCTAGAGGTCAATTTGAGGTAAGTAATTAAATTCTTCAGATTCCCAAGAGGAACATATCAAGTCCATCACCACTCTACGAAATGGAAAAATAATTGATAAAGATATTCCAAAGAAGGTTCACAAACCTGAGGAATCTTTAAAATCAAAGAGTGATGATGAACTTCTTAAGTCCAAATCTGATATGGTTTTGCAATGTCCGATACCTGCTCCTTTTCCCCAAAGGTTACAACCTCCTCAAAAGTTAGTCCATAATGCTGATATATTAGAAATCTTCAAACAGGTAAAGATCAACATCCCCTTGTTAGACGCTATCAAACAAATTCCATCATATGCCAAATTCTTAAAAGATTTATGTACAGTCAAGCGTAGACTTAATGTACAAAAGAAAGCTTTCTTAACAGAACAAGTGAGTGCAATCATTCAACATAATACCCCACCCAAATACAAAGATCCAGGATGCCCAACAATTTCTTGTATTATTGGGAACTTCAGGATAGAGCAAGCTTTGCTTGACCTTGGGGCTAGTGTTAACCTCTTACCCTACTCGGTGTATGAGCAGTTGGGTCTTGGTGAGCTAAAGCCCACTAAGGTAACACTCCAACTTGCTGACCGTTCAGTGAAAATACCGAGAGGGGTAGTTGAGGATGTGTTGGTCCAAGTAGACAAATTTTACTTTCCTGTTGATTTTATTGTCTTGGACACACAACCTGTGTTGAATGCATGCACTCAAATTCCTGTTATTTTAGGCCGCCCATTTCTTGCAACCTCCAATGCTTTGATCAATTGCAGGAATGGTGTCATGAAACTCTCGTTTGGCAACATGACTTTGGAATTAAATATTTTTAATATCTGCAAACAACCGGGGGATGATGATGATGATGTGCATGGAGTAAACTTGATTGAAACTCTTGTGCAAGACCAATTTCTTCAATCTTCTTTTTCTGATCCTCTAGAAGCTTGTTTGACACATTTTAATGATTTTGATGAGGACATTAATTCTGTAAACTCTTTGTTGGAATCTGTTCCGGTGTTGGATACTAACAAGTGGAGATCACGTTTTGAGGAATTGCCACCTCGCGATACCCTGCCCCTCCCTTCAAGTATCCAAACACCAAAGCTTGAGTTGAAACCTTTGCCAGCTGATCTCAAATATGCATTTTTGGGACAAGCAGAGACATTCCCAGTGGTCATCTCCTCACAATTGAATGAGACTCAGGAAGAAAAATTAATTGATGTTCTTAGAGAACACAAAGGTGCAATAGGGTGGACCATAGCTGATATTAAGGGAATCAGTCCCTTAATTTGTACCCATAGGATATATTTGGAGGATAATGCTAAACCCTCTAGAGAGATGCAGCGCAGACTGAATCCTAACATGAAAGATGTGGTTAGAGCAGAGGTCCTAAAACTTTTGGATGTAGGGATCATATACCCTATTTCTGATAGTCAGTGGGTAAGTCCTACCCAAGTGGTACCTAAGAAATCCGGTATAACTGTAGTCAAGAATGCTAATGATGAATTAATCCCAACTAGAGTCACAACTGGTTGGCGAGTGTGCATTGACTATAGGAAATTGAACTCTGTGACTAGGAAAGACCATTTCCCGTTGCCCTTCATGGACCAAATTTTAGAAAGAGTAGCTGGTCATAAATTTTATTGTTTCCTAGATGGGTACTCCGGTTATAATCAGATAGAAATTGCACCTGAAGATCAAGAAAAGACCACTTTTACATGTCCATTCGGCACTTTTGCTTATCGAAGGATGCCATTTGGGTTGTGTAATGCTCCTGCCACATTCCAAAGATGCATGTTGAGTATATTTAGCGATATGGTAGAGCGTTTTCTTGAAGTGTTTATGGATGATTTTTCTGTGTTTGGTGATTCTTTTGATGATTGTCTTTTTCATTTAAAGAATGTTTTGGTTAGATGTGAGGAGAAAAACCTCATTCTGAATTGGGAGAAGTGTCATTTTATGGTCTCTAAAGGGATCGTGCTTGGCCACATTGTCTCCTCCCGAGGAATCGAAGTGGATAGAGCCAAAATTGATCTGATAGCCAATTTGCCTACCCCAAAGACCATTAAGGACATTAGATCTTTTCTAGGTCATGCAGGATTTTACAGAAGGTTTATTAAAGACTTTAGTGCAATATCTAGACCATTGTGTAACCTTCTATCAAAGGAAAACTCCTTCGAGTGGACTAAGGCATGCCAGGAAGCTTTTGCAAAGCTGAAAGGCATGTTGACTTCTGCTCCTATAATGCAACCACCTAATTGGAGTTTACCGTTTGAAATCATGTGTGATGCTAGTGATTATGCGGTTGGGGCCGTGCTAGGGCAACGCAAGGATAAGAAGCCTTGTGTCATTTACTATGCAAGTAGGACCTTGAACAGTGCTCAGATGAACTATTCTACTACCGAAAAAGAACTCCTAGCCGTAGTCTTTGCACTTGACAAGTTCCGATCTTACTTGATTGGATCTCGAATTGTTATATTCACTGACCATGCAGCTTTAAAGTACCTTCTTTCTAAGAAGGATGCTAAACCAAGACTCCTTAGGTGGATCCTCCTACTCCAGGAATTTGACTTAGAAATTAAAGATAAAAAAGGAGTAGAAAATGTAGTGGCTGATCATTTATCCCGTCTTGTGCTCTCTGATTCCTTGGAGACAATGCCGATCAAAGACACATTTCCCGATGAGCAACTTTTTGCTGTCTCCCAATTACCTTGGTTTGTAGATATTGCGAACTATCTTGTTACAGGTAACCTTCCTATTCATTGGAAACAACAAGATAAAAAGAAATTTTTGACCGAGGTACGTAGATTTTTCTGGGATGATCCTTATTTGTTTAAATATTGTTCTGATCAAATTATTCGGAGATGTGTGCCTGATTCTGAACACATGAATGTCATCTCCTTTTGTCACTCTGAAGCATGTGGTGGTCATTTTTCAGCCAAAAAGACTACCGCAAAAATTCTGCAATGTGGTTTTTATTGGCCCACTCTTTTTGAGGACACTCATGAGTTTTGCAAAGCATGTGAGCGCTGCCAAAAATTAGGAGGAATCTCCCGTCGGAATATGATGCCTCTCAACCCAATTTTGATTATTGAAGTCTTTGACTGTTGGGGCATCGATTTCATGGGACCATTCCCTCCTTCTTTTGGGTATCTTTATATCTTAGTAGCCGTTGATTATGTGTCAAAATGGATCGAGGCTGTTCCAAGCAAAACCAATGACCACAAAACGGTCTTGCGATTTTTAAAAGAAAATGTTTTATCAAGGTTTGGAACACCTCGAGCCATTATCAGTGATGGGGGTACACACTTTTGTAATCGGCCTTTTGAAGCCTTGATGAAAAAATATGGGATAACCCATAAAGTTTCTACCCCTTATCACCCACAAACAAGTGGACAAGTGGAGATATCCAATCGGGAGATTAAAAATATTTTACAAAAAACGGTAAATCCAGATCGTAAGGATTGGTCATTACGACTAACCGATGCACTATGGGCTTACCGAACAGCTTTCAAAACCCCGATTGGAATGTCTCCATATCGAATTGTCTTTGGAAGAGCTTGTCACTTGCCTGTTGAATTGGAACACAAGGCTTACTGGGCGATAAAGACACTCAATTTTGATTTGGAGAAAGCAGGCTCGCTTCGCAAACTCCAACTAGATGAGTTGGACGAAATTCGAAATGATGCTTACGAGAGTGCCAAAATTTACAAAGAAAGAATGAAGGTTTTTCATGATAAACATATTCTTCGAAAATCATTTGAGCCTTCTCAAAAAGTTCTTTTGTATAATTCTCGTTTGCATCTATTTCCTGGTAAGCTTCGATCTCGTTGGACCGGCCCTTTCATTGTGAAAACTGTTTACCCTTATGGAACTGTCGAGATTGAGAATCCTCAAAACGGTAATATTTTTAAAGTCAATGGTCAACGATTGAAACCGTTTTTGAAGAATTTCACACCAGATGATGAGTCCACAACTCTAGAAGATCCTGTTTATCCTGATTGATCTTTTCTCTCACTTGAGATGAATTTCTGTGTATACTATGCATTTTTGTTTTTTTTACTTGCTTTATTTTCTTTTTTAGTTTGATTGATTAGTTCATATCCCTATGATGTTTCATACCCTCTATCTCTTTTTGATCTCTCAATGTTATATTTCATATAAATCTCTATTTGAAACATTGAGGACAATGTTCGATTTAGGTTGGGGGGTGTAGATTTGTGCTTTATTGTTGGGATAATCTCTACTAATAGTAGACCATTGCATTCCTCCTTTACAAAAAACAAAAAAAAAAAAAAAAAAAACTGTGTTTCTGTCTTGGCTACTTTCTATTTCTTCTTTGCCTTCCATCTAGTGAGCTATTGAATTTTGGATTATAAAGGCACAAGGTGAAAATTTTTAAGAAGCTCAATTCCAGCTGTTTACAATGAAAAGTCTTTATTACTAATTCTCAGTTAGTGAATATTATAAATTGCTGAATTTTTAAACTTTCACTACACATCTGACTCAATATCTGGAGCTAGGTTGAATTTGGTAGTCATTGACTGGATAATTGTCTGGAATGTAGGGAGAAACCAAGTCTGATGAACTATGACTATCTTGTTCACTTGGTTTGCTGGTAAGAAGAAAAACAGAACTGGGTTATGATGAAGTCATGGAAAGAAACCAGTGAATTAGACCAGGTACTTTGAAAAGGGCTACCTCTTGTCAGGTCTTTGAAAAAAAAAAAAAAAAAAAAAGAAAGAAAGAAAAAGGATATGGACATTTGAAAATGTACTCTCAATGTTGAAATATCAGTTTGTTTTGCTATGACCTTGTTTAAACAAGTTGGGTGAAAGCCGTCATTGTAAAAAAGCGAATAAACTGGAATATCACAGATAAAGCCCATGAGGTATTAAGGTGAATATCCACAACTTTCGTGATCCTTGACAGATTAGCTTAGTTTTGAATCAGATCCTTAGGCTAACCTGACCATTCTGTGGTGATTAAAAAGTTGACTCTGCTTAAGGAAATCGATACTTTGGATATTTGTCAGATTGCACATGCACTCAAAATTTTCTAAATGGTGACTTAGTAATTTGGACTTTATTTAGAATGCTGGAATATATGGCTAAAATATAATGAAAACCAGTGCCCTAATAAATTCGAAATTTGATGTCTTGATTAGAATGTGCCACATGAAGAAGTTTATTATGAGTAATTTTTGTTCTTCTTCAATTGTTTTGAAAAGATAAATTTGTTTTGAAAAGGAGGATTGTCAGTCATGCTTTATAGTTATTATCCTGATTAATTCATTGATTATATTCTACCTCTTCAATCTAAGTTGAAATCATTGTCACCACAGGGTGATGCTACTGAGAGATGAACTGAGATTCTTTCAAAATTTCTTAGTTATTCTGCATGATGAAAGTTTGCTGTTTGTCTCATGGAATTGAAATGATGATACTTTGATATTGCTCCACATTCTTTTTGCTCGAGGACTAGCAAAATGCTGGTTGGGGGGTGTTG
Organism: Tetracentron sinense; assembly: GCA_015143295.1. Classification (NCBI taxonomy): domain Eukaryota; kingdom Viridiplantae; phylum Streptophyta; class Magnoliopsida; order Trochodendrales; family Trochodendraceae; genus Tetracentron; species Tetracentron sinense. Next base: position 32,923,619 of record CM026574.1, read on the forward strand.
ATAAGTGCTTAATTTTGCTTAATTATTCTCATTTAAATAAGCATTATCATACTTCTTTGGTTTATATCTTCATTTTTACACGTAAAGTGGTGTATTTTCTCCTCACCATTGCGTTGTCCTCTTTCTCTTAATTTTCATGATACATTTGCATGTATTTATACATGTCTTGGAAGGCCGCATGCAAAATATTTTTAAGAGAGACTTATTACGTGTATTTATTTTTTGTAGGAATCCTAACCCCAGATTACTCTCGGGATTCAAGAAGTCCAAAGTTTCAAATAGCCCATGTTCAACTCAAAGATCTAAAGGAGTTAGAGCCCAAAGTGCAAAGCCCAAGCCAAAAGTCCAAGAAGCCAAGTCTCAAGTCAAAGAGTCAAAGCCCAAGAGCAAAGCCCAAGACCAAGTATAGAAAGATTCTACAACATGGCTGGAGAATCTTAGGAAGATATGGATTAATATGATTTTGGCATAAAAATGGTGGAATTCTCTTGAATTAGAAAGAAGAAGTGTGCTATATTGATGTTTCTATTTCAGAAGAAAGGAGAAAGCCTATTTTGGTCACAAGAACCCTTTATTTTGGGTGGATTTTAGAATTCAAGTAAGGAGCTTAATGGAGGTCAACTAAATCTACAAGAAAGGCAAGAAATTTCGTGGATGGCTAGAGGAGTGCTATTATTTAGCAATCAATCTCAAACAAAGAAGGAGGATTTCCCGGATTCCCGCCTAATCTGGACAGTACTTACTAATTTGGACATAACTTTTGACTCAAAATCCGGATTAAGGCAAGGTTTGTTGTTTTGGAAAGAAGACTTAAAGGGGAACAAAATTGTATTTCACAAAGATCCCCTAATTCGGACGTTTAAGGGGTCAAACCATGTCATCAAGAGGAAGGAAGTGCAATTTTGGTTGGAATTTTGGAATTAGAAGTTTCTCTTTTGTTTTTCTTTCCCTTCTCTTCTTCCCTTTAGTCTATATAAACCTAAAGTGAGAGACTTTTGGGGCTCTCTCTGATCTTTTCTCATTCTCTTTTCTCTCTTCTTCTTTTAGTTTTTTTTTGGAGTTATTTTATTGTAGTGTTTGGAAAACCGTTAAGGAGGATGACAACTCCAAACATGGTTGGCTAAACACCCTTCTAAGGTTAGGGATTTGAAACCTTTTTCCAATTTATGTGGATGATGTGGATGGTTTGATTATTTATTTTAATTGAATAATTTTCTTAGTTTGGTTAATTGTTCCTCTCTATATGTTCTTTGATTTCATATGATCGAATGATATATGGAATGCTTGGATCCCCTGTGAGTTGGATACAAAGTGATTTTTTATTTCTCTAATTATTCAATTGAATTTAATGGTTAGTGGTTTTATCGTATAATTTTCCATCTAGATTAAATTATTATTTAATTCTAGATGTGTTTTCATCCAAATCTAAGCATAAGGAGGGATAGGTGGATTTTCCTGAAACCTTAGACCTCTTTTTCATTGCTTCACAGTAACAGTGATTTTTGCTCCATTCTCATTGAGTGGAAAACTGATTTTAAATCTCTTTTTTCTCTAGATTTCGTTTCCTTAATTCTTGTTGCACAATAGTCAATCCCTGTGGATTCGACCCTGTGCTCACCAGATACATCAACTGTGTCACTTGTGCACTTGCAAGTATATTATTTTTACTCTTGATTTTATGTCCATTAATTTGGATTAAATTAAGTTGTAACAACCCGATCACTTTTGGTCTGATTTTCCCTGCATGCGATCGATCGCACATTCTTGCAATCGATCGCAAATCCCTGCGATCTGTCGCACATGAGGATCCATCTATCGCATATGGCCCAGAGAGTTTGAGACCCATTTCGCCTGCATAAGATCGATCGCAGCCTCCAGATTTTGTTGTTTTCTCCTATGTTTTCTCGCTTTGGTATTTCAGCCATAACTTTTGATTCGTTTGTCTGATTTTGACAATTCAACTTGCGTTGGATTCGTCTTTCAAAGGGGAGCATTTTTGGTATTTTAGAATTTAGAATTTTTTTACTTATTTATTGACCAAATTGCCCCTAAAGTTGACTGATCCGTAAATGGGTTTCAGTAACTCGGGATTTCAACATATCCTACTTAGGAATCTCACTTCTTAACCCCTAAAGTTCTTAAAATTTTCTCATTTCATAGAAAAGGAAGATTATAAAGGCCTACATCCTTGGCAAGATTTCCAATACATGGGCAAAAGTTCCGGGGTGCTACATCTCTAGCGGTTGATGATCAATGACGTGAGACGGATCCGAGATGTACTTCCTCAACATGGAAATATGGAAAACATTATGGACAGCCACCATATAAGGAGGTAGGGTAACCTTGTAAGCAACTTCTCCAACTTTGGTAGTGCTCTCGAAGGGACCCACATATCTTAGACTTAGTTTACCTCGCTTTCCAAATCTTATAGCTCCTTTTGTTGGAGAGATTTTGATGAACACATGATCTCCAACTTGAAATTCCAAGTTTCTCCAATGAGTATTAGTATAACTTTTTTGCCTACTCTGAGCAGTCTTCAATCTTTCTCTGATCACTCGAACCCTGTCTACAGTCTACTCAATGAGTTCCGAACCCAAAAGGTTCCTTTCACCTACTTCATCCCAATATAGAGGTGAACGACATCTTCTACCATACAATGCCTCGAATGGTGTCATTTGTATATTAGCTTGATAACTATTGTTGTAGACGAACTCAACCAAAGGCAAATGATCATCCCAACTACCTCAAAAATCTAGCATACAAGTACATATTATATTCTCTATAATCTAATTCACCCTTTATGTTTGTCCATCTATTTAAGGGTTTGAAATCTAGGCAAGAACCCATAGCTTGCTGAAAGCTTTTCCAAAATCTAGGGGTGAATCTCGATTCTCGGTAAGACACAATACTAACTGGCACCCCATGTAGATGAACCACTTCCTTACTATACAAGTTTGCAAGCTGATTGGAGTTCAATGTGGTGCGATATGAAAGAAAATGAGCTGACTTGATCAATCTGTCAACTACAACTCGTATAACATTAAAGTTCTCCATTGTCCTTGGCAAACCACTATGAAATCCATCGAGATATTTTCCCACTTCCAATCCGGAATAGGAAGAAGGTGAATAATTCCAGCTGGTCTTTGGTGTTCAGCGTTAACTTGTTGGCAAACAAAACACTTAGACGCATATAAAGCCACTTCCTTTTTCATATTTCTACACCAGAAGTGCTTCTTGAGATTTCGTAAATCTTAGTACCTCCAGGATGAACCGTATACTTGAACTTGTGTGCCTCATTAAGAATCTCTCTTCTTAATTCTTCATTAGCTGGAACACACAACCTTCCTTTGAAAGTAATAGCATCATCTCCATTCAGTATAGAGAAGTCTCGATCTCCATTTCTGAATGATTTGTCCTTATAGGCTAGTAGTTCTTCATTTGTCCATTGCAGATCTCTTACCCTATCCAAAATAGCTGGTCTGATAGCATTGTTAGCCAATAAAGCTCCAAATCAGCTAATAGTATAGCTTGCATCATTGCTAGACACTTCTTCTAACAACTTCTATTCTTGGACCATCACATATATGAGTCAATAATCCTAAAGACTTCCTACTGAGAGCATCTACTACAATATTTGCTTTTTATGGATTATACAAGATCGAACAATCATAATCTTTGACAAATATCACCCAAGGGCGTTGCCTCAAATTTAATTCATTCCGTGAGAATAGATACTGCAAGCTCTTGTGATTGGTGAATATCTCAAACTATTCACCATATAAATAGTGTCTCTAGATCTTAAGAGCAAATACGACTACTGCTAGTTTCAAATCATGTGTAGGATAGTTCTTTTCGTGATCTTTCAACCGTCGAGAAGCATAGGCAATCACATACTTCATAAGAACACATCCTAATCCAATGAGTGAAGCATTACTGTACACTACTTTACTACCAGATAAAACTATCAAAATCAGTGTCATAGTGAGGCGCTTCTTCAACTCAAGGAAACTTTTCTCACATCTATCATCCATTGTGAACTTGGCATTCTTTCGAGTCAAGCGCTACCAAACTAGAAAACTCTTCCACAAATCTCCGATTATATCTAGTAAGGCCTAAGAAACTCTTGATCTCTATAACACTCTTTGGCTTATTCCAATCTGTTACAACTTCTATCTTTGCAAAATCTACTGAAAGTCCATCTCCTGTTAGTACCTGGCCTAGAAATGACACTTTCTCTAGCCAAAACTCACACTTACTCAATTTAGCATACAACTCATGTTCCCTTAATGTCTTTAGTGTGATCCGGAGGTGTCTCTCAGGGTCCTTTTGTGTCTGTGAGTATATCAAGATATCATCCATGAACACCACTACATAACAATCCAAGGCTGGCTTGAACACTCTATTCATCATGTCCATAAAAGTTGCTAATGCATTTGTTAAACCAAAGAGCATGTCTAGAAACTCATAATGACCATATCGAGTCTTGAAAGTTGTCTTCGAAACATCTTCCATCCTAATCTTCAACTGATGATAACTTGATCTAAGATCAATCTTAGAAATGTACTTTTCTCCTTGAAACTGATCAAATAAACCATCTATATATTTTTGGAAATGGATAACGATTCTTAATTGTGACCTTATTCAGTTGCCTATAATCGATGTACATCTTCATCAATCCACCATTCTTCTTTACAAATAGCACTAGAGCTCCTATGGCAATACACTTTGTGAGCTCGGGATTTCACTCCCTAAAAAAATCTCACAGGTTTATGTTGAGAGTCGCCACCTATTAATTCAGAAGGGATAAGTCCTCGGGATGTGGATAAGCTCTTGGTCTACGGCAGAGGTCTAGGTAAGAGGTTCGGTTAAGTCCGGGGAAGGTGTTAGGCATCCAAAGACTTCCATTTTTCAATGGTTCCCTACTTTCTAGGTGTGTTTGTTCAAATGCCTAAGTGTTCAACATAATACTAATCTAAAACAGAGAAACAAACTAGGGTTGAACCCGGGATGGGTTGCCTACTTACTCACAAGGTGAGATCAGACTTAGCGTAGTTCTGGCACATGGGCCCGTGCCAAGGCTAAGGGGTGTGTGTGTGTACCAAGGGTGGCTAATGGACTAGTCCAGTAGACTAGGTTTTGGTTGACTGAGTTTGGTCAAGTGCATGGTTCAAGCCCGGTAAGCTTAGGGTTAGTCCGGTAGACTAAGGATTAGACCCAGTAGGCTAAGGGGTAAGTCCAGTAGACTTGATTAGGCCCGGTAAGGTAAAATCAGAAATAACCAAGGTTAAGGTTACTAATCGAGATTAAGGGTCAAACTAACCATGGTTAGGGGTGCTAACCATAATTGAGGGTAACATGGTCAAATCCGGTAGGCTGAGGTTGGGCCCGGTAGGCTAAGTGATTAGGCCCACTAGGCTAAAAATAGATTTAACCGAGATTAGGGTTGCTAACCGGAGTTAAATGGGTAAAGTAACCATGGTTAGGTATGCTAACCATGGTAAAATGGGCTAAAGCAGTAACATTTTGGACACATGCAATAAAATAGAATTTTTAGTATTTTTCCAGATTTTTTTAAGGGTTAAGGGTACTTAACCATGGTTAAGGGTCTAGGTAGGTTAGGGTGGGCCCAGAGAGCATGACAAGGCCTAGAATGGCCTCCTACTAGGTCTGGCCCATGTGCAAAAGCCTAAAAAATAAAAAGTCAGTAATGGCGGTAAAGATATTACTACCATTATAATAACACTTCCAGAGGGTTTTACAAGGAATGAGGTTTGAGTTAGGGTTTAACCCAAGGGGTTCTGAACCCACAAGGATGAAGAGGAAAGTGTCAGGAATGCTCTGGGCCTTTGGTGGGCCCAGGGGGTGGTCTGGAGTGGTCCCCACAGTGGACTGAACACCCTCTGTTTGGTATGCTGTAATGGCGGTAGATAGTCTACCGCCATTATGCTAGTATGGGTTTCAGACCATATTAACCGTGGTTAAGCAATAAAGGCAACCCTGGAATGACCAGGGGAGATGGACAAGAGTCTAAGGGGTCCTACCATGGCCCGTGATTGGACCAAGGCCCACCAAAAAAGGTAAAACAAAGTTGCAAACAAGAAGGCCAGGAATGGCGGTAATTATTCTACTGCCATTCCTGGATTTTTCCAGAAATACAATTTTCCTACTGTGGGGCTGCACTAGTGCATTCCAGGGGTTCCCTCATGGCTTGAGGGACCCCCAGAACCTACAGGGGAGTTCTGTGATGGTGGGGGGTCTTGAACCCTCGTTCGAGAAGCCTCAAGGGGGTTCCACCACACCTATAAAGAATGTGGGAGACCCCTGTCCTTGGCTGAGCAATGAATAATAACAAAAATAGCAATGGAGGACCCCCTGGAATAGGACTAGGGGGGTCTTACAATGCTGTGTATAGAGAGGAAGGAAGATGAGGGGTTTTACCCTCCTACAGTTGAACTCCTGTCAGTGGTGGTGCACAGCTGAGAGACCTAGGGAGGTCTAGAGGAGCTCCTGGCCGGGTTGCCTGGGATCTATCTTGGTGAAAGTCAAAGGTGGGAGGGCGTAGGAAGAGGCTAACCGATTCCAAGAAGTATTTGGTATGGGAGTTTTTGGAATGGTTTAAACTCATGAAGGAGGGGGGATTATATAGGCTTGGGAAGGCCTTGGGGCAGTATGGGGATTACTAGGAAGGTGGTAGACATTGGGGAGGTGGACTGGAGTGCTGCAGAGGGGCCAGCTGTGCTGCAAAAGAGAAACTCAACAATGGCGGTAGAACATCTACCGCCATTCTCCAGTTTTTGTCAAAACAGGCCACACCCTGTCCCTATTGGCATGCGGGTACCGTAGCATTTTCCAAATAGGGAAATGGCGGTAAAGTTATTGCCACTATTCCCTATTTTTCAAAATTCTAGGTGGTGGGCCCCACTCCAACGGGCAGCAAGGGTTTGTGGGCCCATGTTTGGGCCCATAGGATGACTGGGCCTGATTTATAGGGTTTTTGAGTCTTAGGGCTAGACTAGGGTTTACCTAGGGTTAGGGTTAGGCTTAGGATTAGGCTTAGGGTTTGATCAGGGTTTACCTAGGGTTAGTCTAGGGTTTAGGGCTTGACTAGGACTCAGTTGGGGATAACCATAGTTAAGAGATTTTAACCATGGTTAAGGCAATGTGTAAAAATTGGTGCTTACAAGCGCTAATTTTTTACCGCCTTTCCTTGCCCAGGCGCGAGGGACCTGATGCAGAGTAACGACAATAAAAAGAAAAGCATTGCCTCACAATGGCTTTGAATTTGAAAGTCGCCACCTATTTTGATTTTTAATGGAAATAGGACTCGGGTTTATGTGACTAAGGGCCTACGGTCCATGGTGAAATTCTATGTAAGTGATTCATTTAAGTCCCAGGGTTAGGAACCCTGGGACCCCCATCCTATAATGGTAACCTGCTTCCCAAGTCTTTACCAAACAACCTATTTGCCAATTTAATTTTGCCTAAGTATTTTGTGAATGCTAATCAATAAGGGGGAGATAGAGGTCACTAAAATAGTGGGGGGGCACCCTTGTTCGGGTTGCCTACTTTTCTGGCTTGGTGGAATTAGACCAAAGTAATTAATGGGAGAGGTGATCATGCGTAGTTTATACTCTATTTCGGAGTTGGTCGTAGTTTAGGCACTTATTCCAAAGCGGAAATCATTTAAGCGCTCATTTTGGAGCATAAGTAGTTTAAGCTCATTTCGGAGTATGGTAACGCATCTTATAGCTTGGATTACCTCTTTTGGGTATTTTTTGGATTTTTATATGTTTTTTAGATTTTTATTTTATAATATTTTTATATTTTAGTATTTTTTTTTTACTGTTTTTTGTCTTTTGGGAAAATATCAGGGGGTTATTTGGAAGCAGAGGGTCAAAACTAACCAAAGTAGAGCAAAAATAGAGAAAACAGTGATTCTGTGCACAGACCCTTCTGTTGGTGCACAAAACCTGGGACCTGTCTACTGTTTCCCAACTGTTTGAATGGAATGGGCATCGTTCAAATGGTTGAGATTTCGGATTGATTCCAAAAATCTATTTTAAACCATTTTTTCATTGATTTTAACAATGGTCGGGGAAATGAGGTCTATTAAAGGTTTGATGATTGAAATTAAGTCAAATCCACCAAAATAGACATTTTGCGCATGGATTGTTCGAACGATCCGAGGATTGTTCGAGCGGTCCCAGATAGTAAATTGTTAAACAAATTTTGTTAGGAAACCATTCAAACGGTTAAGGAACCGTTCCAACTGAAATTCCTTATTTCAATGAACTCTTAGACCTAGAGGGAGGGGGGGGGGGGGTGAATAGGTCTACTCCAATTTTCTTTTCTAATTTTAATTTTAGACAATCACACACAAACAATCTCACTTGAACATACAAGATTTTTACGTGGAAAACCCTTCCGAGAAAAACCACCGGACCTAGTCCAGTACAAAATTCACTATGAGAAGATTTAAACAATACAAGACTCGAATCTTACCCAACCGGACACGACACACCGTTCTTCGGTATCGATTCCTCAGCTTGCAAACCACGAACACAACACATTCGATCCCCACAACAGCAGCTCCGGTTCCTCACCAACCAATCTTACTCAAAGTGATTAACCACGGTCTCCGAAGACCGATCTCCGTCCTTGACGACTTTAGCTCAGGCTAACCAACGCTCATAGTAGAGCATACAGTGGGTTTTAGGATTTTTGGAAGCCCTAGGGTGATCTCTTAATGATTAAGGATCATCTAATGCAAGTTTGAGAAAATATGCTTGAAAACTTTGCACAACCTAGAGGCCAACTAATGGAGATGAAGATCAATGAATCCAAGAGTTTTTCATCAACTCAAAATAGGCACAAAGTGCTCTAAGAAGTCTCCAATCAATATCCCTCACGGATTGGGAGAGGTCCAATATATATAGGAAAGGTTTAAGAGATTAGAAGTTGCTAAAAAATAATTTTAGAAAGTTTTTCCATATCAGGGTAGACCCTGGAGGATCCCTGGGTCGACCTACTATAGCAACAACACATAACAATCGAAATCCCATATCAAGGTCGACCCTGGGGGATGGTTCGGTCGACCAAAATGTACACTTCGGTCGACCCAACCATCCTTCAGGGTCGACCTCCATATTTTCATCTCTCTGCCAAAAAACATCATACAAAACATGGGCTATTTAGGGTTGACCCAAAATGGTCAGGGTCGACCCTAGGGAGCAATTTTTTCATATTTTTATCCTTTTAGCTTTAAATGCAATCCCCTATACCTCTATTGTTTTTTGACTTAATTTTTATGATGAATGGGTCAATTCCATGAGGTAGCCTAAGGTCATCTAGGTATCTCTTTCAAAACTTACTTTTTGAGCCAATGTGAGTGATGTAGCTTCAAGATTCTTCACGGCTTCTTTTTCACTTTGTCTTAAAATCGGATGAGACCTACTATGACCTATATACAACATTTTGGGCTCGGAATTTTGCCAACAACACTTTGACTTTACACCAACGATCTTCATCCCTGTCGCGGTTCTGATTCTGGATTTGCAATTTAGAGGTTAGAGGTGTTTTACCCAATCTCAAGTCACGAGAAGGTTGGATTTAAGCTCGACCAAACTCCTTTTACTCCTCCAATGCTCAAATATGAGCTTCCAGCCCTTCTTGGTGATCTTCAAGCTCTGGAAAATCTGGAACTCTCCTTCTTCTTTGGATCTTCAAGCTCCAAACACATTAGGGTGATTTGGGTGAAGGCTAATGAAGATTTGAGGTTAGATGTGGGTTAAGGTTTACATATGGAAGCTAGGGTTTGAGAGGAGGCTTAAGGATCAGGGTTTGAGAGGAAGGATTAGGGTTTGAGAGGATTAGGGGTTGCTCTTGGAGAGAAAGCTCTAAGACTCTAGGGCTTTTTGGCTAGAAAATTGGCTATGTAGAGGATTTCTTAAGGATTGAAAGGATTAGGTTTAAAGGTTGGGAACAAGGGGTATTTATAGGTTTTTCTAAGGGTAGGGATAGTTTGGGATAGAAGAATCCTAAACCCTCTGGATTTGAGATACTTAAGGCTGCAAACCGTGCAATATCTTTCTTCTTCAACCCTCTAAAATGAAAAGGAGTTCCATTAACTAGCTTGAAATTTACAATCTTCTCGAAACAATCGATGTGTCCATGGTAAGTTGAAAGTCAATCCAAGCCCAGTATAACGTCAGAGTCTTGGAAATTGAGGATGGTCTGTCGGGAATTCATGTTGTCCAATGCAAATTACACAAGCACGACATACCTTGTTTCTGAAACTAACTACCAATCGGAGTGGCAATAGATAGTTCCCAGTCTAGTTGACTTGGTTATGAAGAAAATCCTTGGGCAAAACTAGGTGTGACGAAGAAATGAGTTGACCTAGTGTTGATCAACACGTATGCTAGATAGTCATTAATTAGCAAGGTGCCTGAGTTTTATACGTCAATCAAGTGCACAATCAAATATCATATAACATATCATGTTTCTACACATATAACAAACATAGATATCATACAATCATGGAAATATCATACTTAAACAATAACAATTAAAACGTACCCTGCACCACATCCTCAGATGCTTGTGCATCTTGCTCTGAGATTGTGAATACTTTGCCCTGAGCCATCAGGCAAGAGGACTGTGAGGGCTGTTGGGGCTTCGGAGCTTGTGGAGGCCTCTATTGGAAGTCTACCTAGCTGGTGGCCTGGTTCCTAAGGTTGGGCTTGCTGAGTAGTCTGCTGTCGGCGGCAAGGACAATTGATTGGTGCTCATTATTACACATTTATGCACCTCAAACTACACATGTAATTCCTTTGAGATCACTTTGAAACTGTTTTACGGTATCTGGTTGTTTTTGTCCATTTCAGGTTCATGTGAGGAAAAAAAGACAAAACTTGAGTTTTATGAGCTTCAAATACTTAGAAGAACCTCAACTATGATAAAAACAAAAGATAGAAGAAAGAAAGATTAAACTAGGAAAAAATACAAGATGCAATCAATCGCAGGTCTAAAGACGATCGATCACAGGTCAAAACAGAGACCAGAAAAGCCAGAAAAAGATTAGTACAAGAAGTGTCATGTGCGATTGATCGTAGCACAACAAGACGATCGATCGTTGGAAAAACAGTAGTTATACACAAAAATCAAGGTACCTACGATCGATCATAGCCAATCAGCAACCGATTGCAGAGCGGTGTTTTAGCCTCGAAATGCATACACAGAAGTTGGGAAATTGGACCCCATTTGGAGGTTTCTAAAACCTTAATCAGCAACCAAAAGTAGCTCTATAAATAAGAAAATAAAAGGCCTTGAGAAGGGTTATAAATTTAGGGAAACTAATGAAGAGAAGACTTTGGAGATTTGTGAATGTATGAAGATATGTTCTTCGTCGAAGATAGTGTTCTCCTCCCTCGCCATGAACTAATTCTCCGTTCTAGGGTTTAGATGAAAACCCTAGTCAAGTAATTGTATCTTTGATGTATTTTATTTAAGTTTTTCTAATTGTAAGCAATAATTGCATAATGAGAGGGTTGTTCCACAACCAATTTTATTGATTGTATTTGATTTCTATCATTGTCTTAAGTTTTATGATATTGAAATTAAGAGCATTGACATTTGTTTTTTGTGATTATTGATGTGGGTTTTATGCAATGATATTTATTGTTTAATAGATTGAATATTGTGATGTTCTATGCTTAGGGAAGATGGATGATTTCACAACCCTAATTTAGTGTGGATCATTCATACTAACCATAGATAGGGCATACCTAGGGTTTGATCACTTGTATCCTTCTTGATTTGTTGAGTTGGGACTTGTAGTTACATTCACTCTAATTGTTTACACTATGATAGAATTGAATAAATACATTAGATGAGGTTAGTAGTAGATTCAAACACCGTAGATCTTCTCTCTTAATTATCTCCAAAAGCTATTTAGTTGATTTCATTAATTAGAATTCATTAGGTTAAATTTTGTTTTAGATTAAATAGATCAATTCAACCTTTATCCATCATTGATTCAGAAGTAAATCTTTAGAACAAGGCAATGAAACCAACGCAATCTTCCATGGTTCGACACCTCATACTAATCACTATTCTACAAAATTCGTGCTATTATGAGGTTTAATAAATTGACGATCAATTTTTGGTGCCATTGTTGGGGATTGCTAGAATGGTTTACTTGCTTAATTTTAGAGATTAAGTCTGATTCAATCATATTCAAAAATGCAAAAAAAAAAAAAAGTCCTTGTTATTTAACTTCTGCTCCCTTTGTTTTGCAATTACCAATTTGCTTGGGTTTAAATACTATTGGGCTTCAGGATAATAAGGGAGTGATTGTCCTATAAGGCGAGAGCTTGCTCAAATCCTAAAATGCCCTTGATTGTTTTATAGCCAGAACGTCCTTAAATATTTTGACTCCTGATGTCGCTTAAAGATATGCAGTACTTTGTAGTACAGTAAATGGGTTGTCGATCCATAGAGAGCAGTGAAGATAAGGAACTATAGTAGACAAAGGAGTTTGAAGATATTTTTGTAGAGAAAATTCAATTAATTTAGGAAAAATATCTGTAAGAGAAAGTGTCAAGGCATCTAGTTTCCTCCCCTTAATGGTGCAATGTCAATTTGATTATCCAAGATATAACTCAATTGAGGGTTTCACATCCCAAACCCTCAACCGGAAGAGTTAGAAAATCAATTTTTAATCAATTATTCAAAACAAGTTTTAACCCAAGCTCGCACTTTATTGGAAAAACTCAAGGACGACGATATACCAGGAGGAATACCGCAACAAAGAATAATCTCCGCTAAGATGAAGGTTCTTCGTTTGAAAAATCAAGAACTATTACTCAACTACGAGAAAAGTATGATTGAACTCTTGAAAAGTTTTAAATCCAAGAGATTCAATTGAAAGAGAGATCAAATAAGAAGAACAATTAATATAGAAATCATAAACGTTAAAAATACTAACTAGATTAAATCAAACTAACGTTACCTCATTAGGAGAATTCCACCCTAGCCAAAGTTAGGGATTTAGCAATCCATACAAAGGAAAAATTAAAACAATAAGAGAGAAAAGAGAATGAGAAAAGATTGGAAAGAGCTAAAATCTCTCTCACTTTAGGTTTATATAGACTAAAGGGAAGAAGAGAAAGGAAAATAAGCAAAAGGGAAACTTCTAATGACAAAATTTCAACCAAAATTGTACTTCCCTCAACTTGACGAAATGTTTTGACCCCTTAAACGTCCGAATTAGGAGATCTTCGTGAAATACAATTTAGTTTCCCTTTGAATCTACTTTACAAAACATCTTACCTTGCTTAATTCGATTTTTGAGTCAAAAGTCACGAGCAAATTAGTAAGTACTGTCCAGATTGGGCAGGAATCTGGGAAATCCTCATTCTTCTTTGAGAATTGGTTTCTAAATAATAGCACTTCTCTAGCCATCCACGAAATTTCTTGCTTTTGTTGTAGATTTAATTGACTTCCATTAAGCTCCTTACTTGAATTCCAAAATTTACCCAAAATAGAGAGTTTTGTGACCAAAATAGGCTTACTCATTTTCGTAAAATAGAAACATTAATATAACACACTTCTTCTTTCCAATTCAAGAGAGTTCCATCCTTTTTATGCCAAAATCACATTCATCCATATCTTCCTAAGATTCTCCACCCATGTGGTAGAATCTTTCTATACTTGATCTTGGGCTTTGGCCTTGGGCTTTGACTCTTTGACTTGAGACTTGGCTTCTTGGACTTGGGCTTTATCTGTTGATTTCAATGAAAATTCTTTACTTGAATTCCCTACATGAAATAACATAAAAATACTTAGAATTCATAATCTACAAATGGGGAAACAAGTTTAGAATATAGACTTTAAATCTTGGATTCAGACTAGAAAGGGTGATAAAGGGTTACATAATAACTAGTTTGAAGTGTACTTTTTCACACTCATCACACCCCTAACTTGAATATTGCTAGTCTCTAGTAATAAATCAACTCTCAAGCAAAACACTTAACCAATCAATCTTCATGAGTATAGGCTAAAGCATTCAAATCATTCAAACTAAGGTTTTGCAAAAGATTCACCATGATATCCAAATTTATCCATTAATAAGTAAACTCAGAATTTTTGTGTGTGTGCTAAGCTCATAACCATTCTTGCCAACAAACTCAAAACACATACAAATAAGAGAGACATCTGGATAAAAGCTTTGACTTCAAATCTCACAAGGATTTTAAATCACTCATAATTATACACTCAGAGATTTTACGGATCTTCTCTCAAATATATGAAGAATAAAATGCAATAGATGAAACAAGTAATAATAAGATCTCAATAAAAAGAATGTCATCAATTGAGAACTCCTCCATTCACATCACAAACACACCTAAGATCAAAATGTCAGCAATAAGGGTTGCAATTGAGCTAAAGGGTAAATGTTTATAAGAAAGAAGGAATAAAGATAATCAACAAAAATCAAGTACATGCTAGGAATATCAATACATCTTCAATGTGAAACAACTATTCCAAACATCCATAAATTCCTTTTGCTCTTGATTTTTCTTTCTTTTTCATTTCAAAACTTCTTTATTTATTTTTCTCTTTTTCTTATTTTTCTCAATTTAGAACAAAACTTGTACTTCTGCTTTTTCAACACATTTTTTTTAAAAAAAATTTGTAGCATTATCCCAAATGAATTTTCCATAACTTGAACTTGCAGTCCCTTTTGAATTTCCAATTTCACTTGAATTTCCAATTGCACAAAACTACCATCTCTAGCATAAACTCTGGTTTAAAAGGTAATGAGATGTATAAAATAGACTCAACTCCAATGTGGAGTGGGTAAGAAAAATGTAGTTTTCTCAAGAAAGTCTTCTTTTAGGCTCAAAGTGTCTCCTATTGTTAGTGATAAGGGATGACTTGAAAGGCTCAAACTTTCTACACCGAGATTTATCATTTCTTAGGCAATTCAACCAACAAATCACAAACTATGTAATGACGTTCCCAATGGACAACAAAGTCAAGAAAATAATGAGATCAACAAAGGAATAATGTCGTATGAATAAAACACCGAATAATAATAATAAATTGTTCCCAAAAATGAAAAGGGCTCAAAAACTCACGGGTGTTATAAGTCTTAGCTGAAATCTTAGATGTCCTCTAAAAGTATGCATTTTAACAACCAACATCCAGTATGAATTATGTGCACAAGAAAAATTTTGAGTTTTTTGCTCATAACAGATGACAAGAATAGTTTAGATGACTCAATTAAAATACCATATTTTCATGCTCAACTGCAAAGCCATAATTCATGCAAAAAGATATGACAAAGGTATTTGACTATCACCCCCCAACCTAAATCTGACATTGTCCCAATGTTCCAGAAAGAAATAAAAGATGAGTAAAAGGAACACATAGAAGGGGTAGATAGCACCTGAGAATTTTAGTGAACTTTCAATAGTGAGAACCTATAAGGTTAGCTCAAACAAAAACAAAACTAATATACAAAGATACGGAGACTCAAAAAGGTAAGTCAATCCCGCTAATCGGGATCCGCAAGAGTGGTAGTTTCTTCTTCGGGTAGAAGCCTCTCGAGAGCGGGCTTGAGTCTGTGGTAGTTCCTGCGAGAAATCGCCCCCAACTTTTAGTATCTATCACAAGAACGACAGAATTTATTAGTGTCTTTAAAGAGAGTGGACCAATAAAATCCACACTACAGAATTTTAGCAGCAGTCTTCTTCATAGAAAAGTGCCCACCACATACCTCTGAATGACAAAAGTTTAAAACATCATAAATTCGTCATTAGGAACACACCTCCTCATAATTTGGTCTGGGAAATATTTGAACAAATAGGGATCATCCCAATAAAAATTGTGTACCTCAACCAAGTATTTTCGCTTATCCTGGGTATTCCAATTCAATGATATCTCTCCTACAGCAAGATAATTAACAATATCAGCATACCATGGGAGGTCGGAAATAGAAAATAAATGTTCATCTAGAAAATTATCATCAATAGGCATTGTTTCCATATTATTTTCACATACAAGTCTTGATAGGTAATCAGCCACCACATTCTTCATGCCCTTTTTATCCTTAATTGTGATATCAAACTCCTGCAATAATAAAATCCACCTAATGAGTCGTGCTTTAACATCCTTCTTTGTGAGAAGGTACTTAAGCACCGCACGGTCCGTAAAGATACAAATGGGTGAACCAATCAAATAGACACGAAATTTATTTAAAGCAAATACTACAGCTAGCAACTCTTTTTCAGTTGTTATATAATTCATTTGAGCACTATTAAGGGTTTTACTAGCATAGTAGATTACACATGGTTTCTTATCTATCATCTGTCCTAAAACTGCTCCCACAGCATAATCACTAGTATCACACATAATTTCAAAGGGAAGGTTCCAATCTAGTGGTTGCATGATGGGAGCGGACGTAAGTTTACCAATTAGCTTTATAAAGGCTTCTTGACATGCTTTAGTCCAGTCAAAGGGAGCATCCTTGAGAAGGAGACTACATAAAGGTCTAGAAATAAGACTGAAGTCTTGTATAAATCTTCTGTAAAAACAAGCATGACCAAGTAAAGATCTCACATCTTTCACGGTCTTAGAGATGGGCAAATTTTGTATTAATTCAATTTTTAATTTGTCTACTTCTATCCCCTTAGAAGAGACAATGTGGCCTAGAACAATTCCAGAAGATACCATAAAATGGCACTTCTCCCAATTAAGCACAAGGTTCTTTTCTTCACACCTAATCAATATCCTTTTAAAATTAAACAAACAAGCATCAAAAGATCTCCAAAGACTGTTAGGTCATCCATAAAGACTTCAATACAATCTTTTACCATATCACTAAACATGCTCATCATGCATCTTTGAAAAGTGGTTAGGGCATTACATAGTCCAAATAACATCCTTCAAAAGACATAAGTGCCAAAAGGACAAGTAAAAGTGGTCTTATCTTGGTCCTCTAAGGCAATTTCAATTTGATGATAACCAGAATAGTCATCTAAAAGCCAATAAAAGGAATGCTTAACCACCCTTTCCAATATTTGGTCAATGAAGGGTAAAGGAAAGTGATCTTTTCGGGAGGTAACATTTAATTTTCTTTAGTCAATGCACATGCGCCACCCGGTCACTAATTTAGTGGGGACTAGCTCTCCAAACTCATTCTGCACAACAGTGACTCCTTACTTTTTAGGGACCCCCTGCATAGGGCTAACCCATTTACTATCGGCAATTGAGTAAATAATACCCGCATCCAATAGTTTTAAAATTTCAGATTTTACAACTTCTTTCATAGTTGGGTTTAGTTTGCGCTAGGGTCTCTAGAAGCCTTAGCCTCTTTTTCAAGATTTATCTTATGGGTGCACACTAAAGGGGCTTATTCCCTTAATATTTGCTATAGTCCACCCAATAGCAGATTTATGGTCATTTAAAAATTTTAACAATTTACCTTCCCGGAGTTGAGATAATACAGAAGAAATTACAACAGGAAATGTATCACCTGGGCCTAGAAAGGCATGTTTCAAACCATTTGGCAGTTTCTTAAGCTCTAGATTTGGCACTTCAACACTGGAGGTTGAAATTTTCCTTAGGTAGCTCCTCAAATCGTGGTTGCCAATTTTTTGTCCCTGGAGCCTGTGCATTAAATAAAACACAAATTTCATCAAGCTCATTTTTATTGAAAGAATTAATATCAATTTGAGAATTAGCAAGAAGAATTTCAAGAGAGTTAGACGAATATGGTGATTCAAATTCTTCTTACACAACTGTTTCGATCCAGTTTGTAGTTTTGCACTCATCATGTCCCGACAATTGTTTGCCTATATTGAAAATATTAACCTCTATGGTCATATTTCCAAAAGACAATTTCATTAACTCATTCTTGTAATTAATTAAAGCATTAGATGTAGCAAAGAAAGGTCTACCAAGAATAATTAGGATTTTAGAATCAGCATTCACCACATATTGTGTGTCCAAGGTAAGAAAATCAACAGGATAATAAAATTTATCTATCTGGACTAAAACATCCTCCATTACCCCCTCGGTTTCCTTATAGATCGGTCAGCCAATTATAACACCACAATAGTGGGTTGTATTTCTCCTAGGCCAAGCTGTAAATAAACTGAATAGGGCATTAAGTTAACACTTGCCCCGAGATCAAGCAAAGCTTGTTCAAAATCATGTCCCCGATAATACAAGAAATTGTAGGGCACCCAGGGTCTTTATATTTGAGAGGAATTCTATGTTGAATTAGAACACTTACCTATTCTGTAAGAAAAACAGTTTTCTTCACATGGTGCTTCCTTTTGATGGTGCATAAATCTTTTAAAACCTTGGCATAAGTGAACACTTGTTTGATAACATGCAGAAGTGAGAGATTTATTTTCACTTGCTTAAGATTTTCTAAGATTTTAATGTTACAATATGATTTCCTTGATGATTTTAAGGCTTGAGGAAATGGCACAGAGATAGGACTTCGAACTACCTCACTAGTTTCGGGCACATCAACATCATGATTGCTCGTGTCATTAGTTTCATCCTCCTGCTCTTGGGTAGAGATAGAGATGTCTTTCTTTTCCACTACGAGTAGTAATAATATTAATCTGTTCAAATTCTTTCTTTTCAAGGGTAGAGCTTTGTACCATGTGTTGACCTTGAGGATTTTGTTGAGTTTGGGAAGGAAATCTCCCTTTCTCATTAAAACTCAAAGAATTTATCAACTTAGATACATGACTTTTAACTTCCTTAAACTCTTCAACTATTTGAGTGAACAATGCTTCAAATTTTTGATTTGTTTTACCTTGAACATTTATGAAAGCATGCAATGTCTCCTTAAGAGAACTCCTAGATGGTGATGGTGCATTAGCTGTAGAAAATTGAGGTGCAATGAAATTTTTAAAAGACTTCTGTTTTTTAAGGGGTTGAGAATTATTACTCCAGGTAAAGTTAGGATGATTTTTCCAAGCTGGGTTATAAGTCTTAGAGTAAGGTGAATAGGGCTTCCTGTAATTTCTCATAGCATTACAATGTTCCTCATACACCATCCTCATCTCTTGGAGTGTTGGACACTCTTTGATAGAATGCTCAGCCTCATGGAAAACCTCACAAATTTGTCTGGTCTCTCCCTGATAAATAGGGGTGGTTGCCAATTTTTCTTTCATACGTAAAGCCTCAACTTCCTTAATTAAGCTCTCCAATCTAGCCTTTAAATTATCATCTTCTCTCAGGTAAAAAATCCCTCCACTAGAAGGAGTGGACATGGGTCTTGGCATATTAGTGCTCTCAGTAGCACTAGGTCCTGTCCAAGTATTTATGGACTTTTTCAACTAATTCACTTAGGTAATCCATGGCCTCAACGGGGTCATTTTGAAAGAATTCCCTATTGCACATCATCTCAATAAATTGGCACTCCCTAGAAGTAAGCCCTTCATAGAAGTAACTCATTAGGCGCCAGCTTTAATACCCATGATGTGGGCACAAACTCAAAAGATCCTTATACCTTTTCCAGGACTTGTACAAAGTCTCACTCTCTTTTTAAGTGAAGGTAGAAATTTGTTTCTTCAAAGCATTCGTCTTATGATTAAGAAATATTTATGCAAGAATGCTTAAGTTATCTCTACCCATGACCCAATCGACCTAGGCCTCAAAGAGTAACACTAGCTCTTTGCTCTATCCTTCAGAGAGAATGTAAAAAGTTTGAGTCTGGCAGCATTTATGGTGCCTATTTGATTGTGAAACGTGACTACCATCTCTTCAAATTCTCTAATGTGTACATATGGATTTTCATTATCTAAACCATGAAAATTGAGGAGGAGTTGAATCATCCCCGGTTTAAAATCAAAGTGTTGCACATTAAGAGAAAATATTATACAAGAAGGTGTGGCAGCCCGTGTTGGGTGTAAATGCTTATGAAGAGTTTTAACTTGATGGTCCTCGAGCTCACTCATTGTGCTTAAAGTGTGTGTGGAATCAAATGAAATAGAGTCACATTCCGGGGGCGTATCAAATAAATTTGTAAATAGAGATTCAAGATCTTCCGGTCTCTTTGCAAATCTACCTAATTCATTCTGGCATCGATGCATGCACAAAACAAAATAAGAGAATTAATTAAACTAATAAAACAAAAAGAGAAATGAAAGAGATTACCCCTTCGACGTGTCAATTTAGCAAACCTCTTCTGGAATAAAAAAGAATATATGCTCCTTAGTTTTCGCCTTGTTTCCCAGCAACGGCGCCAAAATTTGATGTCACTCAAAGATATGTGGTACTTTGTAGTACAGTAAAGAGGTTATCAATCCACAGAGAGCAATAAAGATAAGGAACAATAGTAGAGAAAGGAGTTTGAGAATTTTTTGTCCCAAACCCTCAACCGGAAGAGTTAGAATTTTATATTATAACAAAAAGCCAAAATCAATTTTCAATCAATTATTCAAAACAAGTTTTAACCCAAGCCTGCACTTTACCCGGAGGCAATACCGCAACAAAGAATAATCTTTGCTAAGATGAAGGTTCTTCGTTTGAAAAATCAAGAACTATTACTCAACTACGAGAAAAGTCTGATTGAACTCGTGAAAAGTTTTAAATCCAAGAGATTCAATTGAAAGAGATATTAAACAAGAAGAACAATCAATATAGAAATCATAAACGTTAAAAATACTAATTGGATTAAATCAAACTAACATTACCTCATTAGGAGAATTCCACCCTAGCTAAAGCTAGGGATTTAGCAATCCATACAAAGGAAAAACTAAAACAATAAGAGAGAAAAGAGAATGAGAAAAGATTAGAAAGAGCTAAAACCTCTCTCACTTTAGGTTTATATAGACCAAAGGGAAGAAGAGAAAGGAAAATAAGCAAAAGGAAAACTTCTAATTACAAAATTCCAACCAAAATTGCACTTCCCTCAACTTGACGAAATGTTTTGACCCCTTAACGTCCGAATTAGGAGATCTTCGTGAAATACAATTTTGTTTCCCTTTGAATCTACTTTACAAAACATCTTACCTTGCCTAATCCAATTTTTTGAGTCAAATGTTACGAGCAAATTAGTAAGTACTGTTCAAATTAGGCGGGAATCCGAGAAATCCTCCTTCTTCTTTGAGAATTGGTTGCTAAATAATAGCACTCCTCTAGCCATCTACGAAATTTCTTGCTTTTGTTGTAGATATAATTGACTTCCATTAAACTCTTCACTTGAATTCCAAAATCCACCCAAAATAGAGAGTTCATGTGACCAAAACAGGATTTCACCTTTTCCTAAAATAGAAATATCAATATAACACACTTCTTCTTTCTAATTTAAAAGAGTTCCATCTTTTTTATGCCAAAATCACATTCATCCATATCTTCCTAAGATTCTCCACCCATGTGGTAGAATTTTTCTATACTTGGTCTTGGGCTTTGGCTTTGGCCTTGGGCTTTGACTTTTTGACTTGAGACTTGGCTTCTTGGACTTGGGCATTATCTGTTGATTTCCATGAAACTTCTTTACTTAAATTCCCTGTATGAAATAACATAAAAATGCTTAAAATTCATAATCTATAAATTGATAAACAAGTTTAGAATATAGACTTTAAATTCTAGATTCAGACTAGAAAGGGTGATAAAGGGTTACATAATAACTAGTTTAGAGTGTACTTTTGCACAATCATCAACTCCCAAATTGCCCCAAGTCAATTTTTTATACCCAAAATGCCCTCAAATTTTTTTGTTCCCAAATTGCCCTTAAACCACGTTTCTATACCTAAAATGTCGTCATAATCTTTTAACCTGAATACCCTCAACTTTTTTTATATACCCAAAATGCCTATAAAGCTTTTTGGTTCTCAAAATGCCCCTAAGTCAGGTTTCTATACCCAACTAGGGGTGTACGCAAGCCGAGCTAGCTCAATTGCTCAGCTCGACCCGATCAAGCCAAGCTCAAGCTTGATTTTTAGGTTCGATCGGGCCGAGCCGAATTGAGTTTTCAAGCTTGAAATATGTTCAAGCCGAGCTCGAACCAAGGCATGTTTGATTCGGCTCGGCTCAGCTCAATTGAGGCTTGATTTGGCTC
Organism: Tetracentron sinense; assembly: GCA_015143295.1. NCBI lineage: Eukaryota > Viridiplantae > Streptophyta > Magnoliopsida > Trochodendrales > Trochodendraceae > Tetracentron > Tetracentron sinense. Next base: position 32,945,712 of record CM026574.1, read on the forward strand.
GAGCTCGGCTTGAATATTATATAAAAAATAAACATATTATTCATATATATCCTTATTATATATAAATAATCTAAATTATGATTATTATTATTTAAAAATATATATATTTTTAGATTAATCAAGCTGAGCTTGACCGAGCTTAAATCAATTCGAGCTTGAGCCAAGCTATTTGATTTCAAGCAGAGCTTCGAGCCAATTTTTTCGAACACAATTTCAAGCCAAGCCAATCCAAGCTTGAGCCTAGAGTAAATCCCTTTCAAGCCTAGACAAGCAGGACCAAGCTTGACTCAGCCTGGCTCGAATACACCTCTATACCCAACGTGCCCCTCACAATTTTTTCAACCAAAATGTCCTTCAAGTTTTTATACATAAATTGTTCATTAAGTTTTCTTTTTTCCAAAATACCCCTCAAATTTCTATACTATCTATGCAAGCGCATTGCACGTGCACACCCACTTATACCACGATATTATTTCGAACCCACATATACCAAGATATTATTTCGATACACTGTTCTATAGTTGATCTCACATGCATTGTACTCGCAGCCCACTATTATTTACTATTATACAGAGAATGAGCCAGTTAAAAGCGTTGGTTAAATCTGATCATAATGACAAAAATACCCTTATTCTTATATTCTACCTTTACTATTATAAAAAAGAATTGGTCAGTTAAAAACGTTAATTGAATTTTATCATAATGATAAATTACACTTACACTTATCTTCCAATTTCTTTACTATTATTATAAAAAGAATGTGCCAAATAAAAATGTTGATTGAATTATCATAACGACAAAATTACCCTCACTAAGGCCCGTCTTTTCACTCTCCCCCTCCCTTCTCTCACCTCTGATGCACATGCGGCCTACTAGTATTAATAATTCCGATAAGGTTGGAGTATGCATCTTGCTTTGGATAACTCATTTCGTAAAAGGTTGAACCTTGCTGAACTCGTATGCTTTGCAGGCTGAACGTTGATTAAAGTCCCACTTCGAAGCTTCTGGGCTGTTTCCCAGTACGCCCAGCATTTCGGAAAAGGTTGAACCTTGCTGAACTCGTATGCTTTGCAGGCTGAACGTTGATTAAAGTCCCACTTCGAAGCTTCTGGGCTGTTTGCCAGTACGCCCAGCATTTCAAACAAGGCCGTGTAACCGTGAGATCCTCCGCACGGAGTATTAGACACCTCTTTGTGAATTAGCATGTGGCCAGTAGAAGATTTTATTTCCTCATAATGTATCCTAAGACCGTTCCATTGTTCATGTCCTTGGCCTACTCTGAGAATTAAAAAACACTACAAAAACACAAAAACATTGAGAAGCCTGAAAAAGGCTTCTGCATGTAGTGCTGCAGAAGCATACATTCCAGAAGTGGCACATTGTTTTATTGTAAATGATAGAATAAAGAATGTTCAGAGTATAGTCCAGAACACTTAGCCAAGTTGAAGCATGTATTTGCATATTAGCCTTTAAAATGGTAGTTTACAGCAGTTATAAAGTTGAAGCTGGAACTGTTGTTGGGACTCGGAGAACTTGTTGTAGTAAGCGTGCTGCAAGACGCTGGGTAATCCCTCCAATAACACGCCCCCCTAGATTACGCGCTTCAGGTTCTTGAAGGACCTGCTCACGGAATGCTTCTCAGGTTAGCATGGTTAACAGGAAAACAATTTTGAATTTCAATAAGGTCAGCACCCACATTCCACTGTCAAAGGAAACTGCATATTAGAACATAATGGACAAGGGCCACAATTCAATAACCAAAATCCAACATTATCTATGATTTCCAAGAAGAAGAAAAACTGACATTGGGCACCAAATTGTGTGTAAAAACAGTCATTTATTGGGAATAACTCTTTTGGTAAACAAATTACACCATTTATTTCTCCAAGTCATAAAGGTTTTTGGAGAGAAGTAATAAGAAAAGGGAGAAATTTATGGGGGTGTTAAATGACAACAGATGATGAAGCAACCACCTTGCCAGAGTCGAGGAGACTGGAATTTTCTTAGTCAAGGATAGGGTGGAAATAGTTCCTGCAAGGGGCAGTGGAACACCTTTCCTAAAGGAGAAGTGGTGGGATCAAGAACTTTCCTTCTTAAGTAGTGCCTAGAGGGTTTGTTACATTGTCCACAGGGATGTGCATAAGCTTCATAACTTACCGCAGCAACACTGTTTGATCTAGTTTTGTACTTTCCATCTGTTGAGCATCCACCCTGACCCAACTCAACCTGAGTTGTGTTATGAGAAAGTATTTTAATCTCAGGCTGATTCTTCGTTGGGTCTGGTTGGCTGAGTGTTTAGTTCTTAAAATTGGGCTTATGTGACTCAAACCTGACTCAAGTTGCACTTAGGTTGACGACAAGTTGGTGTATTTTCACTATTACACCAACTGTACATGCGTGAACTTAACTACCACACAACTACAAGTCAGATAATGCTGCAGTTTCATTTGCACCAACTTACTCAATGCCAGGTGTTTTATTGCCGTTATTTGTGCGGCTCTTTATGCCTTGATGATTTTCAAGCACAAACATAGAAGGACAAATAATGAGAAATAAAGAGATGTCTACTTTTTATTTCAAGCACAAGCTTAGGGAGTGTGGGAATTGTGATTCTCAGAAAGTAAGGTAGCAAGAGCGCCTAGGCAGCATCTCTTATTCTAAACAATGTTGAACATAAAAATTTGTTATTGGAGCCCTAAGAAACTTCTGTTATATTACGGAAACATATTAAAATAAGTATTTCATGTCAAGTAATGTTGAATATTACTCAGTAAAATAAAAGGTGTGCCTGAAAGGAAAAAAGGTCAATTGTGCCCTTTTATTTGCTATGAATGTTTCAACAGTTTTTATTTTTATTATCTAATGCTCTCATAACTGCTACTTTTCTTATGAATCTTATGCCTTCCAGAGTTTTGGGGTCAGAAATTCCTATTGCGGGTTTGTCTTCTCCTAACCATGTATTTCCACTTCCTCCCAAAGTCTTTGGGCATATCTTCTTTGTTCATATATCTTGATCTAATTGCACCAAACTTGATCCTAAAGCTCTCAATTGTAACTTCCTCGGGTATGGTCCCAGTCAAAAGGGGTCAAATGTTATCAGCATCCTTCCTGTAAAAATTGTCTCTATGTGTGTAACATTTTTTGAGTCCGCGCTTTTCTTTTTTGCAAGGAATATTTCTCTCTAGGGGGAGAGCAGTGGCGGAAATGAAGAGATGTCTACTTTTTTTCCTCCTCTTCTTGTTCCCTCTTACAGTTTTGTCAGTGACCATAAAGTGGAAAGTGCTGAAATGAGTGTTGGTGATGGACACGGGAGATTCCTATTGTGAAGAAGGAATTGCGAGTGTATTTGAGGAGAAAATAAGGTCCTCACGAGCCCTACAAAAAACCCTCCTCAAATCCATCTGTTACAGGTAATATCCTTACTTTTATTATGAGGATTGTTAATGATTTTAATAATCCTATTGCAATTAGGAAATGTGTTCATTTTTGGATTCTTGTACCCAACACCCTATCTTCAACTTTGTTTCATATTGTGCTGTCTTCCTCATAACGCACATTTTCTATTGCCTTATCTTCTCTGTCTGTTCCTCGCAATGTAGCATATTCTTTCTCCCAACCCAAACGGAGAAAGGCAATGGAGGAGGAGATGCATGCTCTTAAAAAGAACACTACCTAGGATGTGGTTGACTTACCAAGAGGAAAGAATCCGGTAGCCTATAAATCGGTGTTTACAGTAAAGCATCGCTTAGATGGATCGGTTGAAAGGTATAAAGCCAAACTTGTCACCAAGGGATACACTCAAAACTTATGGCATTGACTATCAAGAAATGTTTGGTCCTGTAGCCAAGATGAACTCTCTTAGAGTTCTTTTGTCCTTTACGGGCTTACAGGAGCCAGGATTGGCACTTGTTGTAGTTTGATGTAAAGAAGGTATTTTTCATAGTTTTAAAACTCGCCGAGTCGACTCGAAACTCGGCCGAGTCGACTCGGCTCGGCCAAGTTTCGAGTCGAGTTTCAAGGAAAACTCGGTTTTGACAGAAACTCGCCCCGACTCGTCCGAGTTTTTGCAGTTTTTTTTTAAAACTAAAAATTGAATAAACTGCCTACCCGATTGACTAAATTATGTTTTTTTTTCTTTCTTTTGACACACCTCACTCATTTTTAAGTACAAATTCAAAACAAAAGAGGGATGTTTAATATATATTGAATTATATATCTTATTTTAGGCATGGTTTATCATTAATTTTGAATCTATACCATATATATTATTAGAAAAATATTATCTATGTCCGAGTTTTAGGTGTTATTACTCGGATGAGTTTTGCCCGAGTTTCCGAGTTGACTCTACTCGGCAAGTTTCCGAGTCGAGTCGAGTTTTCAGGTTTTAAAACACTAGTATTTTTGCAAGGTGACTTGGAGGAAGAAGGGTATATGACACCACCTCCTGGTTTTAAGTGTTTCTCTGCTGAAGGGAAAGGTGCAAATTGAAGAAGGCCTTGTATGATTTAAAACAGTCACCTACATCAATGGTTTGAGAGGTTTCGCAGTGCCATGTGAGAAATGGTTACAAGCAAAGTCAAGCTCACAACACTTTTCATTAAGAACTCTAACAAGAAAGTTACAACAAATATTGTCTATGTAGACGACATTGTAGTGACTGAGAATGACCATGATGAGATGAGGAAACTGACAGGCCAGTTAGCAAAAGAGTTTGAAACAAAGGACCTAGGTCAGATAAAGTAATTTCTTAGAATTGTAGTTGCCAGATGCAATAAGGGTATTTTCATTTCACAGTAAAAATATATTGTTGATCTTCTACATGAGATAGGTATGATGGGAGGCAAACCGTGTGATACGCCCATTAAGTCAAATCATAAGCTTAGTGAAGCTAGTGGTGATAGCCTCATTTATGCAAAAAGATAGCAAAGACTTGTAAACTAACTTATCTATTTCGCTCTAACACGGCCAGATATTGCATATGTATTTAGTGTGGCAAGTCAGTTTATACATGCACCGACCACAACACACCTGGATGCCGCATACAGAATCCTCAGGTACTCAAAGTCCACTAAAAAAGGGTTTGTTGTATGCTTGACATGGTAGTTTGCGAGTTGAAGGTTATACTGATGCGGATCAGTTTCTGATCGCTGTTCCACTTCAGAGTTTGCACATTTGTGTTGGGGGGGGGGGGGGCGCAATCTTGTGACTTGGAGAACTAAGAAACAAACTATGGTTGCAAGGTCCATTGCAAAAGTTGAGTTTAAATCTATGGCTCATGGAGTGTGCAAGCTTCTTTGGCTTCAAGTCCTATTAGTAGAATTGGGCCTTCCTGTCCATGGGCCTATGAGTACATACTGTGAGTTGTGACAACAATGTATTAAACTTCAGTTTTGGTAGCTAAAAACTAGGAGGTGGTGTCATAGAATACTAAAAACAAGTTGACTCAATTCGAGAAAGTTTAAGGAAGTCCAAGGAAGTTATGTAAAAATTAAAGAAGTCTAGGAAACTTTTAAAGAAACATTGGAATTTTAAGATGAAACATTAGATATTCAATACTTAAGTATAAATACACATCAAGAATTCATTATATTGCTGGATGCAAGCATGTAGAGTATCAAATGTGAGAATCATGTTAAGTAACATGCTTGTTTGTGCTATAAAACTTGTTAACCATAATTCAAAGGCAGTTAAAGGGCTTTTGTGAGGTTATGAAATATCTTAAGGGCATCGTTCAACTGTGGTTAAGATTTACTAACCCTTAGAGTTATAGCATCTAACCTTAATTTTTAGAATTTTTTTTTTTTAAAGTTGACCATAAAGGTTAAAACTTGTTAACCATAATTCAAGGGCAGTTAAAAGGGCTTTTGTGAGGTTATAAAATATATCATTCAAAATTAAAATCAATACCATGATATATATTTACTAAAATATATCCCTAAAAAACACTATGATATATATATATATATATATATATATATATCTAATAATAATATTTTTTAGTTTTTAATAGATTAATAATTTCTTTTACTTTTATTGTTATTAAATAATATTTTTAAGTAATATTTAGTACATTTTATATATTTTTTTAGTAAGTTATATTATTTGGTAGATGTTATTATGTATATAAAAAATTAATAACTATTAATAATAGTAATAGAACATTGTTAAAATTTGTAAGCAAATAAAATATCCATGAATTTCACGTATAATCTTTAAAATAAAAAGGCCTTGTAGTAATATTTTATTGCTCTTTTTTTTATTATTGGTAATCAAAGCAGGTTTATAAATAATGAGAATGAACTACATAGCTTAAGGGAAAAGTTCACAAGCTCGTGAACCGAAAAAGATAACTGCAAAAAACAGATAACAAGCAAAATAGACTATGCGGAACCCATTAGTCTAACAAAGCCACGAAGTTCTCTCCCTCATGCCTAGTGGAACACCATTCCACAACCAACAATCGGATTTTCAAGCATATACGCAATGACGCGAAAGATGAGTCATCAAAAACCCTTTTGTTCATTTATTTCCAAATGGACCACGCTATAGCGCCCGGTAATGCTGACCAAATGATCGTCCTTAGACTTCCTCCACCAACCAAAACCCAATAAGATAAGTAGTTGTGAAAGGAAGATGGAAAACCCAAACTACGCCCACTCAAAATAGAAAGAAACTTCAAATCTCACATGCAACCGGAAAATGCAAGAGGAGGTGATCTACCGACTCTTCCGCTTGATGACACATATAACATCGATTGGCCATCCTCCACCCTCAATTTTTTTTAAATGTCACAAGTAAGAGTTTTATTCAAAAAGGCAGTCCATAGAAAGAAAGATACTTTAGTAGGAATATTGAGGTTCCACACAATCCTATGAGGAAAGAGGATAGATGGGGCTAACCCAAGTGACTGTATTAGAGATCTCACTGAGAATCAACCCTTGTTGCCTCTAGATTATATTCTACAATCCCTAGATCATATTCTACAATCTCTGCCCAGGGAGAGCAAACAATAAGAGCTCAAATGCTCTAAAAGTCTACCAAACTAACTTATCTCTCAGTCATTTAAACTCTGCCTCAACCTAGGATCCCACACCCCCACCCGCTCCCCTCTCACAGTACTCTCCAACTACCGCATTTTTATTAACAGCTAATCGGAAAATGACCCAATATATTATCTTGTTCCTCCCCAAACCTCCAAACCCATTTTCCCAGAAGGGCCTTATGGACCCGCACTAGCGGCTTCAAATTCAAGCCACCCTCCCTTTTAGGACGACAAACAGTATCCCATTTGACCAAATGATATTTGAACCGAGTCCCTTTTTCGTGCTAAAGGAACTCATGCTGTATGCGTTCAAGTGCCCCTGCTACTGATTGAGGAATAACAAGGGTAGACATATAGTAAGTAGGTAGGCTACTCAGGGTACTCTGTAAGAGGGTGAGCTTCCCTCCTTTGGATAAAAATGAAACTTGCTATCCTGTCAAACGTTTAGCAAATCTTTCCATAACAGGGGCCCACACTGCTCTAGATTTGAAACTAGCCCCCAATGGCATTCCCAGGTACATTGACGGGAGGGAACCTACCCTACAACCAAGACAAGCGGCAAGACTATCGACATGTAGTACATCCCCAACCCCAATTATCTTAAACTTGGCCAAGTTGACCCTCAAACCGGATACAACTTCGAAGCATCGGAATAGCCACCAAAGATGGACCAAATCGCGACATGACAAAACACTAGGGTATCATTTGCGAATTGGAGGTGTGAGATTCGCAGTTGGTCTCTACCTATGGTGAAACCCTTAAAGACCGGGCCATCAACTCAAGACAACATTCTACTCAGAGCTTCCGATATGATGATGAAGAGGGGGAGGGGGGGGAAGGGGATCTCCTTACCTCAAACCCCTAAAGCTTCGGAAATAACCCGTTAGGCTACCGTTGATGAGGATAGAGAATGTGGCTAAAGATATGCATGAGTGCATCCAGTTACACCATTTAGGCCCAAAACCCATTCTCTTCAACAAATAACCCAAAAACTCTCAATTAGCATGATCATAGGCTTTCTCCATATCCACTTTACACACTATCCTCGAGGCCTTGGATCTGATTTTGTCATCTAGACATTCGTTAGCTATCAAGATGTCATCCAAAATTTGTCTACCACACACAAAAGCTCCTTGCTAGGGGAGATGAGATGGCCCATCACTCCCTTGAGTTGAGACGCTAACACTTTTGAGAGGATTTTGTACACACTACTCACCACACTGATTGGCCAAAACTCCGAAATGTCCTCTGCTCATCTTTTTTTGGGGATCAGCACTACAAAAGTGCTATTAATCACTTTGTCAAATGTCCCCAACTCATACAGCTCTATCATGACAGAAGTTACTCCCCACTATGTCCCAACAAGAGGGATAAAATTCTATTGTGAATCCATATGGCCTAGGAGCCATGTACCTAGCCATACCTCGAATCGCTCTCAAAACCTCATCCTCCTCAAAAGGGGCCTCCAGATTGTCACTCTACTCATCAAACAGTCTCCCAAAAGGCAGCCCTTAATTGCGGTCGCCATGATTCCTTCTCCCTATACAAATCCTAGTAGAAGGACACTACACTATCCACTGTCTGTGTTCTCCTCCCACCACTCTCCGGCTACTCTTTGTTAGGAAAGGAAGTTGCTCTTACGGTGATGATTATTGATTAACCATCCTATGAAAGAATTTGGTGTTCCGGTCCCCCTCCTTTAACCACTTTCTGGATTCTTGTTTCCAGCTAATCTCTTCTAATTTCACCGTATGCAAGTATTCCAATTTTAGTGACTCCTTTAGTTAGAATTCCTCACTAGTGAGGGGACGCTCTTCCTCAGCTATATCCAACTTACCGATATCCTTTAGCAAACAACCAAATCTAAGTTGGATATTGCCGAATACATCCCTATTCCAGACCTTTAATTTGGCTTTAAGAGCTTTCAATTTTAGTCCAAAGCGAGACCTAGCAGACCCCTAGCCGTTCCTAGCACTCCACACTTCTTCCACCACTCCCTTGAACCGAGCATCTTGAAGTCACATATTCTCGAACCGAAAGGGAGTTGGTCCTCTCCTCCGAAACTGCCTGTCTCCAAAGAGATTGGGACATGGTCAGATGTAGGTCTTGGCAAGGATGATTTAGTAATGTTGGGAAAAAGACTTTCCCATTCTGGATTGCAAAGGAACCTGTCCAACCTACTTGCTGAACAACCGAAACCCGGACTGGACCCAGGTAAATCAAGTACCTTTTAAGGGAAAGTGAATCATCTCATGACGATCAATAAACTCCCCGAATCTCCTCATCTTGGCATTAATGTCACACCCTCCTTTACGCTCCTCTGAGAATCGGATGCTGTTAAAATCCCCCCCCCCCCCCCCCCCCAAGCACCATGGCGCTCCCCACCTAACACTCACATCATTGAGTTCGGTCCAGAACACCTAATCATCTGACCCACCCGACGGGCCATATACTCAAGAGAGAACCCAATTTACCTCCTCACCCACCCATGGCCGTAAATTGAAATGGAATATGCCCCCAAATCGGATTCCACAACCTCCAGTTTATCCTTATCCCAAATCAATAGAATGCCCCCTCAGGCCCCTAACGAGGGAACTGCTACCCAGTTTGGGATCGAAATATCCCAAATGTCCTTTGTAATGTGGTCAGAAATCACTTCTAACTTTGCCTCCTAGATACACAGGAGAGTCGGCCTCTTAGCTCTAACCATGCACTTGACAGCCGCTTGTTTTTCCAAAATGCCCAGCCCTCTAATGTTCCATGATATGAATGATCAAGCTGTCATCTAAAAAGTTTGCGACCATTTCCAACTCTCAGACTGCACAAGACACTTCTAGACCCCTAGTTTGTCGTAGTTCACGTTTCGTTGCTGAGCTTCCTCCCCAGCCTATTTTGACTTTGAGTTTTGATTGTTCGTCCTTCTCGACCCTCTCTTTCTCAAGACGGAGGAACAAAGCCTTGTCTTCCTCCTCATGCCCTACGAACGATAGGCCTAAAAAATCACCAAGAGCTACCAACTGGCATCCCTCCCTATTATTCACCTCCACAGACTCTCAACTAGGGGATCCCATGTGAGGAATCCCTTGAATTTCATGGTCATCATAAGAATTAAGGTCTAAAGGCACTGACTCGGGTCTTTGTACATTATCAGTGAAATGTGTGGAACCCAACAATGGACTAGACCCCACCCCGACACCCCTTTCCTCATTGGACTGTGGTATCATGTCTCCATAAAACTGGCAAATTTGAAATAATAGACTCACCAAATGAGCACGAAGAACTCTCTTTATCTACCATACTTGCACCCTAAGGTGAAGTATGGTAGATAGACAGAGAAGAGGATTTGGGCCTACCATTCACAGGAACAGGTGGTCTATCCCATACCTCTGGAAAGTTCGTGCCTCGAGCTGAGTGTGAGGAGTTGGAAGTGGATTTCGAGCCCGAGCAGATCGCAGATTGTTCCTTTACATCCCATCCCGGCGTTACTTCCTCAAAACAAGCTGAATTCGAACTGGGAGGAGAAAGCTCATATGACTCCAGATGACTTAAATCGAGATTCTTCATCATGAAGCTCAAGTGTTAATGTGTAGGAGAACTCTGGCATGTATCAGCTCCTAGGCCATGCCCTAAACCAATGGTCATCTCAGTGTCGTTTGCGACCTGACCATTATGCAAATTGGGATCTACCATGGTAACCAGCCCCTTTGTTACTGCTGGGTATACTATTTCCTGAGAGTCCACTCCCCTAGCCTCTGTCTCCTCACCCTCTGTTTGTGCACCTTATACCACCTAGAGTCAGCCTTGGAGTGGAGGTAGCCGATTGAGCATGGAAGGCTGCTCCTCCATACAATCCAGACCACCATTTGTATCCTCCACCTCACCCCCCCCCCCCCCCCCCCCCCCCACAATTTAGGACCGCTATATCGCTCTGAAACATGACTGTATCAAGAGTACACTCGTTGGGATGCACCTCGAGTGCTTCAGCTACTATCCCATTGTCGTCGACCTGGTTTTCGACAGCGATGTGCCCCATTATCCTCAGACCTCGGCTCACCCTCTGCTCCGATCTTGGCCTACGCCGAACACCCTACCTCCTCCCGATCTTTCAAGGAGCTGTCTTCGTGAAACTCAGCTCCTTCGGCTAGCCAACCAAAACCCACAGTCCCTTCCATGGAGAATATAAATCAATTCAAAACCAAGGTTGGATGGATGAACCCTAGGGGTGAGTGAATCTTAACCTAAGTTTTTTTGGTTGACCTTAGTTAGTAGGTGATAAAAAGTGGGCGTGGTCAAATAAGGAACACGTGAACTAATACTAACAACACTCTCTTTTAGGGTGTTCAAAACACGTCTTTTTTTTAATGAGAGACAGTGACAAGTCTTTCAGTTAGAGAAAGTGAGTTTGATAGGGAGTGGAGTTACCATTACCACAATAGATTTAACTTAAACCCTTTAAGTTCTTTCTCATTTCATTTTCATCCAAACCCGAAGAAAAAAAGTTGTGCGGCTGTGCCAAGCATGTGAGAGGGATCAAACCTTTAGGGTTTCAATGATGGACAGCGGCAACGGTGATGGCGATCGAAGACGAAAATTCGTACTTGAAGACGGCAAGCTTCAGCTAGGATTTTGGTCCCCACAACCACAGGTATGCACTATTCCTCCATCTTCTCTACTTTGCTTCTCAAATTTTTTTTCTTTTCTTTTTCTACAATTCTACTTCTCAGTTGGAGATTAATTTCTCTAGAGTATGCCTCTCTGCCATGGGATTCTTGCTTTCTTGGAGATTTCAAGAGGACCCGTTCACTTCTTCACAAGTTCTCTGAAGTTGTTTCATGGTGAGCTTTTTACCGAAGTTCGGTGACTTCCGTGAAATTCCTCCGATGTTCTAAATTTTTCAATTACATTTTTACCATTTCGGTCGAAGTCCACTGAAGTCTACCGAATTGGGTCAAGAATTCTTGTATTTTTAAATACATGGGTGTTTCGCTTCAGTCACCACCGAAGTCAACTCAATTCAGCCGAAGTTGACCGAATTGAGTCGATTTTTGATACCTTGGGCAGCAATCATCATTGCATATAATCTAGTACAACGTGATAGAACCAAACACATTGAGGTGGACCAATGTTTCATTAAAGAGGTTAAAATGTGGTTATATTTGTACAATTTTACACCATTTTCTTTTTCAATTTTGATCAGTAAATATTAGAACTTATAAATGAAGAAGAACGTATGCAAGTACAAGATAGCAGGAGGTTACTAAGTAGTAAAGTCCAAGAATCGGGAACAAAGACCAAAAAGAAGCAAACTGTCTACAAAAAAAGCCCCAAAAAAAGACCTGTCAGGGAGGAAAGGGCGATCTACACCGCGCCTCTCACCCAACAAGTTCCCCAAGGTCTAAGTCTATACGACGTATGGAACGCCATTCTAAGACCAGGTGTCTAATGCTACAGATTAGTTAGATGAGATCCTAAGGGACTAGGTAGTTCACAGTTTCTTGGCATTATTGGCAAGTTGGGCATATATAAATTGTAATATCTATGCACCAGCTTGAGAGGGAGTGTAGAATACCTCATATAGGGGTGTTTGTGTAGTACGACTATACGAGTATACAAATGGCATACTTGTAAATAGTCAATATAGCATGTGTTTCTCTAGTATATTCAATATATATATGAGAGAAAGAGAGAGAGAGAACTCAACAAACCCTAACCCTAGATCTACACAAATCAACTTAGACATCCTAAAAACAGACAAAGAACATTGAAAGACTAGAATGAACACTTTTGATGAGAGTCGTCCTACTGCATGAAGAAATATAGCCCTTCTTCCACCATGCAAGCCTCCTCTCTAGCATTTCTATCACCGGGTCCCAAGCTGCTTTGGCATTTAGTCTGGCACCAAGAGGACTGCTGAGATATTACGTAGGATATTCACTTAGTCGCTAACCAAAAATTTAAGAACACCTCAAAAAGACCTTCTACCAGTGCTACCTAGGCACTTCAGTTTTTTCAAATTTTGTTGTGCCGACACTTGGACACGACACGATACTTCATGGCACGACACTCCTTCATACATGCATATTCCATGTCATGGTGACGTCAATATCAACGTTATGGTTAGGCACATGGTGCTTCAAGTATGTCATGTCATTATAAAAATACAACTACTAGGAACTTTTTGTCAAGATGTGTTGCTCTTTCAGAAACATAGAGGAAATTTTATTAGGAGAGCAACGACAACAACAATGATCAATATGTACGTCTTTCTCTTCTCTTTTTTCCTCTCTTGTTGCTCATTTATACTCCATATATGAATATTTTTTATAACTTATGTATATACTTTTTTTAAAAATTTGGGGAGAGGTGATCCCCCCTCTTTCTATTATTATTTAAAATTTTGAGTTGTAATATATATATATATATATATAATCATTTTAAAAAATTTGTACGTCTGTGCCGCCATATTTGGATTTTCAGAGCTTGGCGTGCCGAACACCTCTAGACACCTGGACACTTGGCACCCATACCACGTGCCTAGGTAACACTGCCTTCTACCATCCCAACCCTAAAGATAGATATGAAGTCTGGAAGCTGTCTTGAACCATCTTGCAATTGCCCTAAAGTTCAGAACCTACTCTCTGGCATAGTAACAAAGTTCAGAAAAAAAAAAAAAAAGTAGATAAGAGATGCAATTAGAAGGGGCAAAGATATAGACTAACGATATACACCAAGTAATCATTAAAATAAAAATATGAACTCAAACAATGGTGAAAAACTAGATAAGGTCTCCACTCTACTCCAAGAGTTGTGCAGAGGATTGAAGTTGTCTTCTCCTTCCTGATCAAGAGGGCGATAATACTGGATTTGTACATATTGTTCCTAGCTTATGAGCATAGTGACAAAGTCGGGGTTCGGGAATAATTCGACAGGGTCAAGTTCGGGAAAATTTAAAAAAATCCAAGAAAAAATCAAAAAAAATAAATTAATAAATATAAAAATATACCGAACAATTTGATTAAAAAATATACAAAATAAGTAGCTTTTTTGCCAAATTTGACAATAATTCGGAATATTTGCGAATAATTCGGGAATCCAATAATTCGAGAATAATTCGGCAACCCAAAAATGCGCGAATAATTCACGAATTTTTTAAAAAGACAGTTTTTTGTCACAAAGCTTACTAGAGGATAATACCATGTTGTACACTCATGAACAAATAAAGGTGTTACTCATTCTCTCCAAGTTACACCACACTTCAATTGCTGATGTTGTGGGTAATGGGTTGTCAGTCGTCACTATCACCGTCATGTGAGATTGTACCTTCCATAGCCATATCCATACAACTCAGACCAAGAAGCATATCTTTAGACAACATACTAAATTTTGGACCACTTTCGCCTAGTAAAAGCTTAAAAATAAATATTTAATTTTGAAATAATATTCCTAAATTTTAAAAATACATTTGGTAAAAAAAAAAGAACTTTTCTACCCAATCGATAATAGGTCAAAAATATACAACATACTTAAATTTGAAGTTTCTTGGCTCCTTTTAAGATTAAATCTTAAATTGTTAGAAAATATAAATTTATTACATTTTTCTAAATAAAAAAATTGCCTTACGCATTCTACCCAACAGCTCCAAAAGATTCTAGTTGATTTTGGGTTGAACAACCCAAACCCAAGCTAATTCGGTGAAGATTTGATTAAATAATCAAGAACAAGAAATCCGCCAATATCTAAAATGTCAGTCAAAATCTCCATATGTCAACTGGCATATTGTAAATTTATACCATTTTTTTTTCAATTTATCATCGACATTGTAAAATATTGGTAGCAAATATCACAATAATTCGATAAATTGTAATATTTGCACAATAATTAGCCAATATATTGTCAAATGATAAATTCCGGGTATAGATATATCCCTACCCTAAGACATTGGGATATATCAGGTAGTATATTGCGTACTTTGTCGATATTTAAAACCCTGGCTGAGGTAATGCCTGTTAAGCTAAGATTTTGGCTCAATTAAGACCAGCCGGGGTTGAACTGCCTCGAACAAGAGTGCGCATCATTTCTGGGGCAGTATCCAGGCCCCAACTGAGGCTATCTGGACCTCAAAGTTACTTCATTAATGTGGGGCTTCTCACATAGGGGAGTCAAGTTTCCATTAATTCAGGCATAAGAGTGACCTATGGTACTAGCTCTCTCACATGGTATTATAAAAGGGGTCAATCCTACACCAAGAAAGTAACAATCTGATGCATATATTTGACTAGATAGATTGTTTGACTCTTTATTCTTTAACCCCTCACAAAAACACAACAGAACCAGATAACCATAAAATAGATGTACTCTTAGGGACTTTAACTTTAGTCTACAAACTCAAATTTACCGTACCAAAATCTGCTGCATCCTTATCTCAAGACATATGCTCCACAAATTTTAAGATCAATTTTTGTTTTCCTAGAATCACTAAGATATATAGTTCTGCATTTAACAAAAGGCAGATTAATATTACCTCTCACAAAAGGTGTAGCCTGGATGCACATGTATACAAAGTGAAATTGATCAATAAAATGTAGTGTTTTAAAAAGCGTGCGAGGCTTATACCTCGAGGCTTGCCTTGAGGTGAGGCTTAAGGAAAACGCCTTGAGGCTCACATGAGGCACACGCTTCGTGCCTTGAAGCTCGCTTTATGTCTTCAGCATACGTCTCATACATTAACTAAAATTAGGTTTCTAGGCACATTTGACTTAAATATCCTTTTTTTTTATTTGTTATTTGTTTCAACTAATTTATATAGTATTTCCTATGTGTACGCATGCGCCCACACGAACACACAATGTACACGAATACAAATATCTCTCTCTCTCTCTCTCGATATATATATATATGTGTGTGTGTGTGTGTACTATAATTTTTCAATAACTTTTTTAATCTCTTTACAATTTTTCTCATATTATATATATATATATACTAGTAAAAGTGCACGTGCCTTGCACGTATAATTGTTTCATTATTAAAATATAATTTAGAAAAAATATATAATTTTAAATATATTTTCATAAGACGTCATGTTACTCTCTTTATATTAATAATTTTTTTAATATTATATTATATTATATTTCATATATAAATATAATTGAGTAATTAAATTTAATATTTCTTATATTAATTTAAATTTAATATTAGAAAAATTATTTATCTTTTCTTGGTTGCTCCCCGGGTGCCAATCCAAAATTTCTACGGTCTGTTTCATAAGGGTCGATTAATCGGGGTGTGGATATTATAGGAAGATACTATTCATGGTTGTCTTTCCTAAAATATGGTAAGAGTCCTAAACCAACTCTCCTTATCGAGAGACTGTCTTTCTATACAAATAGAATTCTTCCCTAACATATGGTAGAGTCCTAAACCAACTCTCCTTTAGGATTCTTCCCTAATATGATAGAGTCCTAAACCAACTCTCTTTTAATAATGGGTTCACATAATATTAAATAGTGACTTAATTAAAATTTGGTTATATTATAAGTTATGTATTAAATAAACTAAGTTAAAGGGTATTTACGTCCAAGTAAAGTTTTGCATACTCCTTGTACTTTTATTAGTAGAATGATATATATGTGTGTGTATGTGTGTGTGTGTATATATATACTCTAATGTTTCATTAACTTTTTGAATCTTTTTGCAATTTTTCTTATATTTTATTTATTTGTTAAAATGAGAGAGCATGAAACTTTCTTGTGAGGCTTACGCCATACGCCTCGAGGCTTACGCCTCACACATCTTGAGGTTCTAACGCCTTCACGCTTTAAAACATTGATTAAATGTTATCAACCTTGTCTCAAGATATATCCACAGAAATTTTGAGATCAATTTTTGATTTCCTAGAATCACTGAGATATATACTTCTGCATTTAACGAAAGACAGTTTAGGATTACCTCTCACAATAAGGTGTAGCCTGGATGCATTTGCATACAAAGTGAAATACATCAATGAAATGTCATAAAGTCATCAAAAAATTGAAAACAATTTCTGGACGCTAACCTAAGTACCTAAAATAATGGATCGTTTCAATACCATTTCCAATTGCCACTTAAAACTTGGAAATAGGAATGTAAAAAACGATACCACAAAAATGATTCTTACCTGTAAAATAGGCTGCAAAAGGGCTGGATCAAAATCCTCCGAGGATTGCAGAAGCCCCCATATTCTGAATACTTGTTCTCGAAGTTCCACCATGCTTTCCAGTTCACTACTACTCATCATAAGAGGACTTCTTGTGTTGCCATTAAAAACTAGAGTCCTCATAAAATTGGGGATAGAATTGTATGTATCAATCACTGTGCCTATAATAATAGCTTCAGTGACACGGATAGCCTCCTTAATAACCAAAGTTCTGAGTTCTTCACCATCTGGACCTAATAATAGCTTCAAAACAGGTTGTAAAGCATCTTTAGCAGAGAAATCTCTATCTTTGCGTCCCTGAACAAGTAGGTTTTCAAGCCTATTCCACCTGTCAAAATCCAAGAAAAAAAGGGATCTTCTACTGGGTCAATCACACTAAACAGATGACTAAACATTGCTTGGCAATGGCCTAAATCAAACCAAAGACATAACACAACATAAACTTGCCTGAATCTCCCATCCTTGAACAGCAGTTCAATAAGAGCATCTCTGAGATATGGATTTGGATCGGTGAGAAGCCTTTTAGCAAAATACGGATATGAAGCAGCCAGCACCTTAAAATTAGGATCAGCATAAAGTGCTAAACCTTCTAGTACGGTAAGAGACCTCAGTATCAAAGCATAATACGCTGGGACTGCAAGCAATGTGAAGAGCCAAGTGGTCTGATATCATTCTTCATAAGAAATTAATGTGGAAAGCTGTAGTTTTTTGGGGGGTTTGAAGAAAATGAAAGACTTGCTCATTCAACTCAGACAAGTCCTACATCAATTTGGAAATTAATAAAATATGGGTCTCATGGTTGAGTCTGCAATAGCTGAAAACAAACTTAAAGGATAGGCCCTTGAAAGTCATTACTAAGGCACGGTCAAGACTCACCATTAAATGGATATTGATATAAAACAGCACCCAAACCATCCACAATTGTTTTGAAGTTGAGTTCGCTCACGGTTGAATTAAGTGCATCATCGAAGAAGCTCCGAAGTGCTGGCACAATTGGGGAAACATCTACATCCGGTGACAAGAAATCCAAAGCATAGTAATCACGAGCCATAGCTTCATAGTCCCGATTAACCATGTGAACAACATGACCTATAATAGCAAATCTTGCTTCCTCTGGGGTCTCACTCATCATCCCGAAATCGAGAAAAGCAAGCTTTCCCTCGGGCGTCGCTAAGAGATTACCAGGGTGAGGATCTGCATGAAAATAACCATACTCAAGCAGCTGTCTTAGACTGCACTGGATACCTGTGTTTACCAAATCCAAGACCTTCAATCCCTGCCCCTCAATGGCTTCTTGCTCATTTAGTTTGACACCATCAACCCATTCCATTGTTAATACTTTTCCGCTGGTGTAATCCCAAAAGATATCTGGGACAAGGACATCTTCCTTGTCGGCATACAATTTTTTAAATCTCCGTGCATTCTTCCCCTCCTGCATAGATCTGTCACAGTTAGTATTCGAACCAAGGAGAGGAATTCTTCTATTATAAACATACAAAAGCAGCAGTCAATGTGTTTTATACGGCATAAAGCTATACAATTCACTAACATCAGAGATTTGAAATGAAGATGCATAAAATGATGGGGTCCTTCGTCATAGCAACAACAATCAGATTATTAAGATAGCATGCAGAATTGAGAAGCTAGTACAGGACCATTCATAGGGAAACTGACCTGCACATAGTTGAGCTCTTGATAGACTCTACGTGCAAATTCATCAATAAGAGCAACAACATCACTGGAGATTATGTCAACATATTTATTTACTAGAAACCCCACACCTCTTATCAGGTAAAAGTCAAGTCCTATTGCTTCCTCAATACCAGGACGTTGAACCTTCACAGCAACTACCTGTCCAGAATACTTCAGTCGAGCTTTGTAAACTTGGCCTAAACTGGCAGCTGCAATGGGTGATGGAGATATGGATGAGTAAATGGAGTCAAGTGGCAGTTCCAACTCTCTCTCAATGCATGAAAATGCCTCTACATCTGGAAATGTTGGCAGAGCATCCTGGTCAATCAAAAATGACAGCAACGGTTGGCTTAGCTTTTGAGATGTACTTATTAAAAGCTATAGCCAATAGACTATAATAGAGGAAGTTGGACAATATTTTACCACAATACTCATAAAGAAGAATTTTCACCAAAGCATCTACACCATTGTGACCATGGTCGAACTATTAGAAGTCCAAATACCATGAGAAATAAGCCAACACCATGTGCAACACGTAGCCTAGATGATAGCAGGATATTGAAAGCATAAACAAGAAAATGAGAATGGATTCAAGCACTTTTAGTGCACACATAACATGCAAACAACATTTCTATGACTGAAAAAGAATAGATATGCACATACGCACATAAATATAAGTACATACTTTTATGTTTATGTATTTAATGCTTTCTCTAATAAGGGAGCGCCATGATGGCTCCCCTTTTGTCGTGTTCGCACCACGTAACTTCTTAACAGTCATTAGACTATTTCCAAAAATGAAGTCATTGGACTAAAATAACTTTTGACCTAAAAAGACCTTTAGATTTTAAACATAATACCAGAAATCCCTCGCAAACACTAAACTTCTCAAAACTTTTGTGTCCCTCTCTGTTTTCTCTTGAAAGACAGCACTATAAAAGCAGTGTTCGATCAGTTTCATGTAAAATAATTGTGTGATAGTCCCCCTTTTTAAAAGCTGATGAAAGAGCATCTAGAACCTTCCCATTTAGTGGATCTAATGATCCAGAGTCCACTAAGGGGTTTAGGCTAGACTTGGGAGGATTTAGGGCTAATCAAACCCATCCTTATGAGCCATCTCATAAGAGGAATGCCCACTCATAATTTCGGCCATCATGGTTGGCCTTTTCTTTAGTTTAACCCTTAATTGTTTCTTAGGGGCTTAAATTAAATAATAGCTAGTAGTAGGGTGGTACAATTGCGGAAGCCATGGTTAATTTAGGAGTCCGACATTAATTATCAAAACCCATCTTATGAGCCACTCAAAAGTCGAAATCAATGTAATGGTTGTGATCTATGTGTACAAACATAGGTCTGGTTGACAAGTCTAGGTCTACCTATTAAAGTTCCGAAGGTTCAGTGGCTGTTCTGAAAATATAAGAATCGCTGGGATTTTGAATTCAGTCTAGGATTTTAAATTCTAACAGTAGAACAAATTTAAAATAAGGTGTTTAGAAGGGTATGAACAAACACTAATGATCAATAGAAGTTAAAGATCAAATTTTAGGGTTCTAAATTCAAAATTCAGAAACTCAATAAATCAGAAAATTTCGAATATAATGAGAAGATAGACTAAAAATCCAAACCTAATGAAATAATGGGTTTCGGATGATAGGTAGGGATGAGGACTAGGGTGAGGCAACCTGAGAACAAATCCTAGGATTTCAAAACCCAAACTTTGAAGATTTCTTCTCCTCCAAGTTTCAGAGAGCAACTAGTTTTTCAAGCCCCCAATCAAACACAACAATAGCGACAATGAAAATCACTCCATGAAATACTCATCATTGAATTTCCAGCATCAGCAGCTTTTAAACTTCAATAATGATTATTATTCCTTTGAATATTCTTATATCTTTCTTTCACTAGCGCTTCCTGGAAAAGCAGTTGTTTTTTGTTAGTCGATTCCAAGACCTGTTTTTCAATTGGGTAAGAGATTGCCCTACCCCTACTCGATGAGAGTTACTCTTATTCAAGCTTCAACTCAGAACAATTCATCAATATCCAATTTTTTTTGAAAAAACAAAAAAAAACTCAACAATAGCTCCTCTAAATATAGGTGCCAAAATTAACTATCCTATTTTGACTCAAACTTCAACTTTAGAAACTCCTATTCTAATTAAACACTTCTATTATCTTTAGTAAAAGAATTTTTGACTCCTACTTAACTAGAAACTCTATATAATAAAAGATCAACTACTAACAACCAATTTAGAATTTACTATTTTGTAGTAATTTCAGAAATTACTATTTATAGTTAACAAATCCTTTATGTTAACTTAAGACCAAAGAAATACTTAAGGGCCAATTAACAGGCTAGCCCAACAAAATTAACAAGCAACCTCACCCAGCCAAATTTAATAGGGGTCCTTATCTAAAGAGGGGGCTCATAAGTAGAAGTGGACTTACACAGAGACCCTCCCAAGCCCAACTGTACAACCCTATGGGCATGTGGGTGATCTGGGCCACCTGCAGAAATAGCCCTTGATGATCCCACATCAACTCTCCCTGGGTAGGAAAAGTTCAACCTTGAACTTTTCTTCGGCCGTGTGAAACTTTTTCTGTTATTGACAGACTATTCACTTGGAGCTCGTACATAAGCATTTCTCAGCATCAACTGAAGTGAGTGTTTGTTACGTGTTTCTTTCTCTTTCCAAATAAAAAGGATAAATTAAATGAGAAAGCGGAAGAAATTGATCTCATTAAAGGGAGATCTCCACCTTTAGGCCTCATTCGAGAGAGTCCAAGTGTCTGACACATTCCAAATCTCTCTTACAAAAGAAACTCATCTTCATTCATTAATCCTAAAGTTAAATAATTACAATTCTTTAATAGATACAATAGTCAGTTACAACTACCCACTACTTAATAACTACCCATTTACTACACCCACTAAATAAGCACACAACAGTGTCATAGGGCAAGATCATACTATATCATAGGCCTTAGTTCATGCAAATACTTCTAATAAGAAATTCGGTATTGGTCATCGATGAACACCTAATGAAAAGCTTTTAGAACTCTTCCGCTTACTTGTGAACAGTTCTATCACCTTCTTGTAAGTCATGCAACCAATTGTATACTGTAAGAATATGATTAAGTGGTACAAACTGTCAGCAAAACTTTTCTCAAAGTACCAGCCAAGGAATTCAATCGAGTGAGTGCATATCCTCTGAATCGAGTGATGATAAGAGGAATATTCTTCTATTTGGGAATATTTGTGTATGCAAAACTCCCATAAATGACTGACACCCATTCTAAGTAAATATCCAATTTAAAGGACCATGAAACACAGCAGTTCTACCTTGATAGCAAAATCTTTGTCGCAGGGGGAACTGAGTCACTGGTGACGTACCAAAATCTAACAAAATCCCTTCCCTCTAATCAAACTTTTTTTTTTGATCAATACTCATCTTATTAAAAAGGAAAAAAGATACAAGAGCTAGACAGGAGCCCAAATAGCTTACAAGCAAGTAAACAAACCCCGCCCAATCTCCTATACTAGGAACCTACCTTTACTAACCTCGAAGAACTAATACAAAATGTCCTTTATTTCCTCCCTTGGGTGATGTAAACCTACCCACTCCAATAATGCCCACCGGACTCGGCTACAAATCTGGGGTGTTGAGACCGATTTGTCTTCAAACACCCTACGATTCCTTTCTAACCAAAGGAACCAAGAAATAGCCCCCGGAAGCGCTCCCCAAATCTCCTCGTAAACCCCCGGTCCTTTTTCTCGATTCCAACAATCAAGGAGATGACGAAAAGATGATGGGGTTACCCAAACTTCCCCCAAGCGAGATAAGTAAAAGTGCCACACCTCCAATGCTACCAGGCAATGCAACAGTAGATGATTCACTGTTTTTTCCGCTTGATGGCACATGTAGCAACGGTTCGCCAAGCTCCACCCTCTGTTCTGCAAGTGATCTCCTGTTAAAAGTTTATCCAACGACGTAGTCCAAAGAAAAAAGGAGACCTTAGAGGGTATCCCAGGATTCCACACCACTCTATGGGGAAACGCATTCCACATGGAAGGGGTCAAAGACTTATACAAATTGCGAACCGAGAACCTCCCTTGGCTGCCCTGAGCCCACATTCTGCAATCCCTTAGCTCTAGACATATAGGAACCGAGGATAGACGCTCCATAAGTATTGAGAAATCGCTGATTTCCCAATCATTTAGTTCTCTCCGCATCCATGGGCACCAGATAACACCCCCTGAATTTCTCTCGTATACTTCCTCCATAAGGGCTTCCCTGTTGGAAGAAATATCAAAAAGGTTTCCGAAATCATCCATGAGTCAAGTGGTACCTGTCCATGTATCCTGCCAAAACCTAATCTCCGACCCTCTCCCCACCCTGAATCTGTAGAAAGGCTCTACCAGACCTGCATTTGCCATGATTCCTTTCCACAACCCCGTCTCATGGGTTCCCCTAACCTCCCGAGGAATCCAACTAGAAGTCTCCCCATACTTGGCTACTATTACTGCTCTCCACAAGCTCTCTTTGTTTTCCCCGAATCTCCATACCTACTTTCCTAACAGTGCTTTGTTCATACGAATGAGAAATTTGAAATTCAACCCTCCTTCCTCCTTAGGGCGGCACATTTGGTCCCAAGCTACTAGGTGGTACTTTGCTTCCCCCTCTCTATCATTCCAAAGGAATTCCTTCTGATGCCTTTCTATAGATTGAGCCACCGATCGAGGAATCACTAGAGACAACATAAAATATGTTGGGAGACTTTGTAACGTACTTCTGATCAAGGTCAATTTGCCTCCTTTAGAGAGATACGAAGCCTTCCATCCTGTCAATCTTCTAGCTATTCGATCTAACACTAGATTCCACACTAATTTCTCCTTGTAATTCGCTCCCAGCGGCATGCCTAGATACACTGATGGAAGGGTTCCTACTGCACACCCGAGGCACATGGCTAGGTGATCCATAATGGTCACTTCCCCCACCTTCATGATCTCCGACTTGGCTAGATTCACCCTCAAACCTGACACCGCCTCAAAACAACGAAGGATGCATATAATATTTAGGAGAGCCCTCCGCAAAGCCCTGCAAAAAATAAGAGTATCGTCCGCAAACTGGAGATGAGAAATCCTTAATCCTTCCCGACCAACCCTGAATCCTTCGAAAAAAGATCCTTCTCCTTTGGCCAACATCTTGCTTAAGGCCTCCGTCACTATTACAAAGAGAAAAGGGGAAAGGGGATCCCCTTGTCTCAGTCCCCGAGAGCTGGGGAAATACCCCTCCGAATTGTCGTTGATCAGAATAGAGAAAGACACACTGTCATCATGCAAGACCGCATCCAAAACCTCCACTTCCACCCAAAGCCTATTCTTCGGAGCATGTAATCCACAAACTCCCAGTTTACGTGATCGTAGGCCTTTTCCATATCCACCTTACAAAGAATGCCCGGATCCTTTGCCCGCACCCTTGAATCAATGCTCTCGTTTGCAATAAGGATCCCGTCTAGAATTTGTCACCCGTCCACAAATGCACTTTGCTGAGGAGAGATAAGGCACGCCATAACTCTCTTGAGACGCTCTGCCAACACTTTAGATATAATTTTGTACGCACTGCTAACCAAACTAATGGGTCTAAAATCTTTGAGCTCCTCCGCTCCTTCCTTCTTAGGGATCAATGCCAAGAAAGTGCTATTGATGACTCTATCGAACCTCCCGGAAGCATGAAGCTCCTCCATTACCTCCATGAACTCGCACCCCACTATCTCCCAACAACCCCTGTGAAATTCGATGTTAAACCCATCAGGTCCTGGGGCTTTATCACTAGCCAAACCGCGAATCGCCGCCAACACCTCTGTCTCCTCGAAGGGGATCTCGAGATCTGCCCTCTGATCTGGAGTAAGCTCCGCAAAACTAAGCCCTTCAAGCTTGGATCGCCAACTCTCCCTTTTGCTATACATGTTCTTATAATAAGAAATCACTTCTGTTTTGATCTCTTCCTTCTCCTCTACCCACGCTCCATCCACCTTCAGTCTGGCTATAAAATTTCTCTTCCAATGAAAGTTCGCCATCCAATGAAAGTATTTGGTGTTCCCGTCTCCCTCTTTGAGCCAACGAGTTCTTGCTTTTTGTTTCCAACTCATCTCCTCAAGCTTGAGCGTTGAGATATACTCCATCTTCTTAGCTTCTCGCTCCCGTGACTTTGAAAGAGGGAGGTCTCGCTCCTCTTCCAATCTGTCTAAAGCTTCTATCTCCTGGAGTAACCTTACAAGCCGGACTTGAATATTACCAAAGACCTCCTTATTCCAAATCCGTAAGCGAGCTTTCAACGTTTTCAACTTGATCCCAAATCTAGTGCTAGTTGACCCCCACCCTCTTGTCTGACTCCACACCTCAGCTACTAAGGCTTTGAAACGATCATCCTCCAACCACATGTTCTCGAATCGGAAAGGACTAGGCCCCCCCCACAAACCACCCCGACTCCAGTAAAATGGGCACATGATCCGAAATGGGCCTAGGGAGGGAAGTCTGGATCACGTTAGGGAAGTGCGTTTCCCATTCCTGACAAACCAGAAAACGATCTAAACGGCTCGCTGATCAGTTGGTACCCACTTGAGACCAAGTGAACTGAGCTCCCCTCAAAGGTAATCAATCAAACCATGACGACCGACAAAGTCACCAAACCTCCACATTTTGGGAGTGAAGGCATTACCTCCCATCCACTCCGAGGGAAATCGGGTGCTATTGAAATCACCTCCTAAACACCAAGGCATGCCCCACCTCGTGCTGACATCCTCCAATTCAGCCCAAAGTTCGGAGTCTTAAACAATACGTTTTGAAGCATGTGCTCAAATTCTGGTTAGTCTAGTCTCATCTTCCCCATGTTTCTCCTACAAGTCTAGTGTCATCTTCCTCATGTTTCTCCTACAAAACATTCACCTTCTCTAACAAAGCATCAAAAGCATTTGGATCAACTCCCATTTCTTGCTAGGTTCCATGTACTCGGTTCTGCTCCTTAATTTATGAACAATAATATCCGAATCCAGTTGATTCACTCTGATTCCAGTTTGGTGCAATTGCGGAAGGTAGTAAGGTACAGCCTTGATTTAATCAAGGAGATCGAACTTAATTATCAAAATCCCTAATTTGAATTTTTCGGCAAAAGTGGTATTTTGCCACTCAAAAATCGAAATCAGTATATTGATTGTAATCTATGAGTCTGGTCCAATTTTAAATTAATTTGCCAAGTCTATGCCTATCTGTTAAAGTCCCGAGGGTTCAGTGGCAGTTCTGTAAATATCAGAATTGCTATGATTTTGATTTATCAGTCTAGGGTTTTAGGTTTTAGGTTCTAGCATTAGAAAAAAAATTAAAATAAGGTATTCGGAAGTATATGAACAAACCCTAATGATCAAAAGAGGTTAAAGACCAGATTATAGGGTTTTAAATTCAAATTTCAGAAATTCAATAAATCTGGAAATTTCAAATTTAATGAGAAAATAGATCAAAAATCCAAACATGGTGTAGATATGGGTTTTGGATGACAGGTAGTGATGAGGGCTAAGGTGCAGCAACCTTGGAAAGAAATTCTAGGCTTTCAATAACCCAACTTTAAATATTTCTTCTCCTCCAAGTTTAAGACAATAACCAGTTCTTCGAGCCCCAAATCAAACACAACCATAGCAATAATGAAAATCACTCCATGCAATACTCAATCACTAGATTCAACATCAACAACTTTTAAACTTCAATAAGGTACTCTTATTCAAGCTTCAACTCAAAACAATTCATCAACATTCAATTACAATAATTGTGGGGAAAATTACCTGATCTGGTACCCTCTGGAACACGAGTCTACTCCAAAGTCCTGATTGGTGATAGCACTCCTACTCTGGGAATGGGGTCCTCCAACCTGCAAAGACGCTTCGACGATCAAGTTAGAATCTCTGCCACTCCAGTGATTCCCTCAATGCGCTCGCTTCTAGAGAATAATGGCCAAAAGTTCATTCCCATATTCTTTTATCACCACCTCCTCAAGGGTCTCATCCATCACCAATCCATGTCTCATTTCTATCTTCACTTGTCCCATAAGTAGGGTTGGTTAACTAACATTCCAACTATTGTACAGAATTGGAGACTGATCATGCATGCTTGTCCATGTGGCAAGGGGTTGAGGTCTCTTGTCAATTAGGATTAGGTTGACAATCTGTACTTTTGCTTGTTAGGATTGTATTTCAATCTGCTACGAAGGGACACCTATGAGTATAAATAGGATGGTGGCACCGCAGCTCGAATGGTCTTTGCTTGGCTAGATGGCATGGCCGAGCTGAGAACCAGGTTGGGTGGCCAATTGACCGAGCTGGTGGTCAGCTCCGGATGAGTCCCAGTGAACCAATTCACAAATTGCTCTAGTGTTGGCAGGTCGGGTTGAGCGGTGTCGTGTTGCCATAAATGTCTCGGGGCTTAAAGCAGATTTTTACTCTCACAAATTCCCCATCTCAGGACCTTGAGATTTACCTAAGGTCCTAAAAAGTAGAAACGACGATCTAGTGGTCTCCAATTGTATGCATGTCCTTAAATTTGAACTGTCGTTCCATACGTCAAGGGGTCTCAAGAAGTGCGAACATTAATTATGAAGCCGCACGTCTGAAGGTCATCATTGCTCTTCTTGATGTAATGGTCGACGTTTCGTCATCTATCCTCCCGAAGACAATTTTGTCCCTGGTTTTCCCTCTCAAATGCATATAAATGGAGGGATGGCGGTTCTAAGGAATTTTCCTACAACCCTCGAATTCCTCTGCTTCTGTCTTCGTCCTTGCTTCTGGTCTTTCTCTTTGCTCCAACTCTCCGATCGTCATCTACAGTTTCTGAAGGTAAAATTTCTTACCTTTGCCCTTTCTTGGTTGATTCCTTGTTTTTCTTAGCCTTCTATCTAGCCCAACCCACTAAAGTTGGAAGACCCATCAACGGACATACATCAACCTATCCATTGTTGTTGGATCTCCTCTCAAGGATCGCTCTACCTTTCATCAAGTGGCTCGAGGTTTGCATCTGGGTGTATGTCCTCAACCGGGCAGTCAGCTAGGAAATTTGTCACTGCTTGTCCTTTCTCAACAGTACAAGGTAGATACTGGATGCCAAACACATTAAGGGAAACTGCCCACTTTGCCATTCGCCCTACTAGCTCTGTTCGTCCCCAAATAGTCTTAAGGGGATACTCGATGTATGGCTTAAAATTCCGGTATGTATCGGCCGATACGGGCAGATACGTATCTTGTTTGGAGCTATCCGATACACTGGTACGTTAGAAAAAAAACATCCCACTATATAGGGTGTATTGGTCCAATACGGGCTCGAACAAGAAATTTTTCAATTAATTTATTTTCCTCTCCTTCCATTTACACTAGGATTTATAGCACATACCCGATATTCACAACTTTACATATAATATCATTAGTTAAAATATTTATATGTAATTAAGGTTATACCCCCTCATTTTTTTTGAAGAATAAAAATTATGTTGGATCCAAATTTTTAAAGAATAAAAAGTCAACATTCCAGTTCAAGAACAAAATCATCTTTCTAGCACCTTTTAGAGATTAGTTCAAATTTCAACTTTCAAATGTTAAGGTATTACTCAAATATTAAAATTTTATAAATTCAAATATATCAAAACATTAACAAATTCAAAAATCCGACAAAAAAAGTCTCATATTTTAGTCTTTAAAAATATTTTCAGCTACAAGACTAAAAAGTCAATTAACAGTTTAGCATAACAAGACTTACATTCAAGCTTATAATTTATGATTGTAATTTAATAAATTCTAAATTAACTCATTGAATATAAGGTTTAAATGTTTATATTGTATTTCCTATACTTGCCTAAGTGACTATGGTTTGTATTTTCATACTTGTTTAGCAGCAGCACGCACACTTTTTTGGATTGTAGCTTATATTTATTTGCATCAAAAGAAGTTTTATATAAGGTATCCAAGTTTTTCCTTACGTATCCAAGCAGTTCTTAGTATATCCTGATTTTTTCTGTCATATCTAGCCGATACGGTCAGATATGTATTGAGTTTTGGATACAAAGCTAGACCATCTTTCTCGAGCTGCTTGTATCTGGTCTCAGCGTCAAGCAATGTTTTGTTGGTGAAATGGGCTTCTCTATCCCTGCATCATTTCGAACTAAAACTAAGTTGATAGCCAACTCGGAAACAGATAAATAAAGACTCAGCCTCTCACCTAGGACCAGTTTTGACAAGATTGGGGCTTGCCTGAGGTAATCTTGCAACTCTTGGAACGCTCGTGCACACTACTCAAACCATTCGAACTCACTTCCCTTCCTGAGCAGCTAGAAAAGAGGTCGGCAATTGTCAAATGAACACAAGATGAATCGGCTAAAGGTTGCAACTCTGCCTGTCAGATTCTGGATTTCTTTCTATGAGGTCGGGGTCGGCATGTCAATGAGAGCTCGGATTTGATCGGGATTCACCTCAATCCCCCTCCTAGTCACAAGATACCCACAAAACTTCCCCGATGTGACCGTGAAGGTGCATTTCTTGGGGTTCAACTTCATATTGAAGTTCTGCAAAATCGAAAAAAGCAGTCCTAGGTTAACAAGATGGGATTCCTAGTTCAAACTTTTGACCAACATATCTAATTATAGATCTCCATGTGGTTTTGTCGATCAAGTCTTCGAACATCTTGGAGACTAGACGCTGATACGTGGCCCCGGCTTTCTTCAGGTCAAATGGCATAACTTTGTAGCGGTATAGGCCTTGCTCAATGATGAAGGTTGTCTTCTCTTGGTATTCTTTGGCAAGTTGGATCTGGTTATACCCGGAGTACCTATCAATGAAAGACATCATCTCATGGCCGACAGTGGAGACAATCAATCTATCTATCTGAAGCAAACAATAAGAATCTTTAGGACAAGCTTTGTTAAGATCAGTAAAATCGATACATATTCTTGGGACTACTACAATATTAGATACCCACTCTAGGTACTAAACTTTCCTAAGGAACACGACCTTGATTAGCTTGTCGACCTCCACATTGATTGAGTCAAGGACGGTTGGGGCGAGCCTTCATGGCTTATGCTTCACAAGCCTAACCTTGGTCGAAGTGTTCAATTGGTGGCAAATCAAATCCGGGCTGATCCTAGTCATCTCCTTGATTGACCAGACAAAGACGCTCTTGTTCCTCTTCAAAGATTTGACCAGCTCAACTTCTTCTGGGCTCAGGTTGGTTCCAATGTAAACGTGTCAAAGTGTTGCCTCATCTCAAATGTTCACGACCTTCACCAGCTTGAGCATAAGTTTGGCTCGGTCATCTTCCAGCTCGGCACCTTCCGTGCCGCTCTACAATTGCTATTTCAGTTCTTCCTCGGGTCGAGCAGTTGCTTCGAGGTCGGAAACAACAACGTCGCACTTCTGCAATCCAAGTTGATCTCTTCCACTCCACTAGTTGTGGGGAATTTCAAGACCTGATAATTGGAAAAAGGGATGGCTCTCTTTTAATGAGTCCACCACCTCCCCAAGATTGCATTACATGATGAAGGGGCGTCCACAACAGAGTGAGCAAAGAGATTGTACTTACAGTGATGGGGAAGACGATTTCGCCTAGTGGCCTTGATAAGCTGCCGTTAAACCTGAACAAGGGAGCTCAGGACAGGATGAGGGGTAATACTCCGAGCCTCATTTGAGAGAAGACTGAGAGGTACAAGATGTTCACTAAGGTTCCAGAGTCTACTAGAACCCTTTTGACTTTAAAGGTTCCGATCTGCAAGGTAACGACCAGAGCATCGTAGTGAGGTCGTACAACTCTCTCGAGGTCTTCTTTGGTGAAAGTTAGATCCCTCCCGACGCTAATCTCTGCCCCTAGCACAACTCGGAACACCTCGGTCTAATGCGATAACTTTTGCTTGGCTCTCCTACTCGGCATGTCGATTGGGTGATAGGGGCGATAGATGACATTAATTACCCCTGTCAAAGCATCCTCTTGCTCTACTTGCCACCCCGGGAGAAGCTCACCTACTTTACTTGCATTCCCTAAGCTGTTGTTCTACTACCCTTTGGGCACTACATACTATTCGAGGACCGAGGCGCCCTGCATTCACCAACTCCTCCAAGAAACTTTGTAGCACTTTGCACCAATTGGTCAAGTGCTCACTGCACCAATAGTAATGGCAATACCTAAGAGACCTAGGTCTGTCAGTGATGGCAGTGATCCTCTTGGGCCACCTGAACTAGAGCTCGTCCTTGATCGCCTTCAATATAGAAGATGGGACAACATTAAAGTTGGTGGTTTGATCTCGATCTTGGCGCTTAAACCATCCTTTATGGTCATCAAACCTAGCCTCCCTCTTCCTAGAGACTGGCTGTTCCCCTTCTTCCACCGTACTGACGATGGAATACTTCAGCTTGGCCCTTTTTTTTTTTTATCAATAAACAAAATTGCATTAAAACAAAGAAAGTACAAGCTGCAAAGAAGAGTTTACAAGAGAATAAACTCGAAGCTAAAGGGTAAAGGGCTCCCCTGGAGCCAAGGCAAAAACACACCTTAAGCAAAACCCATACCAACATAGTACCCAGATCCACCCTATCACAATGGATGGAAATTCATTCTTCCACTAGCCTGCGGATACAATGACAAATACGAGGCATGGCTGAGGGAGAATCATCGAAGACCCTCCTGTTCTGCTCTCTCCCGATCGACCAAGAGATGGCACCAAGGAGAACCGACCAGATAGCTCCCCTCACACTATCCACACTTACCAAAGACCAACAGGATTAGAAGCTCGGAAAGGAAGAAGGGAAGACCATCTCCACCCCTACTCGGGAAAGGAAGAAACCTCATATCTCACCTACAATAGAACAATGCAGTAGCAAATGGTCCACCGTCTCCCGCTTGGAGGCGTAGGAAGCAGTGATTAGCCAAGTGATCACAAGTAAGAATCTTATTCAATGCCACATTTCATAAGAAGAAAAATACCTTAGAGGGAATACCAAGGTTCCACACAAGTCTATGAGGAAAGGGAGCAAAAGGTGCTAACCCAAAGGATTTAAACAAATATCTCATTGAGAATGCCTTTGTGCTTCCTCCAAGCGTGTATACCTGACAACTTGAGCTAGCAACTCATCTAACTTGTTCGCACAATTCTTTACTAGGGACTCACACAACTGATACCCCACTGGTAGGGCGTTTCTAAAGGCCACAATTGTCATCTTGTCCTCACAATCTTCTATAGACTATACTTCCTCCCAGAACCGCTGAATGAAGTCCCGCAATGGTTCATTACCCCTCATCTTCATGGCGAAGAGGGAATCTATGCCTAAAGGCTTCCTCAGATTGATGTACCGCGAGATAATAGCGACACTGGGCTCTTCCGAGCTACTGATGGACTCCTTTGGGAGATTGTGGAACCTGAGTCTAAAGCCTACGACATAGATCTAAGCAAGTATCTTTAGATTGAAACCTAAGGCTGTATGACACTTCTCCAAAATATCTCATGTAAGATAAGTTTCAAGGTATGATTGGTCATCCTAATACAATGGGAACGAGACACCTATATCCATTTCTCGCTTCCTATTTTCTTAGGATTTTTTGAGGCTCGCTTCCTGCTTTCGCTTTTCGGTTTGGTAACTATGCTCCAAGGATGGTACTATCAGGCCATAGTTTTTCCTTGTAAACTGGAGGGGAACATACAACACATCAATGTGTCGTTATGCTCCCAAAATTTCATCATCTGGTGAAAGTAGAAGAGGTGCTCTACAAGGTCCCTCATCCCATCAAACGAGGTAAACTGCGCCTGAGTCAAGTTTCTAGGCGGCTCACTGGGGAGGACGAGAGATGAGAATGGCGAGCTCTGCACATCGAGAAGAGCAAGGCAAGTAGCTTGGACTGCCTTGCCGCCCCCTATTTGGTTGACAAGTGCATCCTTCTCGGCAAGGATCGTTGCCTAAACTCTTTTACGGTCATCACTCCGGCTTTACTGGGGAGTCTTCTCTTTACGGTCCCTATGTACTTGTTTGGTGTGGGTCACAGTGTTCTTGTCTAGCTCATGTGATCGAAAGACTGACTAGGAATCACTCTCATGCTCTATGGTCAGGTTTCTCTTCGGGTTTGGTCACTCCACTGCATCCAACCTTTGACCTTCCGAATTACCAAGACTACCCTAGGTCTCCCTTCGAACCCTCCCCAAGCCAAACTCTCAGGCCAAAAATTCCAAAGAAACCCTGTAGGAATCACCCCAAACATTATTTCATTTTTCTCAGCCTTGAAACCCTGTAGATACAGAGTATGGGGCTTCTGTTGCTAGTGTTGAGTTGGACTTGGTCACTTGAGGGATAGCCTGGGCTACCCTCTTTAAGAAGTTACTCACATTCGTTCAGTACCCCTTTTTTTTTGCTTCAGAGCTTGAAGAAGAAGGTAGGTTCCCCTTCTCTCCTCCCATCCGATTACACTTCCTTTTAAGTCATCTCTGGTCCATATTTAGAGGTCCCCAGGAGCATCACCTCTACTTAGAGAGGTCCTCCTATCTGTTCATTGGCAAGGGACCCTCTTAAAAGAGAAGATTCTTGTATTTCGAGCATACAACCACTGCCATGTAAAGTTAGTCCGGTACTTCAAGAAGAGTTACGTTAATAGTTTGTATCACTTAATCATACTCTTATAGTCTACATTCTACAACAAGTTGCAAGACCTACAACAAGATGATAGAAGTGTTCGCGAGCATATGGAAGAGTTCTATAAGCTTTCAGCTAGGTGTCCAGCAATGCCTAATACCGAATTGCTTATTCGGAAGTATTTGCATGGACAAAGGTTTGAGAACCTGTATGACCTTGCCTCTATGGCACTAACTTCAGTTGATGTGACTTACCCATTTGCCTAAGCTTCAAAAGTCAAGATTTCGCATCTTTGGAGGCACATTGGCCCACGGATCAAGATGATTGAATCTAAGAGATCAGCTAAGAAAGAGAGATCTCAAGAGAATAGGAAGCCTGATGACCGAGAAACTAAGCATGGGGATTGCAAGGATTTCACTTCCTACTCTTGTGCATGGTGTCAATCTTTAGTAAACTTCGGTGGTGTCCGAAGCGAAATTTTCATGTATATTAAAAATACTTGATTTCCCGAAACATTACGGTGAACTTCAGTAGACTTTGGTAAATGTCAATCAAAACAGTAAAAAAATACCAAACTTCGGTGGAAGTTCACCACTTCACCCAAGTCACTAAACTTCGGTAAAATATAGCTCTATGGTTGATGCCTTGCAGATAACCATCCAAGAAAAAAATATATATACCATTGCCATCGTCGGTCTTTTCTTCATTCACTGCCGTCGTCGAAACTCCAGTAGGTTCGTTCCCACTCTCTTGTTCCTTCATTGGCTACTTCCCTAGTTCTCTTTTGAAATGAGAAAAACGATTGACCCGTAATGTATTCCAAAGGAAATACATCAATTACTCTCTCCCATTAGGAGAAAGACACGTGTCTTGGAAGAGAATGTTGCTAAGCATTATCTTTACTACAAGGTATTATAAACCACTAGTTAGGCATTCTTGCACGTGCAAGCTTTCTTCTTCAATTATTATTTATCACAAATTTTGAATATTTTAAATATAGTGGGGTGAAAAAAGAGAGTAATAAGGGTATTTTGAAAAAGAAAAAGATTGATTATCAGGAATATTTTAAGAAATAAAAAATTATTTTTTTTGATCGATAAGGAGATGAATATATATACATATATATCAAGAAGAAAGTGCAAAGGAGCAAAGTAAAGTAACAGTTTACACAAGTGTAAACTAAAAGCATAACACAAAGCCGAGGTAGAACTCCCACTAATAAGAGAACGGAGCCGAAGCTTGTTAGGCATCATCCCAACACAGATCCCAGATCCACCCCACCGTTCTGAATGGACACCCAATCAATTATCAGTAGACGGATTCGAGCTTAAATAAGAAAAATAGAAGAGGTAGAGTTGTCAAAAACTCTCCTATTTCTCTCCTTCCAAATTGACCATGAGATGGCCCCAGGTAGAACCGATCAAATATCCCTCTTGGCACTATCCGCACTTACCAATGACCAGCAGGATAAGAAATTCTGAAAGGAAGAAGAGAATACCCAAGCCATGCTCACTCAAGAGAGAAAATACTCCTAAATCACACCCACAATAGGGCAATGCATAAGCAAGTGATCCACTGTCTCTTCCGCTTAGAGGCACAGAAAGCAACGATTAGCCATCCTCCGGACCTCCACTCTAGTCTTTAAATGATCACAAGTAAGGATTTTATTCAATGATGCATTCCAAACAAAAAAAGATACATTTGAGGGAGTTTATAAATTCCACACAAGTCAATGAGGGAAGGGTGCATAATACAGTAGTAGTGATCTCACTGAAAAATGTCCATTATTGTTTCCAAACCAAATTCTATAATCACGACCTTGAGGGCTCACGGAGACAGACCCAAGACTCACCAAGAAATGACTAAAATCCTCAATTTCCCAATCATTCAGAGCTCATATCAACGTAGGACACCACACGATTCTCTCATCTCGCAATTCAAAATAGTCCGTCACTAGGACCCCCGCCAGAGATCTTTCCAAAACCGAACCTCAGACCCACAGCCCACCCTGAAACTAAATTTGGGCTCAACTAGTTGTGCCACCACCATGATACCCTTCCACAACCCTACCTCGTAAGAACACTTCTTCTCTTGAGGGACCCAACATGAGACCTCGCCATATTTTGCCATGATAATAGACTTAGATAAACTATCTCTCTCCTCCTTGAACCTCCAAACCTATTTGCCTAACAGAGTCTTGTTCACTTGGACTAATGGTCTAAAACTTAGGTCATCACTCCTCTTAGGACAACATATATTAGCCCAGGGTACTAAATGGTATCTAAAGCTATCATATCGAGCATACCACAGAAATTCCCTCTGCACTCTCTCAAGATAGGCTGCAACCAACAGCGGGATGGTAAGGGTAGATATATACTAAGTGGGAATACTACTAAGGGTATTCTTGATTAGTGTCAGTTTACCAACTTTTGATAAAGAGGATGATTTCCAACCTGATAAACGATTGGTGAATCTCTCCCGAATCGGATCCCAAACCGACTTGGATTTGAAGCCCACTTCAAGAGGCATACCAAGGTACAAAGAAGGCAAGGATCCTACCCGACACCCTAGACAAGTAAATAAACTCACAATATCTGCCACCTCCCCAACATTCACAATTTCCAACTTTGTCAAATTAACATGCAATCCTGATATAGCCTCAAAACATCTAAATAAACACCTAAGGGATAGCAGACTACGATGGGAAGCTCCACAAAAGACTAGAGCATTATCCGCAAACTGGAGATGGGAGATTCGCAGTTTGGCTTTGCCTATCAGAAAACTATCAAACATTGACCCATCTGCTCTGGACAGCATTCGGCTTAAGGCCTCCGAAACGATGAAAAAAAGGGAGAGAGTTGGTCTCCTTGCCTTAGATCCCTAGAGCTTCGAAAAAAGCCCGTTGGGCTAACATTAATGAGAATGGAATATGACACCGAGGAAATGCACATCCTCATCCATTGTCTCCACTTAGAACCGAAACTCATTCGCCCCAACACATAATCCAAAAACTCTCAATTTACGTGGTCATAGGCTTTTTTCCATATCTACCTTGCATAACAAACCAGACGCTTTCAACCTGAGGCACTCATCAATACATTCCTTGGCGATTAATATATCATCCAGAATTTCTCTCCCCCCACAAAAGCACCTTGTTCTGGAGAGATAATAGCACCCATCACAACTTTTAAGCGTTCAACCAATATTTTGGAAAAGATGTTAACACTACCAACCAAACAAATAGGTCGAAAGCCCTTCAGGTCAGATGCCCAGCTCTCTTGGGTATTAAAACCACAAAGATGACCACAAAGGGATAAATGAAACATTTTATGTCAGTTATATCAATATTAGTCAATAATACATTATCGTTAACACATCATAGTTATAGGAAAGCTATGTACAGAGTGGGAAGCTCGCTTCCCCGGAAGCTCGTTTCTCAAACTCGCTTCCTTAGACAGATTCGCTTCCTAGGAAACTCATTTCCTAGGACGGACTCGCTTCTTAGGAAGCTCGTTTCCATCATGTCTCATATAAAATCAAAGGGAGTTGTATGTGTGAAGTAATGGGATAGACCATAGTCTATAGCCTAAGGGTGTAAACTCTAAGCAAGTATCATCGGTTTAAAACCTAAGGCATCTACTTTTTTCACAAAAATCTTATGCAAGATAAAATCAAAGATATAGCTACTCATAATAACATAATGGGAATGAGGAGAATATATCTCATTTCTCGTTTCTCGTTTCCTAAGGTTTTTTTGAGCCTTGCTTTCCGGTTCTCCCTTTCGCCTTACTTCTCGTTTTCGCTTCTCGCTCTGGTAACTATGTAACACACATCTTTTCCCCCATTCCCAATACATCTCTTTTATATATATATTTTATCTCAAATGTGTATTAACATTTATTTTTAAAAAATTTGAAATTTCACTATAAAATTTCCTATTTTCCCAATTATTTCTCAATTTTCTTCCGACATGGAGACATGCGATAAATTCCCCACAAAACGATATATAACGTAATATATCTTATTTCCAAGTTGCAACATCCCGCGATATCAACATTTAGAACCTTGGTCTTTGAGCGGGTGGAGGAGAAGAAGAGATAGTTTCTAAGATAAGCTAGTTGAATACCTAGGAGGAGAAAGAGACATTTTTTTTTATCAGTAAAGCAGAGATATATCATAGATAAAAAGAGTTTACAGAGTAGTAAACTAAGAGAAAGAACATAAAGAAAAAGGTAAAATAACACGCGAATGTGGCAACTAGCTAGCCTCAAGGTAACAAAGCATCCCTCACTGCTTGGCCAACCATGCTAGGCGAGCTCCAATCCACTAATGAACGCCTCACCTGAGATAGGATCCGCTGATCAGAAGAAGAGGAATTGTCAAAAACACGACCATTCCTCTCCTTCCAAATGATCCATGAGATGGCCCCGAGCAAAAATTTCCAGATGGATTCCTCAACACCCACCAAAGTCGTCAAGTGTCATCTAGATAAGAAGCTCAGGAAGGAGGAGGGGAAGACCCATTCCACACCTTTCTGAGCCAAGAAATAAGCCCAGACCCCAAAGACAACCGGGCAGTGTAAGAGCAAGTGACTCACCGACTCTTCCACATTTAGGCACAAAAAGTATCTGTTTGCCAAGCTCCACCCTCTCCTCTTCAAATTATCCATAGTAAGAATTTTATTTAATGCAGCTGACCAGAGGAAGAACGATACCTTCGCAGGAACCTGGTTAGCCCACACAACCTTATAGGAAAAGGAACGCAAAAGCACAAGGTCAAAGGACTGCAAAAGTGACCGCATTGAAAATTGACCGTTGTTGCTATGGGCCCAGATCCTACTATCACTAATCTGGGATCTGGGGACGGAGGAACTCAACCGGGTCAAAAGACGATGCATCTCCTCAATTTCTCAATCATTCAAAGCCCTCCTCAACCTAGGACACCACACTAAATTGCTCTCAATCCTCTCTACACAAGCAGCAATAGACACCCCTTTGTTTAGGGCCAAAGAGAACATGGAGCCAAAATCATCCTTAAGCCGCGACTGACCGCTCCAAACGTCGAGCCAGAACTGGATATCGACCCCATTGCCCAACTTGAATCTAGTGAATGGGTCTAGCGACTTGGCAATAGCCATGATACCCTTCCAGAGCCCCACCCCGTGGGAACCCTTAATGGCCCTCGGCACCCACACAGAATCAAGGCCATGTCTAGCCACAATGACCTTCCGCCACAGACTCTCCCTCTCCTCACCAAACCCATTGACAACGGAAGGGAGGAGCTGAGTAAAGATCTTACCTCTCTCACTCTAAATGATGAGATCAGTTAGAGGTAAAAATGAATGATTCAATGATTGAAGGCCAGGTTCCACGCTTGTGTTATGTTAGGAGACACCACAATCGTATCAACAGGATCAAAGTGAGGGGGGGGCAAGTAATTGAGGACACCACTACACAAAGGCAATTTTCTTTGAGAAGCTCTCTTCTTCTGAGTTCAGATGAGTTGACAAATCCATCTTTAAAAGGCTTGGAATTTTCCTAGTTAAAGAGTTGGGATGAATCGTGATGGGAAAGCAAAATTCGAGGAGGAAGACGTTTGACAGATCATTTCTAGTTTAGGGTGGACAAGGCCCCAAGAGTCCAAGACCCTACGGCTTCTCTTTAGTTTTCATTAAGGAGTGTTGGGGCACTGTAAAGGTCAAGTGGGATAATGCGGCTAACTCGGAGGCACGAATTCCCAAAATAGACGGAACATAGTTTTAAACCTATTAGTCTGGTGAGTAATGTTTATAAGATCATTTGCCAAGCTAGGTGCTATCGGCGATGATGAAAGTATTGATGGGGAAGGTGATAGGGGCCAATCAAGGGCTTTGTCAATGGAAAGCAATTGGTAGATGGGGTTCGATTGCCAATTAATGTATTCACTCAAATTAGGGAGGTAGGAAAAGGGATCCTATTCAATAATGATATAGAAAAAGCATACTACTATACGAATTGGGGTTTCCTGTATTATATGCTCTAAAATATGGGTTTCGGAGATATGTGGAGAGGAAGGATTAGGGCTTCATTTTCCATCTTGGTAAATGTTGCATATGTGGGTTATTTCTCAAGTTCTCGTAGCCTGCATCAAGGGTTCCTTCTCTCCCCCCTTTTATTCAGTCATGGCAGAGGCTCTTAGTAAGTTGATGACGAAAGCTAAAGTTCTTGGTTGCTTAAAGGGTTTTAAGAGGGTTTGAGTAGCTTTGTTATTACCTACCCACCTCCAGGCTCCAATATGAAGATGAAATGTTTTTTGTAGATTCCTCCGTGATTTAAGTGGTGAACATTTGGGCTATTTTTTAGGTGTTTTGAGTCAATGCCAGGCCTCTAAATTAATCTTGCCAAAATATGTTGAGCGGGTAGAGGGAAAATTGGTGAGCTGGAAGAAGACTTTCCTTTCCCTTGGAGGGAAATGAAACTCAGCAAAAGTGTCTAAGCCAGTCTACAAGTGTACTTGATGTCGATTTTCAAGATGCTTGTTTCTGTTGCCAAACGCCTTGAGAAGCTCCAACAGGATTTCCTTTGGGAGGGTAGAGGGAACAAGAAGAAGTTTCATCTAGTAAGACGGGAGGGGGTTTGTTGCCCAAACGATTGTGGAGTGTGGGATCCAGAAGGCTCAAATGCATGAACAAGACTTTGTTCGGCAAATGCTTAAGGTGTCTCAACACAGAATAGGGACCTCGGGTGGAGAGTGGTAGGGGCCAAGTTCGGGGTGGCCAAGTATGGTTAAGACCTTAATCCAATTTCCTCTTCGTATGGGGAGGGGGGTTGGAGTTACCTTCTAGTATGATTGGGTCTTTCCCTTGGAGGCAAGTATATTGTAAATTTTCCTTTTCCTTCTTGCGACTCTTGATCATATTTGTAATCTTTAGGGGAAATCCTCTCATCCTTACTAAAATTTCTAGCTATTCATAAAAATATTAAAAAAAACTTTTTCACAAAAAAGTAAAAAATATTAGGATATTTGTCAATTATATCATTTGAGTTTATTTATTTATCTTGTGCGACTATATGGTGTACAATCAATGTATAAATGAAAGTTTGAATGTTCCAGTATATTATATGCCCATCTGCAAGTAGTTTGGCCCTTAAATTTGTCTTACTTAACACAATTGTTTTTTGTAATATTTTAAGAACTATGTTGATCAAAAACATATATATTTTAAGTTATATGTATGTAGCATAATTACCAAAGCAAGAAGCGAAAACAAGAAAGGAAACGAAAACAAGAAGCTATGCGAAGCGAAAGCACCAAACGAGAAGCGAGACTCAAAAAATCCATAGGAAAAGGTAAGCGAGAAATGAAATATATATGTCTCATTCTCATTATATTAGGATGGCTAACCATACCTTTGATTTTATATTACATAAGATATTTGTGGAGAACTAAGTGTCTTAGGTTTCAATCCAACGATACTTGCTCATGATCTACACTCTAGACTTACTCTGAGTCTATCCAATCACTTCATACATACATATCCCACTTTATCACTAAATGACAGATGATGGAAACGAGCTTCCTAGGAAGCGAGCTTCCCACCTTGTACATAGTTTCCCTGCAGCTATGTTATGTAGAGCTATAAACGGAGTGAATTCAAAGCGGATAATGGTATATCTGAATTCATAGCCCATTACATATATGACTAATCCAAATTCGATTAAATACCGACAGATAGTGAAATAGTATTTATATCTAACTTTGATTAAAATATTCGACTTCGGATAATATCCAAATTATTTGATTGCTTTACAAAAATAAAAGAAAGAAAAAAATGACATATATAAAAAATTACAAATTAATACTTGATCCTCATCTATATTAAAAACAACAATTTACTATATCTAACAATTATGTAAAAAGTATATATTAATAAGTGTATCTTAGTCTTATAACATATTATTTTTATCTATAGTAATATATTATATAATGGGTCGGATATATATCAAATCGATTATATCAATATCCAAATTCTTCTTCGATTATAAATGGATAGTAAATGTACTATTTGAATTCACTCTGCCAAATAGCTATTCGGAAAATTATCCAAGCATTCAAATTCGGATAAGGATAATATTTGTATCCATTGACACCCCTATAGGTATACATTGTGTAATAATGTCTCTGACATTTCATGACATGTCACCAAACAAATACAAATTTTTATAATGTTTCTCCTGTGTTTCCAATAACTGCGAATATTACACCAAATTGAAACTTT
Source organism: Tetracentron sinense (assembly GCA_015143295.1). Classification (NCBI taxonomy): domain Eukaryota; kingdom Viridiplantae; phylum Streptophyta; class Magnoliopsida; order Trochodendrales; family Trochodendraceae; genus Tetracentron; species Tetracentron sinense. The sequence continues at coordinate 32,987,532 of CM026574.1, forward strand.
CTTGCAAGCTTTTCTATTTTCAAAGTATAAAATCTCTTTGCAAAATTGAACTTTAAAACATTATTGGAACCAATATCCTAAATCCGAAGCAAGCTCACGAACTTGGTCCGCAAAAAAAAAAAAATGGGACTATGCTCAACCCCCCACCACACAGAGGGGATGAAACCCTCCACTCCTCTTGACCCATGATATTTCGTACCCGCCTAATCCTTCCCCACAAATTCAATAGCAATTACAAAGGGTCCATTTGGTTCGGATTATGTAAAGCGATTTAATCATTTAAAATCGATTTACACACAATCCTTATGAAATAATCACATTTGGTTCAATTTTCGTAATCAATTATTCATCAATCGATTGGTGCTAGAAGCGCTATTTATAGAATCACCTCAAGGGGTGATTATTAGAACAATACAATTGGTTCCCCCACCTAATTGTGGAGGCCGATTATTGACAGAGAAAAGCGAACAGACTTTTTACGGGGGTTCTCGACTCAAACCTCACAAATCCCTTTCGCGTGTGGAGAGCTGTGTGGAGAACGACAAAAGCTGTTGGATCTTCTTCTTCTTCTTCTTCTTAGGCTTGTAGCTCCTGTGGTGGAAACCTACCTAATGAAAATCTAGTTTTTTTTAAATGACATCAACTACCCTTGCAATAAGATGCAATAGCATGATGTTACCAAATACAGTTTTACAAAAAAACTTTGTCTATTATTGTGCGCTACCAAATGGTTTTACTGTCTATAGATCTATTTCTTACTGAACTCTCCAGAGCAATTAAGTGACAAAAAAACCAGGTGTTCTTCCTTCTCCTTTTTTTGGGGTTTTGAGATGAGGGTTTCGAAAGAGGGTTTCAGACAGCGTGCAAATTCTTGTTCTTCCTCCTTTTTAAAAGGGGTTTTGCATCAATGAAAATTTGGGATTATTTGCATCAAAATAATGGGGACTATTTGCATCAAATGATTTAGTTTGATTTGAGTTATTATATGTATTTTAAATGGTAGTACCTGTTGCTGATACTCGATTTCAGATGGCTAACAGTGCTAGTTTGGGTGGTAAGAGCCTCACCCGAGCATCTGCTCGTGTTCCTCTAGGCGTTGTTGATGTTGATTCGGGAGTGAGTGATCATAATTCTGGATCTATGGCTTGGCCTCTCAGATTGGATGGCTATGATTTTATCGTAGAGTTAGGTGTTGGTTGAGATTTCTACTGCCCACCACTTACTTGTGCAAATGTTGTTGTGACAGAAGTTGCCTCTATGGCCAAGGGTTATGTTGTTGATGATGCCTATAGTGGGGCTGAAGTTGGAGTTTTCTAATAAATTTGGTTGGGGTCCACCTTAACCAGGCTTTCCTCATTCCTAATAAAAATGGTAGAAATTGTATGGGGAGGTGCTTGATATGTGAATTTTTTGAATAAAAGATGTTGGGTTTTGCTTAGTTTCAGGGGAGTTTGGTTTGTGAATTATTTCAAAAAAAGATGATGAGTTTTTGCTTAGTTTCATCCTTTCAGGTAAGTTTGGTTTCTTAGTTTGATCATCTTGCTAGGGCGGGCGCCAAATCTATTCTCAACTAGACTCACGTAAACCACTGAACTCTGTTCTCAACTGGACTCACATAAACCACTGAAAAATACCTTTTTACCTTTCATGAAACCAACTCAAACCCAGCTCCGCATGGCCAAATGATCTTTTAGACATTTTTCCCGTAGTAATTCTAGGTACTATTACATGTAAGTATGTAACATAGTCTTGGCGGTTCTAGAACCGTCAATGATTGGTGAATCTGAACCATAGTTAAGGGGTGTCAAAGGGACACGTGGCGACATCAGCGGCGTAACCAGACTCCTTGAGTCCAGTTATAATCGTAGAGGATTTAGTTCCTTATGAAAAATATTATTTTTCATATTTTATTGGAGTGGACCAATAGCCTTTTAATCGATCATTCGTTTGCCCCCCCCCCCCCCCCCCCCTCCAAAAAATCCTGGCTACGCCCCTAATTACAAGGATTAAAAAGGAAAAGAAAAAAATTACAATATGTGATTGCAACTTCTTAAGCAACCATATAGGGATCTTAGACGACCGTATAAGAGTACCTGTTGAGTACCTGTAGTTCGGAGAGCTCCTCGAGGTACTCAGGTGGGCAGATGTCGGGCCTGGTGGACAATCCCTGCCCTAATTTGACAAAAGTAGGTCCCAATCTCGTGAAAACCATCCTCAGCTGAGCAGCCCGCATTCGCTTATTCCGATCGAGCTGGCCATTCCGCTCGTCCAACAACAATTGAAAGGCAAAAGTACCTAGACCTATAAAAATTTCCAGGGTCCTCCGTAATACCTAAGATAAGGAGGAGGAAATAAGGAGATGAAAAGGAAGCTAATCTGAATAATTGGAAGAGTATGAGGAATACTACATACCTTGATGGGGCGAGAGCCATATTTGATACCGAGAATTTCGGGGCTGTATACGGAAGCGTTGGCGGCACGGGCCATGGCCCTCGCCTCGGCTTGCATATCGTTCGTTCGATCCCTGCTGGAAGGATTAGGCTCCAAGACTTGTACGGCTCTCTCTCTATCTCTATCTCTATCTCTTAGCGCTGGCACGGGTCTCGCCTCCACCACTGCCGCTCTGGCTCTCCACTTATGACCACCATTCGGCCTTGAAATCGTCAACGGATTGCCCACAATTGACGACAGAGAAAGAGGAACCATGGCAATGGTTCGAAGACTGCTACAGAAGAGTGCCTCGGCGAAGGAAATACGATGACGAAGAGGGTTTTTTTTTTTCTCTTTCTTCTTTTCCTTTTTTCCTGGCTCACAAAATATTAACGTTGCGTGGCGTGGACCTAACCTCTTCATCCCGGACTCATGGCTCTGCTTATTTTTGCCATTTTTACATTTCTTAAATCAATTTTAGGGCTGCACATTGTGCCAGGCTGGACCGCCCTGACGGGCCCGAATTAGCTCCTTTTCATCGGGTCATTCCAGGCTCAGCCCGAACTCTCTAGGCTGGCCCGAATTAGGGGCTGGATGTGGCCCGATTCTGCCCGGCCTGATTAAATAGTGAGGTAGACTTGGGACTATAAGCTAAGGCCCATGACTCATTTCTAACAGGGGCTTCACTCGGTCCATCCTTATTATTCACTATTGCCTTACAAAAGACCAGCTCATTTTGCTCTAGCTAGGAAGCAATAATCGAATTTGGTCCGTGTCCGCCTAGCTCGCCCTATGAGAAACCAAACCCGCCACTATTAATCGGGCTGAATTGGGTCCAAGTCGAGCCAGCCCGAACCTAGCCTGTTGACAAATGACAACCGGAGCCCCAACCCCAACATGTCTTCTCCTTCATCTGCTATTTTTTTTTTCTGGGTATGTCCATCTCCTAGTTAGACATTATCACAATCAATAGCATGCAAACACTGCAAAACTACCAATAACCCGCATGAACCTGTATTAATGTACAGAGAGAGAGAGAGAATAAAAGAAGTCTAATAGTATTAGGTCTTTTTTGTTTGTTCATTAGATCTCTTTCTCCAAAACATCTCTTTCTTCAAAACATTTTACAGACTTTTACACTTTTACAACAATGAGTTAAACTGCTCTATGGTGATGTATTTGTAAGGTTAAAAATTGGTAAATGCACACAACGACCAACGGCTCTGATTGGACCAAAGTATCCATCTTGATTGTCACATACGACCCCAATCCGCACATTGGATCCGAGGCGAAGCTCGGGTCGGGATGTACAATCCTGACCTAACTCCCTAGCTCGGAAGATCCAAGGCGAAGACACCCCAGCCTTCGAGCCATCAAGAAAATAGTCCAACTCCGAAGATCTCGTGGGAGTTTAAGTGAAGAAAATATTTGAAAACAGGAGAAAACATGGGACACTGGTCGACCTCGACCAGTGCACACACTAAGGGTTGAAAAAATGTATGGGGGTTTTTGGCAGTGAGTGGGAAGTCCACCACTCGACCGCCCACCATGACCAATCGACGGCCCAACCACCGATCGTCTGCCCTACATCACCAGTCGACCGCCCAAAGGGAATTTTCCCAGAAAGTTTCTATTTTGGGATTTTTCCAAGATTTAGTAAGTGCTTAGGACTCCTAATTCTATATAAGACCTCTATTCGTAAATTTTAGGGTTCCTACATTCCAAGAATTTTAGAAATCTCAAAAAGAGTTTAACCTAAGGTTTTATAAAGGGTTTTGTTTGAAGATTGAGAAAAGCTTGAAGATCAAGATCCAAGAGCATTAGCAAGCGATAAATCATAGGGAAACGATTGTAAAAGGTTCAATATATTGTCTTGTTAATGATTACTCTATGATAATGACAAATATTGATGAAGTGTAGTGACCTGAATTTTATTCCTCGGCATTCATGCCAATTCTATGAATTTATAAATAAATGTATCTAATTTTTAATTCATTTTTCTTATGAAAAATTATGTTGGTATCTCGAAGTTAAAACTCAAATAATTTGTTCATTATTAAACCTTTTTAGGAACAAATTGCATGAAATAAAAGATAATCAAAACGTAGCAAAAGACTTTTTAAAAAAAATCCACGCACTAGCCAATCGATCGCCCACCGGCAGCGATCGATTGCCCAACGTGGTGATTTTCTCGAGTTTTCGCGATTTTTTGACTTTTAAGTTTCCTTGAGTCCCCCAAACCCTATAAATAACTCTTTAGACTTGTAAGTTAGAATTTTCAAAGGCTCCAAAACCTAAGAGGAAGATAGAATGGGGAATTCTAAAAGTTTTGAGATCTAAGAGAGGGAAATATTGGGTTTTGCAAGAAGATCTAATAGGAGAAGAAGAAGGATTTAGAGATCACGGCTCAAGACCATTCACAAGCGATTGATCGTAGGAAAGCGATCATGTGAGGTAAGATGCTTTGTATAATTAACAATTTAATTGATAGGATTTTCAATTGTAGATCAATGATGGGTGTAGATAAACCCTTAATGTTTTTAGATGAAGAATGAGTGTAGATAAACCCTTAAACTTTTAGATCAAGATGGGTGTAGATAAACCCTTAATTGTAGATCAAGATGGGTGTAGATAAACTCTTAAATTTTAGATATAGAATGGGTGTAGATAAACCCTTGAATTTTTAGATCAAGAACGGGTGTAAAATAAACCCTCAACTTTTATATCACGTAATTTTAAAGTTTAGATCTAAAGATTGATATGGAATAATTGAAAGGATATCGATAAAAATCATGGATAATGGTTTTGTTGTTAAGTGATAATATATAATAGATCTGTATTAAATATAAAAGAAGAAGATGAATGAAAATTGTGGAATGTTCTATGGAGGATATGATAATTACATATATTTGAGTTATGATTACAAAGATAATTAAGGATTTATGGTTTCATATTTTTGATAATGTAGATTAATTTTCATAACATGAATTTATGTTGATGCCCTATTAATAGCTAAGAATTTCAGTATGATTTATCTATTAAATAATGCTTAAACTCTGTATATATTGTCACGATCAAGCACAAGTCACACAACATGGATGATAATAAATTTGTATGAGTTCATGCATTCGAGTCTGTATATGTACCCATGACTGGTAGGGACCCTCGTATGGACCTAGTGGTACGGATATGAGCATGAAGTTGCATGCAGCTGGTACAGATATGAGCATGAAATTACATGCAGATGGTACGGATATGAGAATTGATATGGACTTAAGACTCTGGTACGAAATTGGTAATATTGAAAGGTCATAGATGTTTGATGCACGCTCTAGATTCAGATGCGCGTTAATTCTGTAACTCGTTTCTAAACATAGTGCTCAATCCAAAATGATGGCATGAGAATATAATACATACCTAGAATTTATATGGACTTTCGAACCCTGGTATGGAAATAGAATTAGAATGGTTGTTGTAGGAAATGTTATGGACCTAGTATACATGGACATGATTCTGCATATGCATCATAAGTCTGCACGAGTCGTGAGTATAAATTTATCATGGAATGAATATACGAACTAGTTTATGTTTCCGCACTCTGATATTATTAATTATGTCATGACTGAAATTGTTTATCATTTATATTATTAATTATATCTTGCATCCGTTGAGTAATTCCAATACTCAGCCAAACTTTTATTGTTTGGTAGGTTCAGGGTTTGATATCTGTAATCAAGAATCATGAATTGAGAAAGAATACGAAGAGGAGCCTGAAGCTGAATATCCTGAAGGGGAATGACATTTAGATGGATGGCCATACAAATGAATTAGTAGTGTTTTAATTTGAAAAGAGTTGTACTCAGGCAATGCTAATGATGTTGCTTAGGTTTAATTCAATTTTAAGGTTTTATGATCATATGGGATGATCAAATTTATTTATGGTTATGATTTGTCAGTTATTTTGGATGATTAGTTTTTAGGGATTATCAATTGAATTTTGTTTAATGTTGAAAAAATTTTGAATCCCGTATTTTTATATGCCTTATATGCTATTAGGATGAGTTGGATATGCAGGTGATGGTCCAAATTCTTATTTGAACAATATAGGATTTTGGGGCGTTACATTAAAATATGATTAAGCATGTGTAAAGTTTGTTATGCATGATTGAATGATATAGTTTTTCATGATTTCAAAGGGTATGAGATTCAAGATTGGAATGGATTAATGAATATGTGTTATAATATGTTATTGATTTCATGACTTTAAATTGAAGATGATTATGAGAATTGATATATGATGATGTGGTGATTTGAGGACTGAATATACTTGTGATTGAATATGATAAAAGGAATATGTATGTCGGGTTGTGATCGAATTGATGATAATGATTGTGCGATAACATAATGAATTGTGTTAAACATGATGTATTGTAATACCCTACATGAATGATGAAGTGTTATGGTATGATCTCCACATAATAAATTTGTACACACAAATTTCAAGCGTCTTTTATAAGTAGATATCCCGAACATTGGTGTAAAATTATATCCACTGTTGTGTAGAGTTTATCATTTTGTGGGGGACTATTCTTCTAACCCGGATAAATCTGGATTGTTAATTATCTTCCAAATTTGGGAAAGTACCTCTGATTAAAAAGAACAAGAAGAAACAAATATTTGACTTAAAATATTATTTAGTTATTCAAAGTGGATGCCCAATTCCCATGAGGCTTTATAAGTGCCTCATTGAAGTCTTTGAATTGAAAAAAGAGAAAAGGGAAGAAAGGTGGTCATTTTAAGGTGTTCACCCGGTGTCTCCATTGATGGAGTCTTCTTCTTCTTCTTCTTTATGAGCTTGTTGTATTCTAGTTTTAAGAAAAGAAATGTTTTTTCCTATTCTATCTACCGAGGGGGTTTCTCCCTTTTATATTTTTGAGAGAGTCCTATATGGTCTCTCCCTTGACTTCCTATTTTTTGGGAGGTCAAAAGGGGGCCCACTTTGTAGAGACCAAAAATTTTCCTATATCGAATCTTTGCATGAATTAAATGAAACATCGAATTTTGTACCCAATAACTCAATTAAAATTTTATCTATGCTAAATAATATTGTGTGACCAAGAACTAAGGGTGAGAATTAAGATAATAATAAAACAAACAAGCACAGACCAAACCGGTCAGCCGCCCTATACGTTCGGTTAACCGCCTAGTGGAAAAAGTACGAAATGCACATAACAGTAGTCCCCCAAGTCAATCTAGTCGATCGAATGGTACTAAACTCATCCAGAAACTTTCTAAAATCTAGATTTCTGAGAATTAGAAGTCTCTAAGGACTCATTGGCCTATAAATAGACCTCTAACTCGTGGGTTTTAGGTTTTTTTATCATTCTAAGACTTATTAGAGAGCAATAGACAAAAAAGCCTAGGGTTTCTCAAAGGGTTTTCATCGGAGAAGAGTGAAAAGCTTGAAGATCACACCCAAGCCCATTCTAAAGTGAAAGATCGTAGGGAAACGATTAACAAATGTATTATACACTGTTCTAACCTAATAATATGTATGAGATAATGATTTTAAGATCTGAAAATTATGTTTACATACTGTATGGTTAGATGACCAGTAAAAGAGTAGGGTTTGCATGGTTTCAAAAGGTTTAATATTGCTATGATTGAAAGGGGATAATGAATATAGAATCCGACATGCTACTGATTTATGATTATGAATTGAAGATAATGTTGATGAATTATGCATTATATTGTAATTGTTTCGGGAAAATCTATGCATATGGAATGATTATGGAGAAACGGATATTTTAGGGTTTTGTACTGTGATTGAATATGAACGATGTGCATTTATGTTTAATGGAGATTGAATCTGGGATTGTATGATTTTAATTACGAATACCATCTATGTTCGATAAATTATTCTTGTATGACCTCCATGTAAATTATATGTACGTAAGCATGTATAGATTGGTTGAATTTCGGATAGGCAAATACTTAGAGAATGATATTAACTACTCCGAATTCTCTATAACCATCATTATGTGGATGACTTTTGTGGATTTTTGATAGTTTGATATCAGAATCTAAGGGATAACCTAAATGAAAGTTATCTATGACACTCAAGTACATGTTTCACCGCATGATAGGTATTATAAGCACATGTTTCACAAGTCCAAGCACAAGATTATCATGTTGTATGCCATTGAGAACTATCATGTTATATGTCATTGAGGAGATATCCTTTTATATGCATTGTCATTATCATGTTACAAGCGTCGTCGAATCATCTTAGATGCATTAATACATATGACACATGAATTCACATGAACATGCACAGGTCTTATATGTCTACACAAGTCACGAGTCTCAACATGCCATGAATAAATGATGTTATGTTTACATGTGTTCCACACATGAAATGTAAGATATTTTTATTTATGATAAAGCATGATCATGATTATATGATATGACATTGTTAGCTAGACCTTGTTTACACTGAGCATTTTCAATGCTCAGCCGAATTGTCACTGTCGACAGGTTCGGGAGGATTCGATATTTATGTTCCAAGACCTTGGATCGAGGAAGACTACTCAGAGGAGCAAGAAGATGATTATTAGGAGACTGAAGTGGATCTGGACAATTATCCATTTTACTGATTCAGTATTTAGTTAGTTATTTTTTTCAGTTAAAAGGAATGTAATAAGATAATTAAAGATGTTTCTTAGGTTTTAATTTTGAACTTAAGATCACAATGAGTGATCAGATAATTTATGTTAGTTGGCCTACAGTTTCAATATTGGATTTGATATTAATGTTAAAGAAAATTTTAAGGCTCATATTTAGCATGCCTTTTATGTTGTTGAGCTAATATGGATTTATAGTATCACGGGTCCAAGGTCTCATTAACCAACATGGGAGGTTGGGGTGCAATAGAGGTGGTATCAAAGCAAAGACATTAGGTTCATTAGGAACAAGGGACATTGGGAAAGAATTTAGAAAAGCAACAACATGAATAAAAACACTAGAGTTGTCTAGGCTTAGACTTGAGTGTTAGCGTCATGTGTACATCTTCCGTTTGAGAGACTTATGGTTTACTATTTGCTCTCAGGATGCCCAGAATGAGGTGCGGTCACTGAAGTCGTGGATATCACACTAGGAGCAATGTAGGGGAGGGTCCTTTTGGCAATGAATAGCCCGATCTGACCAAGTCTTAGGTTCCATTGCTGAGACCATGGTTCTACTAGTAACCAGGCAACTTGCTACTACTTCTGTTGCAATTACACTTGCACCTCCTCCACCTAGTGCATCGATGGGAATCAAAGCTTTTCAGAGATTTAGGCCTCCATCATTCTACGGGACAATGGATCCTATAGCTGCAGAAGCTTGGATTATGCAAATAGAGAAGATGTTCTCTGTCTTGGCACCTAATGAAGCTGAAAGAGTCACTAGGGCTTCCTTTGTCATGGAAGGGGAAGCAGAACATTGGTGGAGAGCAACCACCAGGACTAGAGACTTGACCAAATCAGGCCAACCATGGACTCGGGGAGAATTTCTTGATGTTTTCTACAGGAAGTACTTCCCAATTATGGCCAGGGAGAAGAAAGAAGTAGAGTTCTTCACACTAGAGCAGTGGAGTATGACTATGGCCGAATATAAGGCCAAGTTTTAGAGCTCTCAAGGTTTGCTCCACACATGATCACTACTAAGGCAATGAAGGCTCGAAAGTTCGAAAGAGGATTGAGGTCCTCCATCAAAGATAGAGTCTCCATGTTCTGACTCGAAACATTTGCTGAGGTCAATTGTAGGGCTCAACTAGCAGAGCAGAATTAAGAGGAGTTCTTAAAGAGTAGAGAGCAGAGTAATAAGTAGAGGTTCACCAAGCCTCCTCCTGGCAAGATGGGTCCTTAGGATAAAAGGCCGAGACTTTAGGCCCAACAATAGTCGCCAGGTTAACTAAGTTTCAGAGGCCTGCATCGGTACCTACAGCTCCACGTACATAGGTATCGAGAGCTGCACAGCTTGCTGCATGGATGCCTACATTTGATATAAGTGGGCAATGCAACAAGAGACATACTCCAGGTGAATGTTGAACAGTCACAGGAGGATGTTTCCACTGTGGGGACCTGACTCACAGGATTAGGGACTTCCCTAGTAAGAACCAGCAATAGCCCCCTCAGACCCAGCCGCCGGGTCCTAGGCAGCTAGCCAAGCAGACTGCACCACAGAGCCCCCCTCAAGATCTTAAGCTTCAGCAGCAGCCTCCGCCAGCCCGTCTGATGGCTCAGGGCAAAGTATTTGTCATCTCAAAACAAGATGCCTAGGGATCTGATGATGTGGTTTAGGGTACGCTTTACTACCAAATTACGATTATGCTATTGATTATGATTTGGGTTGATGTTTTAATAAACATGCTACAAAACTATATATATATATATGAATTATATTGTGATGTAAGAACTTATATATGCTTGTATGGAAATCATAACATAGTTATTTATAGGTCTTGTTCGACACCGGATCCACGCATTCGTTTATCACACTTGGTTTTGCCCTAGACTTTCCTATGGAACCAAGTCCCCTAGAGAGTACACTATCCATTGTCACTCCTCTTAGCTGCTCAGTTATTATAGATAGTGTATCGGTCTTGTATCATTCGGATTAGACAACAAGAGATGTCAGCCAACTTGATTATTCTTGAGTTTCAGAACTTTGATGTTTTCCTTGGCATGAATGGCTTTCAGCTTACCATGGTCACATGGATTGTTTTGAGAAAGTAGTCAACTTCAAGCCAATTGATGGACCACCATGATGTCTATTTTCTCCGATATGGCGGAGAAATTTCATGAGGTCTTCATGGGTGATGTTTCGGTCTTTGGGACCTCATTTGAAGATTGTCTCCATAATTTAGCCTTGGTCTTACAAAGATGCAAAAAGACAAATCTTATCTTAAGTTGGGAGAAGAGTCATTTCATGGTTCAAGAGAGTATTGTATTGGGACACATTGTGTCCAAGCGAGGCATTGAAGTAGACAGAGCCAAAATAGAACTTATTTCGAGTTTTCCACCACTGACCACGATGAGGTAGATTCAATCTTTTCTTGGTCATGCCGGGTTTTACCGCCACTTCATCAAAGACTTTAGTAAACCGAAAGAAGTACCTCACCTCACTTACGAAGAAGTAGTTGGAGTTGGGCTCCAAACTATATCGGTTTGGTTTTTTTTTTTCATGTTTTTAAGAGCGGATGACATTGGTTTCTCTAGTAATGACTTAGCTTCGATAAATGAGCCTAAGAGAACATTAAGGACCCAGTTTGATATGAAAGATTTAGGGAACTACCCGAAGTATGAAAATTCAGCCTATGCAGATGTGATGAAGGGAGAGGCAGTTCTTTCCAATACCTCTGAAGCGCTAAAAGAGTGGAGGAGCCAACTTCATTTGAAGAGGCACAAGGGGCCCCCCTGAAATAAGCTTTGAGAAAAAGCGCGAGGAGTGCCTTGAACATTCTAGCTAGCATTGAAATAGGAATAGGAGGAGATGAAGGTTACCTACCGAGGGGAAACAGGGCTCCAATAAAGGCATTAGGGGCCGGTGCTTTGGTGGGTAAAGAGCGCTCTCCGACCATTCCCATAACTCACTCCTATTAGTGGCACATGGTCTTCGTAGCTCGCCCTGGGGGTTGATCCGCCATGAGATGAGCCCAGTGCATTGGACCGATGGATAAGAGAACTGAGCTGACCCAAAAAGTGTTGGTACTGACTTAGGTAAGATTCGCATGTCATATGGCACCCCATTCAAAAGGGAGAGTAATCTCTCCCCTTTTCTTGGGAGATAGGACTCTCCCCTCTTTTAAAAGGAAGCCTTATCCTCTCAGGTTCTCGAAAAAGGGAAATTAATTTGGAGTCCTTAAAGAAAAAGGACTCTCATTCTTACATGTTTCTCCAAGATAAGAAAAATCAACTGTCAAATGACAGATGACTCTCTCTAAAAGGAGAGAATCTTTTTGACCTCCACAAAAGGAGGAAGTCAAAGGGGAGTCCAAAAAGGACTCTCCAAAAGATATAACAAGGGAGTTTATCACAAGAAGCTCTTACCAAGCACGAAGACGAAGAAACACAGCAACAATTCGAGAGAAGAGAGAGACAGAACTTTATTTTCTTTTGCAGGAAAACAGCAACCAAGGAGGAAGAAGAAAGATCTCCCATCAATGGAGAATATTAGGTGAACCCCTCAATATGACCACCTCTCTTTCTTTTCCCCTTTCTTGATATGAAGACCTCTACGAGGTATCCTATAAGTCCTACATGGGATCTGGGCAACCCCATTGAATAAATAAATAATTCATTCAAATATTTGTTCTTCTCTAATTATTCTTCTTACTTAGAGGTTCGTTCCCAAATCGGGAAGGTAATTAACAATCCGGGTTTACTCAAATTGGAAGGATAGTCCCCTATATAAAATAATAAAATTCATACACCAATGGAAGTAATCTAACCACAATTTCAAGATGTCAACCATCAAAAGACGTTTGAAATTTGCGTGTACAAATTTTGGCATGCCCGGTGGGACTTTCTTCTCCTCCCATCTCTGAAGAATAATGAAAAATAGAAGAAGAACAAAAAAGGGAAGGTGGGTAATCCTTTCTCGTATTTTCTGGTCGATTTTCGGTAGGATAATCGAGACTATATGCGCGCATCGTGCCTATGTCCTGACGATCAAACGGTGGGTGTATGTACCCCCGATGTCGATTCTAGCTACAGGCACTCACATGGGCTGAGGTAGCAGCAGCCTCAACAAGGACGATTCGGCCAACTGGTCACCAGACCAGGTCTCTGTTGAGGATGCCCCTACCCGTAGCAGGACCCAACCCATCAGCTCAAGGGTGGAAAGGCAGGCTGCCCACTAAAATCAAAGGCATGCTACCTGCTCACATCAGGCTGCCAGCTCACAGCAGGTCGCCAGCCCACGGGCACCTCAAAAAGGGAGTGCCCACCCGTAGACACATTAGTCCGCGGACACCAAAGAGGGTGCGCCTACCGGTTGCACACAAGGCAAAGTGGCTCGACCACTTTACGACATGTCAGCTCAAAAGGCAAACCTATGTCACCGAAAACCTTGAAAAGGGATTCCAAAATAATTAGCCATTTGGGGTCCACTGATGGAGTAAGCTCGTTTCGGGCCCAAATCATAATCCACTCAAGGTCTAAACAGGAAAAATCCTATAAGTCGATCCTAAGACAGACTATTGAGATCCCTCAGCCCAAGTTGGTTGTTGGAACTCACCCTTCAAAAGTTTATTAAGAGAGGGGAGATGCTACCCAAGTTTTCTTAGGTCAAAAGAACAAGACTATTGGCCTAAGGGACTTAACAAGAACTTCCCCAGTAAAATTGGTTGAAAAGCACAAAAATAACCAAGTGCAGGGAACCAATCCGCATGAGAAGTTTGCAGACAAAAACTTGAGTCCGCGGACCAGTTCCCCAGACAAAAAGGCTAGTCTGTAGGTTAATCCTGCGGACAAAAGAAGAAGCGGCCAAGGCCACTCCGCAGGCAATCTGTGGACATCAATCAGGGTCCGTGGACCCAAAGCCCAGCCAGACCTAAGGGTCCAACCCAAGTTTACCCAGCGGGCAGAGTTACAAGCAACTCTGCAGAAAGGTCTAGAAGCAGACTTGAGTTCGTGGACAGAAGAGTCCACGGACAAGTCCTTCTCAAGAGAATGAGAGACCTATGGATAGATTCAACATCATCCATAGACAGTTCCCTTTCCATGAAAGAGAAAAGTTGGCAGTTGAAGGCCAACAAAGACAATGTCCCCCAGTGACAACTGTTACGACCCGACTTAAACTTAACATTTCACTAATGAAATTTAAGTGTAAATTTGATAGTGAGATCCTCTTTTCTCATATATTGCGGAAGCGTAAAATACCAAGAGAATTTAAACTTTTAATCCCTTCCTTATCCATTCGTAATTGTCATCATATCATGCCCATATGAAACTTAAGATGATCGCTGAATGGTATTCCCTTTTGGGGCTCACCCATCTGTCTTGGTATTTTCCTTAACCCCTCAAGATGATTGCTGAGCGGTCTTCCCTTTTGGGGCTCGCCCATCTGTTTTGAGACCCTTTATAAGATAAACATTCATTTTTTTTTTTAAATCTTTTTCCTTTATTTTTGACTTATCTTACTCTTGTCTCTCAAGATGATCGCCGAACGGTATTCCCTTTTGGGGCTCACCCATCTATCTTGGGATTTTCTTAACCCCTCAAGATGATTGCTGAACGGTCTTCCCTTTTGGGGCTCGCCCATCTATCTTGAGACCCTTTATAAGATAAACATTTATTTTCTTTTATCTTTTTCATTTATTTATGACTTATCTTAATCCTATCTCTCAAGATGATCGCCGAACGGTATTCTCTTTTGGGGCTCACCCATCTGTCTAAGGATTTTCCTTAACCCCTCAACATGATTGCCGAACGGTCTTCCATTTTGGGGTTCGCCCATCTGTCTTGAGACCCTTTATGAGATAAACATTCATTTTCTTTTATCTTTTTCCTTTATTTCCGACTTATCTTAATCATATCTCTCAAGATGATCGCAAAACGATATTCCCTTTTGGGGCTCACTCATGTGTTTTGAGATTTTCCTTAACCCCTCAAGATGATTGCCGAACAGTATTCCCTTTTGGGGCTTGTCCATCTGTCTTGAGACCCTTTATAAGATAAGCGTATTTATCTTTTTCTTTGTCTTTTCCTCATTAAGACATTATAAGATAAAGTATCTCATTCCATTCCTTTCATTAGGAAATATTAACACATGTATAAAAATCGTCTTATTACGAATATACATTTTCTCATTCTTTAAAACTATAGTTATTTCTTAGTTTCCATAACTATAATTCTTGTAAACATTACTACAAGATTTTCTCTTAATAACATCAATTTTCTAACACAATATTAGAAGATATTATACGTATAAAGTATTAACATATCAATATAACATCATCATACCATTTTTCAACTAAGAGTGAAAATATACTTTATCGTTACTTACTCTTATTTTTCATTCTAAATCGCCATTTTAGGATAATATTACCGAAAAATACTTTCTATTATCCTTCAATTCGAAAATATTTATCATTACTAACCTCCATTCTAAATCATCATTTAGAATAATATTACCAAAACGTACTTACCCTTTTTGTCGAATTCCACGTAGGGTTGACCTGTACTTTTTTGTTTTCTTTCTTTCTTCTTTTTTCTCCTTTCTTTCTTTCTTTTTTTCTCTCTCTCTATTTTCTCATGGCTTGGCCACAAAATGAAGTGAGCAATAGGGGTGGGCATGTGGTCTTTATATAGGCCAAGAGTTTGGTCTTTAATTAATTTTGGTTCATCCCCTTGTCATTATTGTTAGTTCATGAATTTATCAAATCCATGCATCTCTTTAATTTGGGATACATCCCCTTGATTAAATTCATTATCCTAAGATACATGAATTACTTGACACATGTATTAACCTAACCATAGTTTTCCATTTAACTCATGGTTAACTCACTCTCTTAACTATAGTTCATGTACCTATTTAATTTAGATTCATGGTTAATTATATTTCATAGCTATAATACATGTATCTATCATTATATAATAAATAAGCACATGGTTAACTTAACCAAGGTAACTTGTTAACCCATGGTCAAGCATAGTTGGGCGTGTACACCTCCCCATTCCAAGAATATGTCTCAACTTGTATTTACTCTAGTGACTAGGTTCATTACCTTGAGTTACCATACATGAACCACCATTAATAAGGTTCATGTGTCTAACCTTAATTACACTAAAGGTTAATTTCTTAACCTAAGGTAACTTCTCTACTTAATCAAGGGTTAAGTTCCTAAGCTCATGATTCATTCTCTACAATTAACCATACCTTAACTTGGATTTATACCTTAGGTTAACCAAAGTGGGTGTGAGCTTGTTCATGGACTAACCTAATCATAGTAAATTACTAACCTAAGGTTAACTTGGTTGAGTGTGGAGTACAATCCATGTTAAGAGACCTTTGGTCTCCCTCCCTAATTTGGTTCATGAACCTCATGAATGAAGGTTCCATGTGGCAATTTATTTTCATGAGTTAATCTTGGCCGTCCATTACATCCATCATGATTCTATTAATCCTTTGATTAACTCTATATAGTTAATTGTCTTTAACCATAGTTAATCTTCGACGCCCCCTAGGATGTTGCCATGTGGCACTTGACACATGTCATCTTCTGAGCTCATTATCAATTCTACTATTATATAATTGATCACTCCCCTAGGATTTTGCCACTTGTCATAATCCAATTCACTTTAGTTATTTTAACACTAAACTTTATGCATTAAGCTTAATATACTCCAATATCATCTAATTAAGCAATATAATGACTTATATACTTAGGTAATACCAGGAATTACCAAATATTCAGTCATGTACTGAATATATAATATTTTTATTTCTAAAAATATTCGGGATGTTACATTCTCCCCTCCTATAGGAATTTTGTCCTCAAAATTTAAAATCATACCTGATTATTTGATCAATTGGGGATATTTCTCCTTGATCTCGATCTCGCGCTCCCAAGTCGCCTCTTCTTGACTGTGATTTTGCCACAACACTTTCACTATGAGATTTTCTTAATCTGTAAGACTTGTTCCTTATGATCAAGAATCTTGATGAGCCTTTTTTTTTCGTACCATTCCACCAATAATTTGTCTTTAAATTATGGTGCATCTTTGTCCTCCCTGGCTGTACAGCATATCAAGACTTATGAGTTGCGTCTAATAATTCATTTTCAACTTCGTATCTCTTGACACATATATACGATTTCAAAAATTTTAGCCGAAACTTTGAAATCATTAGATTGACCTTCCTGGATTTTATCCTTAATTTAATTTAGTGTCTTGAGCCTGTGCTTCCTTAATTTTCAGTATTAATTCAGGTTGAACTTGAATATTAACCAACATTGACTTTGATCTTCTTTTCTCAACATTCAAATCCCAAATTGGATTTTTTTTTAAATCACTTTTCACATCTCCATTCTAATACTTGCCAATGATCCAATTGTTTCCCACCTCAATGCATCAACAACGATATTTTCTTTAACAATAGATACTAGGTTATATAGTAGTAGTCTTTCAAGAACTTCATCTATCTTCCTTGTCACATATTGAGTTTTTTTTTTGAGAAAATAAATACCTCTAACTTTTGTGATCGGTGAATACTACCATCTTTTCCCCAAATAATTAATGTCTCCAAATTGCTAACAACTCAAGATCATGAGTGGGATAGTTGTGCTCGCAAGTCTTCTACTTCCTAGATGCATAAGCCATCATTTTTCCATTTTGCATCAATACAACACCCAATCGTTTCTGAGACACATCATAATAATATCCCGTTCCCGAGGGGATTGTTAAAATTAAATTGTGGTCAATTGACTCTTCCATTCTTGAAAATCTTTTCCTCTAATGGTGACCACTCAAATTTGACATTTTTCCTTCTTAATTCAGTTAATGGGGCAGCTAACCTAGAGAATCCATCAACAAATCTCCTGTAATAATCGGCTAGTCCTAGAAAACTTCGGATCATTAGTTGGCCTTTTTCACTCCGATATTGTCTTAATCTTGGATGGATTCACTGAAATTCCATTACTGGATACTATGTGGCCTAAGAAAGATACATTTTCCAACCAAAATTCGCACTTCAAGAATTTAGTAAATAATTGATTTTCCTTCAAGGTCTAGAGTATAATCTTAAGATGCTTTCTATATCGGGCTTGTTCTAGGAATAATGTCTATCGAAAAATCAATCTCCCGAACTAGAGCAAGTCTTGGTAATTCCTCAGGAAATATATCTCAAAAAAATCCTTGACTACTGAGGTGTTATAGATCATAAACTCTTCTTCCTTATCAATTCCTCATATAAAAAACTCAAAGATGACTGAAATCCTAAAGGTTAATGTCCTAGCCTTACAATCAACTTACAACACAGTGTTCTGAAATCCAATCCATCCCTAGTACAAGCTTGAAATCTTTTATATCTAACACTATGAGATAAACAATCATTTGCAAACTGTCGATTTGTGTAGGACACTGATCGTAGAAGGTTTTGGTGTAAAAAATCATTCCAGATGGTGTGGTCATTGACATCATGTGCTCTAATGTGTCAGGCTTAATTCTGATATTTTTAGCAAAATGGGAAGACACAAAAGAATGTGTAGAGCCAGTGACTATTAATGCTATAGCGGGAATTTGAAAAAAAGAAGCATCTTACCTTCAATAACATCCTCATATTCCTTGGCTTCTTCCTGAGTAATAGCGAAGACACAACCTTTGCCTCCATCCATCAATTTCTTTAGTAACTCTGGACAATCCCTCTTGATATGACCCATCTTGCCACCTTGATAACAAGCTCCCAAAATCGCTTGACAATTTTTAGATTTGTGGCCCATCTTACCACACAGGTTACAAATTAGTACGGACTTCTTAGTATCATTTCCTTGCTTGTTCTTTTCAAATTTTCTTTTCTTTTCTTCATAGTAGATGAAAAATACTTCTCATAAAATAATTCAGTGAATCTTACCCATGGAAAAAGCCTAAGGTTTGCTGGAATGGTTCTCTCAATTATTATCCACCAGTGTTCAGCTTCTTCTTCTAACATAAACACTGCTAATTCGGTTTTGTTTTCCTCAACACAGGTCATAGCCCTAAAAATATTTTCAATACCTTGAATCCATTTTTCTGATATTAAGGGATCAGTAGAACCAGAAAATGTTGGTGGCCTCAATCTCTTAAATTGCTCTAATCGGTTTCCATTTCTTTGGTTCAAAAGCAGTACAATAGGAGCATTATTCAGGTTCTCCTGTTGTTGTATCAGGTTTGCTAAGGTTGTTACGGCTTCAAAGGCTCCAACTAAGGTATCGTTGTTGGGGGCTCTCCTAGGCGGCATGTTTTCCTATCTAAAACAATAGTATAATAACTTGAAAATACAAACAATAAAGCAAACACTTCAGCAAATAGTCATAATATAGAATTTATGAACATTACATTTATTGAAAGATAAACTTCAAACTTATATCATTAATTCATAACCTATATATAAGGCTCTGAATGGTTTTCTTAGATCCCAAACTAAACTCCTCGGAGTTATCTCCCAAACTCTCTTCCCATAAATCTTCATCTCCTAGAGGCTTACTTGTTATCTCATTTTCCGAGAAGTAATCATTTAAATCCACTTTTCAGTCACTAAAGGATCAATAAATCCTAAAAATTATGCATACTTTAATCTCTTCGATTTACATTATTTTGAAGTCATCAACGTATTTTAGGATTCTATCATTTTCAATCATATCCTAAGATATAACTATTTCTGTCCAACTCTAAACAATCATATCAAAGTTATCCACAAAACTTTCCTCAATTTCATCTTCACCATTATGAGGATTACTCATGATTTCTTTCTTGTAGTTTCTATCTATCATCAAAATAACCATTAATATAATCCAATCATTCTATGATCTAGTTTTCATAATCATCTCGACCAGTCATTCTATGATCTAGTTTTCATAATCATCTCGACTAATCATATCATCTAATCAATGCACATTTTCCCTAGTCTATACTACGTATCTATGTATATAACTAGGTTTTTGTTTTGTCTGTATATATCTATGTATAAAACTAAGTTTTATACCTAGGGACATGCTATGATGGGAATTGCCCACTCTGATACCAACTGTCACGACCCGACTTAAACTTAACATTTCACTAATGAAATTTAAGTGTAAATCCGACCGTGAGATCCTCTTTTCTCATATATTGCGGAAGCATAAAATACTAAGGGAATTTAAACTTTTAATCCCTTCCTTATCTATTCGCAATTGTTATCATATCATGTCCATATGAAACTTAAAGTTTACATAACCAATTCAATTACATCAAATTGAAACAAAATATAAAAGCATATCAGAAGCGACTCCGTCCTTCCTCAAACATCACTTCTAAATTGTTCATTCACTGTTCATCTGGTGATGTAAAATGTCAGTGAGCTATGAAGCCCAATAAGAAGTTTCAATAACATTATGCTAAATAACAACTTAGAATAAGCATAATATAACATTTAAATAACATCTTTATCACAAGAATATAATATTAAACCATTTAATATTACTTTCGACATTTCTTTTAAACATCTTTTACGTAGATCCGGTTTATCTTAATCCTGTCTCTCAAGATGATCGCCAAAAGGTACACCTCTTTAGACACACCCCCTCTTGGAGTTCTCATTAACCCCTCATGAGTTTTTGCCGAACGGTTTTCCTTTACCTCACCACTGTTTTGAGACCTTTTTAAGATAAACATTCTTTATCTTTCATTTATTTTCCAGACTTATCTTACTCCTGTCTCTCAAGATGATTGCCGAACAGTATTCCCTTTTAGAGCTCACCCATCTGTCTTGGGATTTTCCTTAACCCCTCAAGATGATTGCCGAACGGTCTTCCCTTTTGGGGCTCGTCCATCTTTCTTGAGACCCTTTATAAGACAAACATTCATTTTCTTTTATCTTTTTCTTTTATTTCCGACTTATCTTAATCATGTCTCTCAACATGATCGCCGAACGGTATTCCCTTTTGGGGCTCACCCATCTATCTTAAGATTTTTCTTAACCCCTCAAGATGATTGCCGAACGGCCTTCCCTTTTGGGGCTCGCCCATCTGTCTTGAGACCTTTTATAAGATAAACATTCATTTTCTTTTTATCTTTTTCCTTTATCTCCGACTTATCTTAATCCTGTCTCTTAAGATGATCGCCGAACGGTCTTGGGATTTTCCTTAACCCCTCAAGATGATTGCCGAACGGTCTTCCCTTTTGGGGCTTGCCCATCTGCCTTGAGACCCTTTATAAGATAAGCATATTTATCTTTTTTCTTGTATTTTCTTCATTAAAACATTATAAGATAAAGTATCTCATTCATTTCCTTTCATTAGGAAATATTAACACATGTTTTAAAATCTTCTTATTACGAATATACATTTTCTCATTTTTTATAAGTATAGTTATTTCTTAGTTTCCATAACTATAATTCTTATAAACATTACTACAAGATTTTCTCTTAATAACATCCATTTTCTAACACAATATTAGAAGATATTATACGTATAAAGTATAAACATATCAATATAGCATCACCATACAATTTTTCAACCAAGAGTGAAAATATACTTTATCGTTACTTACTCTTATTGAAATTCCTTATTCCAATGCACTCTTAGACCTAGAGAGGGGGTGAATAGGTCTACTATACTTTTCTCTACCAATTTTAATTTTAATCAATCACACACAGCCAAACTCACTTGAACACACAGGATTTTTACGTGAAAAACCCTTCCGAGAAAAACCACGGGACCTAGTCCAACACAGAATCCACTATGAGAGGATTTAAACAATACAAGATTTGAATCTTATCCAACCAGACATGACACAACGTTCCTCGGTATCGATTCCTCAGCTTGCAAACCATGAACACAGCACGTTCGATCTCCGCAACAGCAGCTCCGGTTCCTCACCGATCAATTTTACTCAAAGTGATTAACCACGGTCTCCGAAGACCGATCTCTGTCCTTGACGGCTTTAGCACAGGCTAACCAACACTCACAGAAGAGCAACAGTGGGTTTTAGGGTTTGTGGAAGCCCTAGGGTGATCTCTTAATGTTTAAGGATCATCTCATTCAAAGTATAGAAAATATGCATACAAAACCTAGGGGTCAATCATTGGAGATGAAGATCAATGAACCAAAGAGTTTTCATAAACTCAAAGCCAGTACAAAGTGCTCTAAAAAGTCTCCAATCAATAATCCTCACGGATTGGGAGAAGTTCCCTATATATAGGAAAGGTCCAAGGGATTAGAAGTTGCTAAAAAGTGATTTTGGAAAGTTTTTTTATATCAGGGTCGACCCTGGGGGTCCCTGGGTTGACCCATTATAGCAAAATTATCTTCCAGCCGAAAATCCATATCAGGGTCGACCCATTAGGCACATTCGGTCGACCGGATGGTCCTCAGGGTCGACCCTCACAATTCTCACTCTCTGCCAAAAATCATGGTACAAAATGGGGGCTCTTTAGGGTCGACCCAAAACGGTCAGGGTCGACCCTGAGGTGCATTATTTTGGTTTTTTTCAACTTTTTTAACCATTGAATGCATTCCCCTATCAACCCTTCTCCAATATGACTCATTTTTAATGATGAATGAGCATTTTCATGAGGTATCATAGGGTCATCTAGGTCTCTCACTAAACCCAACTTTTTAGCCACTGTGAGTGATGAGGCTTCAAGAATCTTCACGGCTTCTACTTCACTTTGTCTTCAAACCGGATGAGACCTATTATGACCTAAATAGAACCTTTTGGGCTCAGAATTTTGCCAACAACATTTTGACTTTACACTTATGTTTCATTCTAAATCACCATTTTAGGATAATATTACTGAAAAATACTTTCTATTATCCTTCAATTTGAAAATATTCATCATTACTAACCTCCATTCTAAATCGTCATTGAGAATAATATTACCAAAACGTACTTGCCCTTTTTGTCGAATTCCACGTAGGGTTGACCTGCACTTTTTCTTTTTCATTCTTTCTTTCTTTCTTTGTTCTTCTTTCTCATTTCTTTCTCCTTTCTCCTTTCTTTCTTTCTCTCTCTCTCTATTTTCTCATGGCTTGGCCACAAAATGAAGTGAGCAATAGGGGTGGGCATGCGGTCTTTATATAGGCCAAGGGTTTGGCTTTTAATTAATTTTGGTTCATCCCCTTGTTATTATTCTTAGTTAATGAATTTATCAAATCCATGCATCTCTTTAATTTGGGGTACATTCCTCTGATTAAATTCATTATCCTAAGATACATGAATTACTTGACACATGTATTAACCTAACCATAGTTTTTCATTTAACTCATGGTTAACTCACTCTCTTAACTTTAGTTCATGTACCAATTTAATTTAGATTCATGGTTAATTATTTTTCATAGCTATAATACATGTATCTCTCTTTATATAATAAATAAGCTCATGGTTAACTTAACCAAGGTAACTTGTTAACCCATGGTCAAGCATAGTTGGGCGTGTACACCTCCCTATTCCAAGAATATGTCTGAACTTGTATTTACTGTAGTGACTAGGTTCATTACCTTGAGTTACCATACATGAACCACCATTAAAAAGGTTCATGTTTTTAACCTTAATTACACTAAAGGTTAATTTCTTAACCTAAGGTAACTTCTCTATTTAATCATAAATGAAGGTTTCATGTGGCAATTTATTCTCATGAGGTAATCTTGGCCGTCCATTACATCCATCATGATTCTATTAATCCTTTGATTAACTCTATTTAGTTAATTGACTCTAACCATAGTTAATCTTGGACGCCCCTTAAGATGTTGCCATGTGGCACTTGACACATGTCATCTTCTGAGCTCATGATCAATTCTACTATTATATAATTGATCATTCCCCTCAGATTTCGCCACTTGTCATGATCCAATTCACTGTGCTTATTTTAACACTAAGCTTTATGCATTAAGCTTAATATACTCCAATATCATCTAATTAAGCAATATAATGACTTATATACTTAGGTAATACCAAGAATTACCAAATATTTAGTCATTTACTGAATATATAATATTTTTATTTTTAAAACTATTCGGGATGTTACAACAACATTCAACACCCGATGATATCATCAACGACATCATCAAATCAAGAAATGAAAGGGGCAAACTTGCATGTTTCTTCAAACTATGTAAGAGGCATTAATAGACATGATCAAGTTCACTCGGCTGTTAATGCAAGAGCTAACATAGACTCAACACAAGCAGACAAAAACTTGTTGATTAGGTTAGGTTTGAATGTCTTTCAAGGCGCTAATCTGGCAACCTTCGAAGCAATGATGACAGTTGTTCGTCATCGACATCAATGGCCTCCATCCAGAGATGTTAGTCCATTCCGTGGCCGAAAAAATGCGGAACCAGAAAGAAGAACCAGAGTACCATATGACTCTCGGGTTAAAGTGCTGAACAAAAGCACTTTTGCTTTTGAGATGCCAAGGAAGAAAACTCCTGAAGAGATCCTCCAGCTTAGAAACCGGAAATACCCTCGGCTCCGCTAAGGAGGGTATACAAATATTGGTCGAAGCCAAGAAGGTCTAGAAAGCAAAGACCAAAAAGGGCAGCTAATGCCCCGGTTACAGCTCGCTCTGTGCGTAGAGAATTAAGGGTTGACATCCCGACTGCTATTCATCCTGTTCGGGAAGAACCAAGATCCAAAACGCCACATCCCTATTATGAAAGGGTGTCCGTTAATGTGATTGATACAAGAAATAACCAAGCTCCAGGAGAATTTACAACTCCGGTATTCCAAGGAACTGGAGCACTGCCTGAGCAAGGCAGAAAGGCAACGTTCACAGAATTCGGCTACTGTCATTTTAGCTGCACTAGACAAAGCTGAATCCTCCAGAGCGGTTGAAGCATTGGTTCCTAATCCAAGGATTCTAAGGATGAAGAGGAGCCACATAAATAAGGCTAGGGGCAAAGAAGCGGTTCAAGATCCGACTCAATCGATTCCGGAACTAAATATCAATGAATCCCAAGGGGGATTAGAGCAAGAAATAACCCCAGTAACCTCTCCAAGAGAGTTGAGAAGAACCCTTCCAATGAAAAATTATGACTCTAAAGAACCGGTAATTCAATCTGCAATGCCGGAAGTGGTGCCTGAACTACCGCAACAAGTTTTCAATGCACCCAACCCTCTATATGGAATCCTGAGCACTTATTTCATAGAAGAAGAGTTTCCAAATCTATTCCTTCCACAAGAACCAAATGCCGAGCGACTGGTAATGACAAACTTAGACAGGAACACAGGCCAAGGGAATCGCCCTTCAGCATCGGCACCTCCACCATCATGTGATCAAACAACTATCTTACAAGCCCAACTCCGGTACAAAGATGATGAAATTACGACCATCTTGTCTCAAACGCAAGAATTGGTTACTTAGTTGTCAACTCTCAAGTCTGCATCGACACCAATACCGCATTTCTCGTACCAACGACACAACAGTAATCAAGGCACAACACCTGTACCTTTGAATCATCTAATTTTACTAGGAACATGGTCAATCCCCGGACTATGCCTCATTCATAGGAGGAGGTGTCACTGTCGCTTCTTGCTGCAATCGAAGAGACTGTTCGCAACCAAATACGAAGGGCCAAGGAGAAAGAAGAGGATGCTTGCATGATTGTGAAACCATATCCGATTAACATCGATGCAGTTCCATTCCCTACATGTTTCGTTCAACCAGCATTCAAAATGTTTTATGGTACTGGAAATCCAAGGCAACATTTATCTCATTTCCTTTCGAGGTGTGGATTAGCATCCAAGACGGGAGTTCTCTATCTCCAACTCTTCGTGCAATCCTTAGAAAGTGTTGCTTTCACATGGTATGCCAATCTTCTTGAGGCTTCAATCCTGGATTGGAATACAATGGTGTCTGAATTCAGTAAAAAATTCTACAACACTCAAAGAAGAGTGAGTGTTCCAGAATTGATTGAGACTAGACAGAGAGACAATGAGTCTGTAACAGATTTCATTACCTGATGGAGAGCCTTGACTTTCTCCTGTCCTCAAAATTTCAATCAGCTGGAACTCATTCAGAATTGCCTCAACAACTTCAGGCATGATCTATCGTCTGCCCTCATGGCCCAAACCTTTGAAGGTTTTGAAGATCTGTGCTCAAAAGCACATGACATAGAAAGACATATAGGAAAGAGAAGGTGAGGTAGAGGTACTGATCACCATGAATCTTCAACAGCCGCAGTAGTTAAAACCAATGTTATCAGAACCGGACCGGTCATTGAACCGGTTGAGTGGCTGGTTCCCGGTTTGACCAGTCTAGTTCAATCGTGTCCTTTCCTATTTTATTTTATTTTTAAATCTATTTTTACCCATTTATGACCGGTTCAGACCTTCGGTTCCCGGTTCAATCGGTCGGTTCTTCCGATTTTTACGAAAATAGTCGATTTTTAAAACGGTCCAGTTTTGGGGGGTTTGGGAACCGGTGAGGGGACCGGTTCTTGGTTTTTCCGGTTTGACCAGCCGATCCGGTCTGGTTCTCACAATAGTGGTTGAAATGAAAAAAGGCTGCACAATCAGCACCAAGTGCAGGTAAATGAACTGGTCGATCAAACAATGACACAGGGTCAGTCAAAGTTGGTACTAGACTAGCTCAAGGTGGAGCCAGAAGACCACAATGGCAAGATAAGTGTGACCCAGCAAAAAGAGTCACCATTGAAGAAAGAATGAATAAAATATATTCTTTCTCTGAGGATATCGTCGAAGACTTGTTCGAAGACCTCCTCGCCAATGAACTGATCACTCTCCCAGATTGCAGGAAACCCCAAGAGATCGGGATAAAGGATGATCCCAAATATTGTCCTTATCATCGTATAATCAGTCATAAGATAAATGATTTCTTTGTACTGAAGGATATCATTCAAAGACTTTTGGACAATAAAGAAATTGTCATTGGTCAAGATCTCCAACAAAAAGCTACATCCATCAAAGTGTTTGTTTCAGAACCGCTTGATAAAGATGAAGCTCTTCCAAGTGACCACTCTTTTGGTGACAAACCATTAGATGAAGAGGACTGAATTCTTTTTGAAAGCAAATGAGTCAAGAAAAAAAAGCAATTGGCTCAAAATTCCAATGCTAAAAAGCAAGTTCAGGCTAAAAGGTAGGCTCAAGCCCAAAAAAAAGAAAGGAAGTGTATAGCCAAGGTTGAGAAAAAGAATAAGAGGAAAAGAGTAAGGAAAGCCAAGAAAAATGGCCCTGCCCAAGACACTCTTCTGGAACAAAAGCCATTGATGACAATCACCTTGATGGATTTCATCCCTCCAGGTTTCTGCTCCGACTGTGACTATGATAGTCTCCAGTCAATAGACTCGGGAGATGAATCTAACATCTTCTCTTGCCATGTCATCAATATCCTTCATGGTTGAACGTCCCAAGACAAGTAGTAGCCTTCAGTCCAGAAAGACATCGAGCCTTTCAGGATTGACTAGATGAATTTGAAGATATTGAACTCCTGGAGAGGAGACCATCTACACCGGGACAGACACCTACTGGACTTTCAGATCTATCTGAAGGATTTTCATCTGAAGGAGAACGAGAGGCAGATGATGGACAAGTATAATTTGTTTCCCCTCAAGAGACACCAAGTACACCTGAGACTCCAAGCCAATATCATCGTCAAACACGACAATCAATGCAAATTTTAAGCCAGCCCGAGAATCAAGATTCACTCGTTGCAACCGGTTCAAATAAGGACCCTTCAACAAAAGAAGCAGTCGTAAGCTCAAGGTCAACTTACAATTTATCGCCGTCTAAACAAATTTTAGCGCTCTGGGAGCCTTCTGACTTCTCCAATGGCTATATATCCGAGGAAGAACAAGAAGAGAACAGTAAACGAGCACCACTCGGTTCTCCTAAGGATCCTAAATTAGAATCCTCAACTCTTACTCAACAAGAAACATCAGCTGTTATTGAGGCATCAGGCCTATGCCGTCGCAAAACTTGATGGTCTACGCCAATTTTAGCCTAATATGAAAGTCCAATAGGGCAATGTGAAGCACAAAGACAGTTTCCTTTTAAAGGCAAAAAGAGGAAGCTGGACTTTAGTTTCGTGAACATGGTTAAACTCTTGGAAGGAGAGCCGTCAGAACCAATCAATCAGACAATTGTCAAAGTCTATCAACTCAATCTCTGGTTAAGTAGAAAGCTAGGACCGAGATTTGTATTAGCCCAACATGAAAATTGAACTAGAGCTCAACCGGCCCAAATACAAGCAACTCTTGGAAATGAGAGGGTTAAGTACGATATCATGGCTCATCTGAAGAAAATCCTTCGTTTGTTAAGTGTGTATGATGCTCTCAAGATGTTCCCTGAATTGAGAAGGTCTGTCATATATGCCCTCTCCAAATCGGAGGAATTTTCTGAAGAAGATACAAGTTAGTCACCTCAGCCTCCTAAAATAGGGACCTCGTACCTTTTCACGATTACTTTTTATGATGAAGACATGTGAGCTGAGACTCTCCAACACAAACGATCATTGTTCATCATAGATCTAGTTAATGAAACTAGCACTTCCCGAGTAATGATTGATGGAGGTTCGACCATCAACATCCTTTCAAAAAGAATGTTGTCCAAGTTTGGTACACAAATAAGTCGGCTCCATGAAAGCAACCTGATCATCCAAGGTTTTAACCAAAATGAGCAAAAGCCCATGAACATGGTTAACCTCAAAACCAGGTTCAAAGATATTACTGAAACTACAACGTTTCTAGTGATTGATGTTGATACATCATACAATGCCTTGTTGGGGCGCCAGTGGATGCATAACCATCTTGTTGTGCCTTCCACCTATCAACAATGCCTTAAATACCCACAAGAAAACAGACAAATAAGGATCGATGCTGATGATGATCCGTTCAATGATGTAGAGACATATTACGCAGATGCACGTTTCTATATCAAAAATACCCAAAGAAGCATTCAACAAAAGCCCAAGGGGCAAAAAGTTGAGAGCGGCCCGAAAAGCAATCAGAGACCTGCCCAAACTGTAGTTCTAAAAAGGGTGTTCAAACATACCCCAAAGTCTCAAAGGTAACCAACCCCGGCTTTGGTCGAATCTCTCCAGAATCTCGAAATTGACAAACCGGCTAACCCCTTCTAGATTTACGAGGTTAAACAAGCTGGCCCTCTTCAAGCTCTGAAAGTTGATCTTCTAGTTCCTCTGAGGAAGATGGATTGTACAATAGTAGAAACTACCTCCAGTCGTACTGTTCCAATCACAAGAAGATGACAGAAGCCCATATTTTACAATTCTTTCGGTCAATATAAAAGAATTTATCCTGCATACACTGATGAAAGACACATGGTGATCAATCCTTACAAGAAAAAGTCAAGTTATGGCAAACAGACCCTCACAGTCCTCAAAAATCACGGATTGAATCCTGAAAAAGGAGAACATGTCAAAGGAACTCTCCTACCTGTTTATAAAGATGCACTTGAAATGGATCAACATAAGATCGTAGACACTGGCGATTATGTTGATATAGCTATAACAGGGCTTAAATATGAGCCCCCAGTCTTTGTATTTGGAGAGAATCACAGTCGGACTGTAAATATAGTCACGATTAGAGTAAACTACTCATCGGATGAAGAATGGTCCTCAGAAGAAGAAACAGAGCCTCCACAGGAGCCCCTATGGGATGAAGCGGCTCGTCGTGAAAGTCAATCTCAATATGTGGCGAGAATGGTCGATGGCAAGAAATAGCCCTAGCTTTATATTTCCACAGGAAAAAACAGGGGAAAAGTCCATCATCTTTGGTCCTGCAAAGCAACTAAGCTAGATCATTATTTCTCACAACTTCGACCAAATGACTACTCGAGGAACTAGGGTTGAATGCCAAAGAAAAAGAACAAGTTAAAGGCGAACTAATGCCCGCCTATGAGTCAGCATTCACTCCCAAACAGAGGAAGGCTTTGGCAATCGGTAAACAAATCCAATGTAATAACCACGGACTTGGGTTACTTGATTCCAATTCTTCATCTGATTGCTCATCCGATTCTGATTCCTCGTCAGATGAATATGAGGTCTGGACTGTCAATACAATCACAATTAGAGAAGACCACGTGTCGGAAAAAGCCTCCATGGAGTGGCTCCCGGAAGAAGCTGAGTCTCGTTAAGCATTCCCATGGGTTGAGGCAGCACATCAAGATATGATTGATAGCCTGCCTAAGGTCAGTCTCGATGCATAACAAAAATGGCCAACAACGGAGATCGTTCCTAGTGTCATTGTCCCATCCAGAAGAGCATAGAAAAAACCCATTATTTTTCATTTCGCAAGGCAAACAGGCAAAGCCACCTCCCGGAACAACAGAAGGGATAAAAGAATGAACCCTTACCAGAAGAAGCCTATGTATAATCCAGCAATCAAGAAAATGCTTGAGAAACATGGATTCAATACTGAAGAAAAAGAGTAGGTTGAGCCTAAAATTATGCTAGCACTCAAGACTTTGGCTACCGGTAAGCGGGTTGGCTCTAACTTGGGAAGATCTGAGTTAGGAAATTCTGATCCTTCATCAAATGAAGATCAGGTCTGCACCGTAAATACTATTACGGTAGATGAAGACTCCTCTTTAGGAGAAGAAATGATTATGGAAGAACCACCTGAAGAAACAGTAGTTCGTCCGGCTCCTCCAGAATTTAAAGCAGGTGGTCAAGCAACAATTTATAATCTCCTTGAAGTTAACCTTGGCTCAGAACAAAACCGAAGGGCAACATTCATCAGTGTTTCACCCTCTCAAACAGAAAAAGAGGAATATCTGTCTCTTGAAAGAGTACAAGGATGTCTTTGCCTGAAACTATATAGAAATGTCTGGCCTAGATCCTAAAATTACAGTCCATCATCTCATAACTCGAGACGATGTCAAACCAATCAAGCAGGCACAAAGAAGAGCTAGCTCAAATTGAAGCCGAAGTCGATAAGCTCCTCAAAGTCGGGTTCATAAGAGAGGTTAAATACCCTACTTGATTTACCAACGTTGTTCCCGTAAAGAAGAAGAACGGATAGATATTGGTTTGTATAGACTTCCAAGATTTGAATGAAGCTTGCCCCAAGGAAGACTTTCCCTTGCCCATCACAGAAATGATGGTCAATGCCACAACCGGCTTTGAAACCTTATCCTTCATGGATGAATATTTCGGTTATAACCAAATTAAGATGGCCCGGAAGATGAAGAACTCACAGCCTTCCGTACCCCTAACGGAGTATTCTGCTACAAAGTCATGTCATTTGGCCTCAAAAATACCGGAGTAATCTATCAAAGGGCCATGACCATCATATTTAGGGATATTCTCCATGATAAAGTCGAGTGCTATGTCGACGACTTGGTTGTCAAAACAAGACGACGAAGCAATCATATAGATGACCTTCGGGAAATCTTTGACAGGCTACTACAACACCAACTTAAAATGAACCCGCTCAAATGAGTGTTTGAGTTGCATTAAGAAAAATCCTAGGCTTTGTGGTACGCCACCGAGGAATCGAGATTGACCCTACTAAAATAAAGGTCATTCGCAAAATGCCCCCTCTAAGGAATCTACGTGAGCTGAAAGGACTTCAGGTTGACTTGCTTACAACTAGAGATTCATCTCCAACTTGGCAGGAAGGTGTCAACCATTTTCCCGACTGATGAAGAAGGGAATACCATTCCAGTGGGATCAAGCTTGTCAAAATTTCATTGACAGTATCAAGACCTATCTCACCAACCCACCAGTCCTCATGGGTCCTATTAGAGAAAAATCACTTATCCTTTATATAGCAACACTCGAAGGATCCCTGGGAGCTCTCCCCGCTCAACATAATGACCAAGGAAAGGAAAATGCCCTGAACTATCTGAGCAGAACTCTGGTTGGAGCAGAATGCATGTATACTCTGATAGAGAAGGTCTGTTTGGCCCTCATCTTTGATCTGAAGAAATTAAGGCATTATATGCTTGAACATTCGGTGAAATTAATATCCAGAGCCGATCCTCTCAAATACATAATGTCCCGCCCCACTACTTGTAGCAAAATGAAAAAAATGGGGGGGGGGGGGGTACTCCTGTCAGAATTTGAATTTCTGCCCAAAGGGCGATGAAGCCCTTACTGAATTCCTTGCAGCACACCCGGTTCTCGCAGACTTGCCACTGGTCACCGACCTCCCTGATGAAAAAGTTATGCATGTACAGGTCAAACTAGGCTGGAAAGTGTATTTTGACGGAGCTTCAAGAAGCCCTGATGGAATCAAGCGCATCAACCCGAAAGAAAACAAGTCAGGAGTTGGTATTGTTTTTATCACACCAGACAATGCGATCCTACCCTATTCCTTCGCACTAACAGAATGATGCTTAAACAATGTAGCTGACTATGAGGCCCCGATAACAGGTCTTGAATTGGCTCTTGAGACCCCAATAAATGAACTAACCATCTATGGGGACTCAGAACTTGTCATCAAATAGGTTCGAGGTGATTATGTCGTGCGAAGAGTCAGCCTCCTTCTCTATCAGAAGAGAGTGGATCAGCTACTTGCTCAAATACCAAGGAGCAGCCTCATCCATGTCCGTAGAGGACTCAACAATCAATCTGATGCTTTGGCCGGTCTTGCAGCATCTCTAAATCTACCAACAGACAGGGTGCTGACTATCACAATGGGAGAGAGACGAACTCTCAAACTTCTTCCAAATATAGACTTTATGGAAGCAGTTTGCTTTGTGACAATCAAAGAAAAAGACGAAGACTGACAACAGCCCTTCATCGATTATCTCCAACAAGGTCAACTGCCCAGATACCATACCAAACACGCTGAAGTCTGTCGACGAGTCACAAAGTTTGTGATGATGGAAGATACTCTGTACAAAAGATCCTTGGATGGTAACTTAATGAAGTGCCTCTTAGGAAATGAAATTGATCGAGTCATAGAAGAAACTCATGTTGGGATCTGCGGAGCCCACCAAGCTGGGCCCAAGCTTCAAATGCAGCTGAAAAGATTGGGCTACTATGGGCCTACGATGATCAATGATTGTCTCAACTATGCAAGGAAATTAAAAGTATGTCAGCTTCATGCCGACTTCATACATCAGGCTCTAGAGCCTCTTCACACATGTTCATGACCTTTCATGGTATAGGGAATGGATGTCATAGGACCGTTCACCCACCATCATTTGTCGGGCATCAATAAATCCTGGCTGCAACGGACTACTTCTCAAAATGGGCAGAAGTCGTCACCCTCAAAGAGGTCAAACGTCACTCAGTGACAAACTTCATCTGGACCAACATCATATACCGGTTCGAAATTCCTGAACGCATCATCATAGATAATGGGCAACCTTTTCGAAGCACCCCGATACATAAATTGTATGCTAAATTTGGCATCAAAGAAAACCATTTCACTCGGTACTATGCAGCCGCGAATGGTCTTGTTGGAGCCTTTAACAAGAATTTGTGCAAAATTCTCGAGAAAGTTGTGGACAAAAGCAAACGGGACTTTCACGAACGCCTACCCGAAGCACTTTGGGTATATAAGACTGATTACCAAACTCCGACACAAACCACGCTGTATTCCCTGGTTTTCGGCGGTGAAGTAGTTCTCCTCCTAGATATTCAAATTCTCTCCCTACGGGTGATAATTTAGCAGTCTATCACAAAAGAAGACTCAGCTAAGGTTCGTCTTGCAGTGCTTGAAACTCTTGATGAACGTCGTCTCCAAGCCCAACAAAACTTAGAGATGTACCGATAAAGGCTAACTAATGTCTTTAACAAAAGAGTAAGACTGGGGTCTTTTAAAACATGGGATTTGGTCTTAATGGTCAGGACTCCAATCGTCGTCACTCGTCGAACCAAGGGAAAGCTTGAACCAAAGTGGGAAGGGCCCTACGTCATCGAGAAGGTATATTCCAATGGAGCATACCTGTTGACTTCAATTGATAGAGAGCAAATCATCACTTCAACCAATGCAAGTTCCTAAAGCGATATTACTCCTAAGAATCGAAAAGTTCACTAGACCAAAACTTTAAAAGACGGTCTAGGCAAAAATTAGAGCATCCAAAAAGACTCGCTAAGTTGAAAATTCGAAAGGACAACTTAGGAATAAATTAGAGTTGAAATTAAAACTCGCTAAGTTGAAAAACCTAAAGGGCGGCTTAGCCAAAAATTAGAGTGATAATGACTCGCAAAGTTGAAAACCCTAAGGGGCGGCTTAGGCAAAAATTTGAGTCAACAAAAGGCCTGCTAGACCAAAACTTCAAAAGACGGTCTAGCCAAAAATTAGGGCAACAAAGAGCTCGCTAGACTAATACTCCAAGAGTCAGTCTAGACAAAAATTAGAGCGATTTGACAGGCTCCTGAATACGAGCTAAAACTATTCACCATGCTTCAAAAATCTTCGAATACAAGACCGAAGCCTAACTCTCTTAAGTACGAACGAAAGCGGTTCATTCACTCTCAAAATGCGAATCAAAGCTTCAAACGTCTCTGAATACAAGACCAAAATCGAAACCCTCCTAGGTACGAATGGAAGCTGCCTATTCGCTCTCAAAGCCTCAAAAGTCTTCAAGATATAAGACCGAACTCAAAACCTTCCTAGGTACGAACGGAAACTACCTATTCGCTCTTAAAATACGAATCTAAATGCCCCTTTCCTGAACTACGTTTGTCTTCATCCTATCATGGGTACGTAGCCAACTTGAGAAAATCAACTTGGGTTCAACCAGTTCTTCTAAAGAAACACTATCCTCCTGGGATGGAAAATCGTTATTGCCCCTCAATATTGGTGAAACGAAGAAAACTACTAAATGATGTTTGAAGAAGAAACCAAAACTCTAAGGAAGGACTTCTCATCATCAAGGGAACGCGCTGAAATGAAGCATATCTGTTGACTTCAATGGACGGACAACGAAGTATCTCCCCCGACCAATGTATAATTCTCAAAAGTGATATCATCTATGAGGATCAAACAAAAGCCTGCTAGACCAAAATCTCAAGAGATGGTCTAGGCAAAAATTAGGGCACCAAAATACCCGCTAAGTTGAAAATCTGAAAGGACGACTTAGGCAAAAGTTAGGGTAGCAAAGCTTGCTAAGTTAAAAATCCGAAAGAGAGGCTTAGGCAAAAATTAGAGCACTAATGGCTCACTAAGTTGAAAATCCGAAAGGACGGCTTAGGCAAAAATTATAGTCAAAATCAAAATATCCGCTAGATTAACACACCATGAGTCAATCTAGGCAAAAATTAGGGCAACAAAAGGCTCACTAAACTAACACTCTAAGAGTCAATTTAGGCTAAAATTAGGGCAATTAAAAGGCTCGCTAAACTAACACTCCAAGAGTCAGTTTAGTAAAAAATTAGAGCAATTTGACAGGCTCCTGAATACGAGCTAAAAAGATTCATCATTTATCAAAGACTTGCCCCTAAAATTCAAGTTTAAACCTTCTTAGGTATGAACGGAAACTACTTACTTGTTCTCAAAATACAAGTCTAAACATTCCTAGATATGAATGGAAACTATCTACTCGTAAATTACAAGTCTAAAATCGCCCCTATTTGGAACTTTGTTTGGCTTGATCCTATCATGGGTACGTAGGCGGTTTGAGAAAATCAACTTGGGTTCAACCAATTCTTTTAAAAGAACACCAATCCCTTGGGATACAAAAATGGGTCATATCACTAATAAAAAAAATGATGAGTACAAGACAAAGAAAGGGAGGGAAATCAAAAGACTTTTATTCATGGATAACAAAATGAGGAAACTCCACATAAATTGGAGAACTCACTCGAGTTAAAAAAGCAGTATCTTGAGAACATGTTATCAGCCCCAACAAGCTACTAAGTTAAAAATGTAGTATCTTGAATAAGATTAGAGGGCGGAACATCATATTGGTGGACGCTATTCAGAAAAGAATTCTCCTATTACTGATTTTCGCACCATCATCTTTGGTGTTGATGTTACATAGCCATCTCCAGGGAGGATTCTAGCCCATCAATAGCAGCAGAGGTGACCTCTGGAAACAGAGCTGTGAATTGTCTCTTAGTGTTGTGAGCCGCAACAAGTTGCAAAATTAGATAAGCAACACCTTGAAAAGCATATCCCTCAACATCAGTGAGGAGGTTGTTCAACAGGATCAAGCAACCCAGACATGCTTCATCGGAGTAGATGGGTTGAACGCGGAATATCCCCTTCAGTACCCACTCAAGGTCACAGTCAAGAACACCTAAACTTCTAACAGATTCCAAGAAATTGAGTTCATTCTCATGACATCCTATCATTATGTTGATGATGAGGTTACAGGAAAATATTAAGGCATTACTCTTTGCTATCTCCTTTACCAAATCACACAGCTCGATAACTATGGTCTTATTAATGATGAGACCCCTTGTAGTCTTCAAGTAACAAATGAAGGTTGATCCGGTTTTGTTGATCTTCAACCAATCAAGGACGTTCCTTCTCGAAGTGTGTTGTGATAAAAAGTCTATTCTATAAAAGAAAAGAGCATGAAATCAGCAAAGGATTAAAAAAAAAAATGTATGCGGACAAACTTTTGGACTTAACCAAAATTTGGAAGTGTCCGAGTCCGCGGATAAACTTTTTGACTTAATCGAAATCTGGAAGAGTCCAAGTCTGTGGACAAACTTTTGGACTTAACCACAATTTGGAAAAGTCCAAGTTCGCGGACATATCCATGGGCAATAATTAATGCCCGTAGGTGTGGTACCCGTGAACATTAAATTAAAGTCCGTAGACAAGGTCCTTGGACAAAATCAGTCCACAGACAAGTCTGCGGACAGGAGGTTATCTTTTTAGATGACCCTTTAAGTTTTCCTTATTGAAAAACCTTGGAACTCCAATCATGGAGCCGGAATTCCTACTAAAGAAAGAAGACAGAAAACAGAATGTCTAGAAGGACATTTCGAAGCTTTTGGATGAGGAAAATCCTCATCCCAACAGTTAAACCTACCTTTTGAAAAAGGAGGTCGGATCAAAGAGAAGAATAAGAATTCTTCTTTGAGAAAAAAGAAGAAAGAGAGAACTCTGAAAAAAAAGTTGAGTCCGCTCTGATTTCAGAAAGAAGAAGGCAAAATGTCTTCCCCGAGTGCTAAAGGTCCCTTATATAGGGACCCTCTTCATCAGCTTGACCATCCATTTTTGAAATGGACGGTCCAGATGGTTGGAATTTCCCTAGCCACTTTGCCTTAGTAATGGGAGACCCTCATTATGGGGACTCCTCGAAACCAAGAAAACCAACTACCTAGTAGTGGGAAGACAATGTGCCTCCCCACACTCACTGCCATGTGACAGGATCTGAATGGCCGAACCATTTTCAGCTGTTCAGATCTTGAGGGGCATTTGTGAGTAGTGAAATCTCACCGCTCGCAAGGCGGGTGTATGGTACACTTGCCCGCACCAAATCACCACCCATGAAATGGGTGGTTGGGTTTTGCGCATGTATTTGTTGAGAAGTGTTTACAATCAAAAAGTGCTCCTAAAGGAGCTGAATGATCTCTCTAAAGTTCACTGAAAATCTCTCAAAATTGGAGTTGAGTAGCTCTTTAAAACAGATTTGGGGATTCTTGGGTATAAGTCAATAGATTTTGAATCTAAGCTTTGGAGAGAAGATTGAATGACTGGAGTTGTAGATAATCTCATTCTAGTTCATAAATCATTCCATTTTATAGCATTTGTAAAATTATAGCCTTTTGAGAGGTATTGGGAAAGATATGACCATTGAAAAATAGTCGTTACAGGCTTTTTCTGGGTTCCGCATGATTTCGTCGATGAGATTAGGGTGACTCTGACATCGTCGATGAGATGGAGACAAAATAAAAAACAGTAGCTTCTGCGACTGATTTCGTTGACGAGACTTCAATGCGCCTGGGATTTCGTCGATGCAATTAATGGATTTTCTCTATAATCTTATCTTAATCAGACCTAAAAGATGAGAATGAATTCCTTGGTCTTTTGGTTCATCTTTATCATGATTTTGGTCATTTTTTACGACATCTTAGGGCCTTAGAAAGTTGTTCAATTTTGGTCTTAGGTTCCTAAGGTCAATCTAGGCTTTGAGCTTTCAATCAACCAACCTTTGAGGGCTTTTTACATAAGTCCTAACCACTCTCAAAATAAAAAACATTAAACCTTCAAGCGATTTCTATCTTGATCATCTTTTTGGATTTCATCTTTAAGCTTCTTTGACATCTTTAACTTGATCCAATTTGACTTGCTTGACTTGATTCTTTAGCTTTGGATCTTCAATTAGCTTAATGGCTTGATGACTTGATGGAGGAATCCTTTCATACTTGGTGTCATTTCTATGCTTTTGCCTTGAATGGTTTGCTAATGTTTTTCATAAACTGAATTACACTTAAACTCAATAGAAGCATTAGTAACACAAATATCATTACATTATTGTGTTATCATCAAAATCAATGATGTTACCTTAGGTTGAAACCTAAAGGCTAACATAGCTCATATTGAAGCAGAGATCAATAAGCTCTTTAAAACCGAGTTTATAAGAGAGGCCTAGTACCCTACTTGGCTTTCCAATGTTGTTCCCGTAAAGAACAAGGAACATATCCGGTTCTACATAGATTTTCGAGATTTGAATGAAGTTTGTTCCAAAGAAGACTATCCTTTGCCTATCATGGAATTGATGGTAGATGTAACAACCGGCTTTGAAGCTTTATTCTTTATGGATGGATATTTAGGGTACAACTAGATCAGGATGACCCTACAAGATTAAAAGCCTTCCGCAATCTTAAGGGAGTGTTTAGCTACAAAGTTATGTCATTTGACCTCAAAAATATCGAAGCAACTTATTAAAGGGAAATGACTGTCATATTTAGAGACGTTCTCTATGAGAAGGTCGAATGCTATGTCAATGACTTGTTTATCAAAACGAGGCAATGGAGCGATCACTTGGATGATCTGAGAGATCTTTAACAGACTGCGAAAGCACCAACTCAAAATGAACCCGCTCAAATGCGCGTTCAGAGTCGCATTAGGAAAACTCCTAGGCTTTGTGGTACGCCACCAAGGAATCAAGATTGGCCCCACAAAAATAAAGGTCATTCTCAAAATGCCC
Organism: Tetracentron sinense; assembly: GCA_015143295.1. Classification (NCBI taxonomy): domain Eukaryota; kingdom Viridiplantae; phylum Streptophyta; class Magnoliopsida; order Trochodendrales; family Trochodendraceae; genus Tetracentron; species Tetracentron sinense. Next base: position 33,026,723 of record CM026574.1, read on the forward strand.
CCTCCAAAGAATCTACGCGAGTTGAAAGGACTTAAGGGCCAACTTGCTTACATCTAGAGATTCATCTTTAACCTAGCCAGAAGGTGCCAACCATTGTCACGACTAATGAAGAAGGGAGTACCATTCAAATGAGATCAGGTTTGTTAGATTGTTTTTGATAACATCAAGACTTATGTCACAAACCCACCAGTCCTCATGGGCCCTATAGAGGAAAACCACTTATCGTCATCATAGCCGCACTTGAAAGATCCCTTGGAGCTCTCCTTACACAGCATAACAACCAAGGAAAATAAAATGCCCTATACTACCTAAGCAGGACCCTGGTTGGAGCAGAATGCAAGTACACCCTGATACAAAAAGTTTGTTTGACCCTCATCTTTGCCTTGAAGAAACTGAGGCACTACCTGCTTAAACATTCGGTGAAACTGATCTCCAGAGTCGATACTCTTAAGTACATATTTTCCCGCTCCACTCTCTCTAATAGAATGACAAAATGGGCGGTGCTCTTATCTGAGTTTGAAATCGAATTATGCCCCAAAAGGCAATGAAGGGATAAGCCCTTTTCAATTTCCTTGCAGCACATCCAGTGCCTGTAGACTCACCACTTGTCACTGATCTCCCTGATGAAGAAGTTATGCAGGTCCAAGTCAAGCCAGGTTGGAAGATGTACTTTGACGGAGCTTCAAGGAGTCCTGATGAAAACAGACGCATCAACCCCAAAGAAAACAAATTTGGCATCGATATTGTTTTTATCACACCAGATCATGCAATCTTGCCTTACTCTTTCGCATTAATAGAAGGATGCTCAAACAATGAGGCCAAATAGGAAGCTCTGATAGTAGGTCTTGAGTTAGCTCTTGAAATTCCAGTGGATGATCTAACCATTTTGGGAACTTAGAACTTGTCATCAAACATGTTTGAGGCGATTATTTTGTAAAGAGAGTCAGTCTCCTTCCCTATCACAAGAGAGTGGATCAACTACTCGCACAAATATCGAAGATCAGCATTTTTATGTTCGCAGATGACTCAATAGCAAGTCGATGCCTTGGCTGGTCTAGCAGCATCTCTTGTCCTACCATTTGATAAGGTGTTGATCATCACAGTGGGAGAAAAAAGAATTCTCAAACCCCTTGCAGATGTTGACTTCACAAAAGCAATCTACTCGGTGACAGTCAAAAGGGAAAATGAAGATTGATAACATCCCTTCATCGATTACCTCCAACATGGTCAACTACTCGGATATTGTATTAAACGCGCCAAAGTTTACTAACGCGTCACAAAATTTGCGATGTTGGGAGATACTTTGTACAAAAGGTCCCTAGATGGTATTCTAATGAGATGTCTCTCAGGGAATGAGGTTGACCAAGTAATGGAAGAAACTCATATCAGGGTCTATGATGCTCACCAAGTTGGGCCCAAGCTTCAAATGTAAGGTTATTAGTGACCCACGATGATCTCTAATTGTCTCAACCATGTAAAAAAATGCAAGATGTGTCAGCTTCACATTGACTTCATACGTTGGGCGCTCGATCCTCTCTACATGAATACATGTTCATGGCCCTTCGTGACATGGGAAATGGATGTCAATACATCAACTTACATGCATTGTGTAATAACTTAAAATAACTCACCATATATGGAAGGAGATTAACTATACATGCCTTACCAAGTTACCGCTTACTTGGCACTTACCCCGGTGCAAGCGGGCTTACTTGATTCACTTACTTGGGCATTCATGTCTCTTGATCTTAGACTGTTGGTACTCGGGCCGTGCAAAACTCAATCATACTTGTGCGATACTTCCTTTTTTGTCGTTCTTGTGATAGTAATTTAATCATGTAATCTAAAATTTTCTTTTCTTTTCCATGTTCACTTATTTTCTCGACAACCAAACATAGCATAAAGGTGAAAACATAACAATATTGTGGGGAAAATACTTGCTCTGTTGTCAGTGATACCACATGTATGTCTCTAGATAGTGGTTGCGCTCCTTGTTCCTTGGATCAGGTTGACTAATTGACCTGCAAATGCACTCCTATGATCAAGTCAATAATAAAATGGTTAAAAGGAGGAAGAAGAAGAGAGAGTTGCAAGGTTTTTGAAAGGGTGGGGGCTCAAAGTATGCTTCAATTCGGGAGGATGGGAGGATGCAGATCACTCTCTCTGTCCTCGCCTCTTGTATTTATTATCATGCCCCCAAAATCATATACACATTTGTTGCGTCCCAAAATCTCACCTAGGACAAAGTGAGACCTTAGCATTGACTTACTATCATACCATCCTATTAGAAGTATAAAGACCCTCTAAAATATGAACCTGAAAATTTCTTCAATTAATATCAATCAATTCTAACTCGAAAACAATTCATATTGCCGGCATTTGAATATGTTTATTGATTGAAATAACTACTGTCAAGCCATCATCAATTAGAGACGAATCTCACTGTTCTACCTAATATTTTAGAATCAGCCTATCAGAAAATACTCAATCACAATCACAGAGACACAACAGCAAGCATTGCCATGAGCAAATGGGAAACTTTTGGGGCATGTCTGCATCATATGTAAATAAAGTATCAAAATGAGTGATCAAAACAAAACTATAATGTTGAGCCTCATTGCATTCTCTGCCAATCATGATTGTCTGGTTCAAGAAGAAATTTGAGAGCTTCCTCAACAGGCATGCATCAAGAAATACATTGCAGGCTTTCAATACATCGGCAACTGATGTCCTCTTGTTGACGAGGGTGGAAAATTATTGGGCCCCAGTGCCAGCCAAGCACCTCAAGGTCATTTAGCAAAGAAGACTGCTGCCTGATCTGTTTCAGAAGTTCTTTTGCGCTTCAAAGATCATCGGCTGCAACAGCTTGTGCACGGTGAGAGAGAAATGAAAGCTGGGGTAAAATCATCATTTTAATGAAACAATTTAACGCAGTTACAGGAATGTAGTGAAGGTCTCTATTTGTCCATATTTTTAAAAAGTAAGTCTTAAGAATGGAATTCTTTTTGAAAGGGGCACTTTAAAGTCATTTTTGAATAACATAGGTTCTGATATGGAATTAACCCTAAACTTCATTCTACTGCCATTAACAAGTATCTTCATTGCTTTAAGAGCTACCTAACATATCTAAGTAGCATATATATGACAACTAAAAAAAAGTACCATATATATATATATATATCGAGAGAGAGAGAGAGAACTGATGAACTTCTAAAAATTGAATCTGCAGCAATGTAGACCTTGTCAATTGTGGAGTGATTAGGAACCGTTATTGAACACTAATTTTGCTAAAACATTCTCAAGACGCCAACTAACAAGTTATTTGGTCACCCTCAGACATCCATTTACTGAGAACTTGGAGTGATTATTTGAATCAAGTGTCATGCAAAGAGCATGTAGTATGGCAGACCAATCAAGTGTCACTACATGGAGAAAAGGGTTTGTACCTGGAGCTATAAAAACCCTGAAATGTAGCATTGAGACATACAGCAACAACAAGAAGATACACAGCAAGGACAAACCATCTAGAAGGGATTCTGACATTGTTCGTGTTGATTAAAAGTAAATCCATCTAAGCCACAGTCCACTCCTCTAACATGATAGAAAAGCCCGTGTACACATGCCACCCTGCCTTCAAGTTAGAGGAATGCGTCCTTCTCAAGCAGCTTCAGTACCTCCTGCTGGTTGTTCAGCTTGGCAACATCAATGGGTGTCTTCCCATCCAAGTTTTGAAGAGTACTGCAGTATGAAAAACACAGAAGAAGATGAGTTAAACAAAGCAAGGCAAGAGAGGGAAGAAAGAGGCAGTTAGCTTACACAGCAGCGCCATTCTCCAACAGAAGTGCTACGCACTCCTTTCTACCATAACCAGCTGCATAATGAAGAGCAGTATTCTTACTCTTATCCAAAGCATCCACAACTGCTCCAGCCTCAAGGAGGATCTGAGCACACTTCACCTGAAATTAAACCAAGCACGCTTGCTAATATTTATATAAAAATGTAGGAAATTATCACAGCTAGTTTTAACAAAATTTCCAAATATGGGATTATAAACTGCATATAAACATTATCTTTTAAAATGAAAGAATAATCCAGGGCAATCACCCCATTGGTTCACCTCATTTCCAGTGGTTAGCATCGTCTAAAAAGTGCTACCGTATGGTTTGTGGCAACACCGCGAGATTATCTACCATTCGGATGCTCCAGATTAATGACCTTGACTGAAGTTCTAGTAGCCCATTGATTGTAGATCATAACCATTTACATTTTACTATTCATGAAACCTCTCAATCAGATAATCAAGATTCATCCATATGATCTACAGGAAGGTTCAACATTGGGATAGTCAACACTGAAGACCAAGAGTAATGTATTAGGAAATCCTGTATGAGTAGATAAGGAAGCTCGAGCTCCCGGTCCAGGATACAGACATTTTAAAGCTAATTAAAAAAAAATTTTGATTCCCCAAATTAATCTACCTTGAATGATTTTGAAAGGAGAAAAACCCAACTATTCAAGATTGGGTTGACTACTATGAAAAAAGACTTGCCCCTCCAAGAAAATTTGAGTTAAGATGCTCTTGGAGGGCTTAAAATAAACAGCAAGAGTTTTTGGTGGCTTTCACTAAGCTGCACCAAAGCATTCTACCCAATTCAAAACACCCCAACTTGAGAGTCAAGAGTCAAGTTGCCGTAAAAGTGTCATTAAATGGAACAGCAGCAAGCTGTAATTGTGTTCTGCATTACCAATATGCCATGATATTTCCAGCCGGATCTCCTCAACGAGATTTCTTCTTCTACTTTGTGCACAATCACAATCCCATGCTTCACCCAGCTAAGTTTCCCCCATGAGTTCTCTTGCTTTGCTGGTATGATTTCTATCTGTACAATTCTACTTCATTATCAGCGTTTCCAGAACTTCACCACTGATATTGGCTAGTAAGGTTTGACTACATAATACTGTGTATCTGAAGACATATTTGTAATTGAAACATAAATAGACAGCAGATCTGCTTGTCTCTGCGTAAAGAATACTTGCATTGGACAGTATAAGAGCAATCTCCTGAACTCTATACAAATTCAGTGCACATGCAAGAGGTCAGGACACACCCTGGATGGTTCCACCTAGACAATCATCTAAGCCATGAAAGTGTGGAAGTGCCAAAGTGCTGGTCAAATAATTTGTAACGAAACCAAATATCCAATTGCTAAACTTTTCTGGTAAACAGACCAAGACAAATTGAATTGATAGTCATTCAACTCCGTGGGACCCACCCAATGTGTGCTCACTGCTTAGTACCCATTTCTGGTATCTCATATATACACTACATGTAAGGCATGTCTAGGCAAGATGAGAGAGCTCTTAGGCTCCGTTTAGTTAGCAAGAAAATGCTAGAAAAGAAAGGAAAAGGGCAAAAAATGATAAAAAGAATTTTTTGAAAATTTAAAATTTCCTTTATTATTTTTTTCTACAAAATTTTCTTTATTGTTATTATTAGTTTTTTCCTTTTCATTCCTTTCTTGCTAATCAAATGGGGACTTAGTGTCCACCAGTACAAACTCAAGCATTCTTCTTGTATGGAATTCTTTCCCAATTCCAGCAGTGAACACTTTCAAAGCTCAAACCAACATGCCAGTCCTAATCTTGAGACAAAAACCCTTCATCCAAACAGAAAAAGTAGTTTCCCCAAAGAATGGACAACTTTCTCTTCTAGAAACCATCATACCTCACCATACCCACATGCAAAATGCAAAGCTGTCCTTCCCTCTGAATCTTCTTCATCTTTATCGGCACCAGAGGCTAACGCATTCTTCAAACCCTAATAAAGAAATAGAGTAAAGAACTTCAAATGCCTACGTGCCCAAATGAAATAAATTAGAGATAAAACACTAATTTCTTAGTAAAAATATATATTGGATGCAAAAAGAGAAGAAGCCAAGATTATGCTGTGGAGTTCACTATTACTGCACGAAAATGGAAGAAAACAATATTTCACATAAGCTGAAACCATTAGGTAAAAGAACTGAGCATGGAGGTTGAAATATTGTTATCTTTCCACAGAAATAACAATAGGTATCCCAAAAGGAAAAGAAGTGAACTATAGTTACCACCTCATAATTAAGTTTTGTTCATTCGTACCCTCCAACAATGTGTGCTCTATAGAGGTTACGAGTTGCTTCATATACGTAGCAAATAGCTTGAATATTTGAACTCAAAATCCTTTGAAATTGGTGGTGCCACCTATTTGTTCTCCAAGAATTAAGATATTCCAATAGAAGTGAAATCAATTTAAAAAACTTTAGTTTACTGCAATCGGTGGAAGTTTTCTGTAAAATTTGACTCAAATTTGTAGTGAAGCATTCAGGAATCCTTATTGGCGTTCATTTCATCAAAAATCTAAGAAGTGACACGATATTATGCTGTTCTGATGTTTCCATGCAGACAAAATAGGACAACAAAACCAATCCAAAATCTTGATTAGCTGTGTTTTTTTTTTTATTCTTTTAACCTTCATTGGTGTTAATTTCATCAACAACCTTAAAGTCAATGATTTTGAGTACAAGATCATTGTCAACGCCACTATCCGGTCAGAAGCCTCCCCATAGCAATAAAAGGTGGCAACACCGTCATATGCCTCCATTTTATTTTCAAAGACTAAGTTGAACACTGCCAACACAAGCTCTCATTAGAACACAAAAACACGTATTTTGATCTAATCTGGGCCAAATCAAGCTCTTTTTAGAACTAGATAAAGCCAGAAATCATATTGCATAGGTACTAGTCAACCGGATTTTCATTAGCATAATAATGCAAGACAACTAAGTAGTGTATGAAAGTTATGATCTCTCAGCCAGCAAAAGAAACACAACTGCAATCTCTTCGTGCATATGATTTAGATGATTAACTTACGTCATTTTTGCAAAAATGCATCCTAACAATCAAAGGCATGTACAGTTCAAGAATATGTAGTGGGGTGGGGCCGTGGGCAAGAAGGGAGGTATAAGATGTATCAACTTTCGGCAAATTCAAAAAGAATTCAACCTAAAAATTGCTCTATCATTGCATGTCTTTGTTGCCATAGGAGAGACAAAGCAGCATTTTCTTTTATCTTGGAAATTTAATGCATTAGAAGAATTTTAAATCTGACCGCCAGACAAAAAGTCAAGGCTTTTCAAAAGTGGCGGCCGTATTATCCCTGCTGAATTAGGAAATTGATTTCTTTCCCAGCATTTTTTTGCCGCAGTTTCAACTTGAGCTCGACTTTTGACCCCTCCAACCCAATACTTCTCATATTGTGTCATTCCCCCCACCCCCCACCAGTTGTAGAAAGAAATATCTCCGAGTTCGGTTCAACACCTTTGGATAGTCTAAGAACTTCCTTTCATGTTGTGTCTCAACTAATTTGAACGACACATTTCTTAGCACAAAACTGTTGTTGTTTATAGAAGAACAAAATACCTTATCTATCTCCTATTGACCCTCTAGGAAAGATTTTGGCAGAAACAAAGGTCAAGACCAGTCTTGACCACAACAGTAACAGCACATCAAACAATGTATCAAGCAAATGATGGAAAGATTACGCTTGTTTACGTAGACTGCCTTGTTCTCCTTCTTGAATTGAAGATCAAGACCTATTTCCCTTCATCCGAGTTCAAGCCTCGGCACCTAGTGCACGGTGGTCGATATACCGTGTATGTGCATAATACTAACGGTCTAGTACTGTGTAGTCAAGTTGCAGTCCCCCTGTGAGGGCCAACAGAAAAAAGAAATTGAAGATCAAGACCTATTTGACTAGCTCCCTGTGTCCATCCGCCCATTAGGATTGTTCCAATAATTCCACTATAGTTTATAAAGAGTAGACGGAAAGACATAAATGCACTAACAAAAAGAAAGAACCATGGAATAACATAAAATTACCTACATGAATGTATTCAATTATTGCTTCCTGCTTGTTAGTAGTTGCAACAGTGTAAGTAATTAATTACCATGAATTCTTGACCAGTGTTATGAAAACATAAAAATAAAGATATATATATATATTTCCTATGTATTTAAGAAATTTTGGAAAGAATAGGGAACAATTCCAAAACAAGTTGCAATCGTAGACACACAATTTCACTTAAAAATATGATTCAAACCAAGAATTGCATCTTGAACAGAACATGGAAACACATGCAGGAAAAAAGTAATACTATCTTAGCTAAACAAACATGTGTCATGTAGTGTACACTTGCATCCCCCCCACACACAGAAGTACACCCAATGAAATCGAATACAGCATAGACAAAAGAGGCAGAGAGATAACATTCTCAAAAAATACAATTACGTCCCTAACTCCCTCAATGGCTCGATGATTGAACTGTCTGAATTGCAGATTTTGTGCACATTTCCGGGTTAGGGATCCAACTAAAACAACTTAGGATCCTGTTCGTGGATCGGCCAGTCCAGTCCGGGTTTGGTCATGTTGTACTTTCAGCACAAATACATTTTTTTTTCAAACTAATTGAGCTAACCAACAGAAGAAACTGAGAGAAAATATGTAATTTACTGTGAATTACCTCTACATCACCAACACTAGCTGTGTGATGAACAATTGACTCGCCCTCAGTTCCAACTTCTTCTGCTTCATCTGGTCCAGAAAGTTCAGCAGAAGTGGCCGCTTCTCCTGAAACTGCAAGACCCATAGCTTCACCCAACTTTTGTAGAACCTCCTTATCATTCCAGTACCTGAAACAACAAAAACAAATAGAATTAAGCTACAGCAAGAAAAGTAGATAAAACATTGCATAGTTATGGAAGACAAATCATGTTATAGTCTACAAGCTTGAAATACTTTTTAGTATCTTCTAACCTCATCATTGCAGCTGGACCACCGCTCTCAATCTCCTCTAGAATAGGCTTCAAAGATGGATCATCTTTGATGTGTGCCATTCGTTCTTCAAGCTGGTCTTTATGCGATGGATTAGCCAAATTTTCTAGCATGCTGGACATAGATGGATCCTGTGAAGAGATATGAATGCAATTCAATCTTACTATATGACATCATCTACATAAATATCATAGGGTGGGCTTACACAAGGAGAAAGACCATACCTACCTGCATTAAAGCATTACCAAGGCGGTCAGCCATAGTCATGAATTGAGGATTTTGCATAACCTGTTGCATGGTGGAGTAATATTGTTGTGTATCAAACTGAGGGATACCATCTTCGGTTGCTGCACCATGAATACTCTTTTGAAGCTGCTCGGCCATCTGGTTGAATGTTGGATCTTTTGCTATCTGTTCAGCTAATTCCTTTATGCTTGGATCCTATGTTCAACACGCCATACATATGAATTGTAATGAAGAGAAATAATATAAGAGAAAAGCTACACAAAATAAAAGGCACAAATATGTGAAGGCACCAACGCACTACTTATAAAATTATAGAAAATAATTGCAAGAAGGTGATTGGATTGTGTATTTGAATGTGATGAAATGAAGAGGATGCATATAGTATGTAAGATTCAACGAAATAAGATGCTTCGAAGCATTAAGTTTCAGTGTTCGCACCTTTCATAGGGCAGTCTTGGTCTCGAAATAACTAAAATCTGTCAAATAAGGCTGGGAGATACACCCTATTTATTTAAACAGCCAACAAACTTACAGTAAAACCCAAAATTTCTAAATTATCCCCGATGTGACTAATGTGACTATAACTCAAGATTCAGAACTTCTTTCACTCAAGTAGTTAAAAATTATAAAGACCTAGAAATAAAATGACGAAAATACTCAATCCAAAAGTGTTCAAAATCTGCCCAGGGCTAGAATACTTATTCAGCCCAATCTAAACCCATAAATAAGAAACAATACAGTTGAGAGCTGCCATTGCGGATTTTCAACCAAATTTTTTTTGTTATATATATATATATATAGAGAGAGAGAGAGAGAGAGAGAGAGAAAGAGGGAGATAGATAGATTTAGATTTAGCTATAGATATATTGCATCATTCACCTCTCCTTAGAAAAAATTCGCCTCCCATTGAGTTGTCCAGTGTTCTAAAACTTAGCCTCGAGTCAACTCGAAGCTTGGCCGACTCGACTTGATGGAGTTTCGAGCTAATTCGCCAATAAAGTCGGTTTCTTCAAGCAAAGGCGAGTAACTCGGCCAAGTTGACCCGACTTGGTGGACTCAACCGAGTTACTCTTTTTTTTTGTGTGTGAAAACTTATGTCATGTTATGAAAAAACTTGTGCATTGTTTTGTTCATCATTTGGGAGGGAATCTCTATTCACCAAAAGATTAGTTGAGATACACCCAAATTCACCATTCTGCTACACAATACAACCATACTCTGCTATGGTTGTATGATCTCACTAAATCATGAATTTCAATAGTTTAGATTTTGCGTATATAAAACTAAATAATTTTAAAATTTTGATAATTGTCAAGCCAATAAATATGTAAATCAAGTTTCTCCACCCCCTTAACTGGGTATCAGTAATAAGTAATAGCTTGCTTGTATAAATTCTCCACCAACCAGTTCTATTTCGGGCTTCATATTGCCATGATAACTGTAAATATCAGCCACATTAAAGATTGGCGATATGTCAAGATCTTTTGGAAGTTCCACTTCTTACGTGTTTCTCTCAAATTTGTGTAGTATCTTACATGGACCTGCCTTCTTGTTCTTCAATTCATGATCTGTGCCAGCAGGGAATCTTTTTTTTTGCAAAGGAACACAGTGATCTCTCTCTCCACTTTTGCACTCTTGTGACTTGTGTGTCGGTCACTAGCTTTTTTATACTATCCGTACGTCTCTATCAGCTTTGACAGACCTATTCTTGGATTTCCTTGAGATTTTAGAGTTACACATGACTAATTCATCATGAGTATTAGATTGACAACATGATTTGGAACCTTCTCATAAATGATCTCATAGGGAGTCTATCCAGTAGATCTGTTCACCGAGCTGTTATAAGCAGATTCAGCTTGTGAAAGTTCAAAACCCACTGTCCAATTTTGTCCCCCACAAGACTTCGCAACAACTTTTCAAACTCCAATTTATGACTGCTGTGTGGCCATCCATTTGGGATGGTAATGGCAGGCATTGTTGTACTGTGGTTTGGTTGCTAACAACCTCCACAAAGTCCTCCAAAAATGACTTAAGGAACTTTGTACCTCTATAAGAAATAATAGTTAGCGGGACCCTGTGAAGCCTCACCGCCCCTCAAAAGAATAGATTCACCATGTGGGTGGCATCCAAAGTCTTCTTACATCTAATGAAATGGGCCATTTTGGAAATTAAGTCAACAATTCTTTGAGCTCCAATCTAATGTATCCTACTCCCTCCTGTACTTCTTTCTTTCATCTATCTTTTAAATTCTTCTCTTTTCCTTCTTTCCTTTTGGTAGAAGGCGAGAACTCCGGCACGCCATTGCCGTGAGTGTGGTCTTAACCAGAACAATAACTGGCCCCATTGGGTTTGTCTGAAGGTTTCTGAAGGCTAACCAATACCGAATCCATATCCCTTGCCGTCTGTAGTATCAAGACAACAAAAATCCATGTTAATCTCGACCCAAGGATCCGTAGTGAGTGACCAAGGAGTATATAAGCCGGTGTTTTTCTTCTATCCTTTCGAAACCTGGCCCATACGGCACCTATCGACATGTCTGTAGACATCCCATTGCAAGCAACTTGGGCCAAAAGTACCTATTTGCCACCATATGTATGGCCTTGCTCGGATGCTCCAACCAAATGACCTCCCAAACCGCCCTGATGCAATTCGAGAATAAAAAATTATTGCACTTAACCTTTAGGTATGCATGGTCTTTATATAGATATCCATCACTGATTGTAAAATTAGCCACACTACATCACAACCTTTGGCTGGACATCTTCAAGAAATAGATTGGAAACAAGGATTAGACTTGTATAGATATTCATTCACCTCTAACTCTGATATTAGCAGGCATGGTCTTCAGCAAATAAACCCTCTTGCTTAGAGCATCAGCCACATTGTTTTGCAATCCTGTCTTGTCATACTATGAAAGTATATTGTTCTAAGAATGCCCCCCATTTGGCATTTCTTCTACTTAACTTTTGGGGAATACCTGAACTTGTAGGGCTTCATGGTCTGAGTACAAGATAAACTAATGTCTCCAAAGTTTCAAGGCTTGGACTATAGCACAAAGCTCTATATTGTAGGAAGAGTAATTTTGATGCACCAAAGCCACTTCAAAAAGCTAGAATACCAGCTTCTGTCATCCACTTAATTTCTTGAAAACTCTCAACTCGAGAATTCCAGGTAATCTTCCACCCTAAAGGCATGTGATCATGGATCAAAATATCGACACGTATCGGCCGATACATATCGGTTTTTTAGGTACTTGAGACGTAGATACGCTGGAAAAAAAAACTGTGTATCGCAGCCGTATAGGTAGTATCGGGCATATCGGTACCGATACTCTCGATACGGACCGATACACGTAGTTTGAACAATGTAAATTTTTTTGGGGTGCCGACCGATACGGGCCTTAAAACTATATTTTTTCATTTTGAGGTGTTTCAAAACACCTAACTATATTTTTTCATTTTAAGGTGTTTCAAAACACCTCCAAACCCTATTCTCTCTCCCAAATTTATTTCATAATCAAATTCTAAGCTAAAAACAACAGCTCCATTGTTGAAAAACAAAAATCTCGACATTTGATTTTGGATTTTAAAAATCTTATCCAAAACTTTGAAGGTATGTAAAAATTCATTCTTCATTTTATTTCTTTCAATTCATGAAAATAGGTTGTAATCAACCCAAAATAAATAGATGAGTTGGCCACAGTGGTGTCATCATGTCTGGGGCACCTATAATGTATCACTCAACTCAATTCCTGATCCCAGAGTGCCAGAGTATGAGCCGGCACAAAGCTTAATGTGATATTGAGCTTCTATCATCTTATGTAATTTATTAAATGTAAGATTTTAATATCAAGATTGTATTTCCTATACTTGGTTAAGTAACTATGGCTTGTATTTTCATACATATTTATCAGCGCGCATGTTTTTTTTATCTTATAAAATTTTTAACTCTCATTTGTATGGTTATAAATGTATTTGTAGGCTTTCATTTAGTTTGTTTTTAGCTTATATTTGCATTAAAAGAGGTTTTATGCAAGATATCCAAATTTTCTCTTACGTATCCAAGCTTTTTTTAGCGTATCCTATTTTTTTCCGCTATATCCAACCGATACGCCGATACATATCCTATTTTGGACTTATCGATACGGCGACCGATACCGATATTTTGAACAATGCATGTGATTGGTGCCATTACGGTTTTGAAATTTTCAATGAATCTCCTATAAAATGTGGTTAGCCCATGGAAACGCGTAATCTCTATTAGCTGCTTTGGGGTAAACCAACTTGCAACAGCCTAGATCTTAGATTCCTCAACCTCTACACCCTTTGTTAACACCACAAACCACAAAAATTCTAAATTGTCTGCCATAAACGTACACTTTTTGAGATTTACCTAAAGTTGATTCTGTCTAAAAAGTTGTAGGACAACACTAAAGTGTTGAACATGAGTCCCACAATCCTTACCGTCAGAATGACATCAAAATAGACCACCACAAACTTCCGCGTGCATGGCTTGAGTACCCTGCTCATGAATCTCCTAAAAGTAATAGGGACATTTTGGAGTCCAAATGGCATAACCAGCCATTCGTAAAAGTCCCTCTCTGGTTTTGAAATCTATCTTCCACTCATCCCTTTCTCGAACTTTTATTCGGTGGTACCCCCTCTTTGACTCTATTTTGGAGAAGATTTGAGAACTCGCTAACATGTTAAGCACATCATCCAACCTCAGTATAGGAAATATGTACTTATTAGTTATCCTATCCGTGGCCTTGTTGTTAACGTAAATTCTCCAAGACCATCCTTCTTCAGCATGAGTAGCGCAGGCAAAAGGCATGGGCTTAGGCTCTCCCGAAGAAGGCCCTTTTTGAGAAGTTCATAAACCCGTCTCTGTAGTTCCTTGTGCTCCATGGTACTCATTCGGTAATTGGGCAGATTTGGCATGCCAGCTTCCGGAATTAAATCACTATGGTGTTGGATATCCCTCATCAGGGTAACCCATGTTGAGAATTAATGTGCTGTGAGGATAGTCTAGTCTTTTGGAGTGTTTTGGTTATGATTGCCCTTCTATCCTCTTAGTAAGGGTATTTCTCTAAGCTTGCATATGTATATATATAGGCAATCAAGAAATATATTAATATCAAAAGAAGACAGAAAGTTCACCAAGACGTGAAACGAACAAAGAAAAAAGAAAGAAACAATTCAAGAGAAATCGGTCGCTTCCAAAGTGCGCCGCCCGACCACCTTCTCATCCCTAAAAAGGACAAACCTAGCTCATCATTATCAGGTATAATCATGGACCACTTGTGCACATGCGCCAAAACTTCCGAGCTTAAGAAATCAAACGAGAGAAGCATTCTCGAAGACATGTCTATTCCTTTCTCCATAGATGACCCAAATGATCACACCCGCAAGCATCCTCCAAACCACAACAAGGGCAGTGTCAGCTCCCTTAGGGCATTGGTTAGTCCAAATGGCATGACTAACCACTCATACAAACCAACTTTTAGTCTTGAAGGCTGTTTTCCATTGATCTCCTGGACGGATGTGAATTTGGTGGTATCCGCTACGAAGATCTATCTTAGAGAAAATCATTGCAGCCGCCATCATATCCAAGGTTCTGAATATCAATTTCGCATGTCATTTCAATCCTTGGAAAAAAGATATATCGACGATATTTCGCAAGATATATCGATATTACGAGAACAATATCGCACGTGGAGGAAAAAATCGAAAAAAATAGTGAAAAACATAGAATTTTTCAATGAAACTTCAGAAAATGTTAAAATAGATGTCAATGCACATATACGAATCAAAAACTTTAAAACAATAACAATGTATATAAGAGATACAATGAGAAGGAGGCCACAGATGTGCGCTGATGCTGACGACAGTGTATGCTCTATCTTGAAACATAGGTCAAGAATGGAACTTATTTATAAAGAAACACTTTAAAATCATTATTGAATAGCATAGGTTAGTGAATCTTAGCCATAGTTAAAGGGAGTTAAAAGGGGACACGTTAATTTTTTAATTTTTTTTTTCTAAAAACCAAGGTTAAATGCTTTAACCCTAAGGGTTTAGTGAATCTTAGCCACAATTAAAGGGAGTTAAAAGGGACTTTTAATTTTCTATTTTTTTTCTAATAGTTGCTTTAACCATAAGGGTTAGTGAATCTTAACCATGGTTAAAGGGAGTTGAAAGAGATGTTACTTTTTTTTTTAAATCAAGGTTAGATGCTTTAACCCTAAGGATTTGAATCTCAACCACAATTAAAGGGAGTTAAAAGGGGACACGTTAATTTTTTAATTATTTTTTTGAAAACTATGGTTAGATGCTTTAACCCTAAGGGTTAGTAAGTCTTAACCACAATTAAAAGAGTTAAAAGGAGACAAATTAACCGCAGGGGCTAAAATTTGTTAACTATAGTTCAAGGGCAGTTAAAGGGGCTTGATGAGGTTATGAAATATCTTAAGGGCATAATAGTCATTATACTAAAAATTACAAACAAAAGTCTAACGGAACCAAGGGTTGACTTTTGGAAAACCATGAGCTAATTTGCAAAACGTTTACACATAAAAGTGTATTTGGAAATTAGGAAGAACCTAGTAGTTAATATGTAAAAACCCCAAAACTTAAAATTAAATAAAACCTCTCATAAGTCTTAACATACGAAGAAGGAGAAGGGAGAAGGGAGAAGAAATACTCGACTCAGAGCCAGAAGAGAATGAAGACCTAGGGCATGCCAGCTAGGGCGATCGGCTATGAAGGTCCTCCAGGCTCCGGGTATGTTCTTCTTCCTTCATCCTCTCTTCTTCTTCCTTCTTTCTCCTCTCTTCTTCCTTCTTGTTCCTCTCTTCTTTTTATTTTTTTCTTTTTCTATTTCAAACAAGTGAACCCTAACAGGGTTTCACCAAAAAAAAAATTCCACAACAAAAAAAACATAAAAAAGGGGTTTTTTCCCTTGTTTTGAAGATTTCGACCGAAATTTCCAAAATATCGTGCGATATTTCGATCGAAAAATTGTAAAAATCAAAATATTTGATCTAGATATATCGGGACCCTTCGAAATCGATAAATATCGTCGATATTTACGATATTTCGTCGATATTTAGAACCTTGATCATATCTAGCATGTCGTCAAGCCATGAAATTGGAAATCTGTATTTAATCGTGATCTTGTTGATGGCTCGACTATCAACACACATCCTCCAAATTCCATCACGCTTAGGTGTGAGGAGCACAGGTATTGCACAAGGACTCATACTTTCTCTTATTAATCCCTTAGCAAGGAGATCATCCACTTGCCTTTTAAGTTCGGCATACTCTGTCGGGTTTATGCGATAGGCTGACAAGTTGGGTAAAACAGCTCCAGGTACTATATCGATTGCATGTTGGATATCCCTAATTGGTGCCAACTCTTTTGGTAGTTCTTCTGGAATGAGATTTTGAAAAATCTGATAGAAGCTTATGAATTTTAGGTGGCTGCTCCTTTGGCATTTTCTTGGGTTCTTCAATTTCACGACCCACTAATGCATAAATTAGCCCTTGATCTCGGCTGTCGTCTATGAATTATCGCATGGTAAGCACATTAGAGGATGTCTTTTTTACCTTCACGGGTAAGGTATCCTTCATGGGCTTAAGGATAGTCCGACGGCCATTGTGTAAAAATGTATAGGTATTGACAAACCCATCATGTTGAACCTTGTAGTCATATAGCCATGGTCTTCCCAACAAGATGCCGCTAACATTCATTGAGATAACATTACACCAAACCGAATTTGAATAATTTTGACTCCAAGAAAAATTAACTAAACATCGAGTACTTACCGGTATTGATGTGTCATTTACCCAAGCAACTTGATAAGTTCATGGGTATTTTTTCACCTTTAGATTCAACTTATCCACATTCATGCTACTTCTTCCTTCGATGATGACCTTTCAACTTTTCCTTCACATGCTACATGAGTATGAAAAATATTGGTGCGACACCAATCTTCTTTCTCCTCTTCCCTAGGGATGGTCAAGATTCTTCGAACTATAAGAATAGACTCAAGGAGACCTTCTAGTTATTCAATATCTGGCTCTTTTAATGGTTCAACACCTTGATCATTAGCTAATTGATCTTCTTCAGTTTCTTCTTCACAATAATCAATGTTCACACAACTGCATAATGCCCTGCTCCACCACACTTGTAGCATTTTGTTTCATTATCACGTCGTGAGGTTCTATTTACAGGAGCCTTGCCCTTGTTATTATCTCCACCAAATGGCTTCGAGCTTCTGATTTTGTTGATTAAAGGAGAGTTTGAAGTACTCACATTGCTACAGGGAGCATTGAAAGCATTTTGAGAGGTAAAGAACCTCCAACTACGACTCTAGTATGCTTTAGTGTTGAGTGCCTTAATTGGGCTTCAATCTTTAAGGCCAATTGATAAGCTTCTTCAAGACTTGTCAAGCGTATAGTCATGAGTTCCTTCTTAATTTCCATCTCCAAACCCATCTAATACCGTGATATAGCTTGTCGCTCATCTTCTGTTATTTAGCTACGAATTGTCAATTCATTGAATTTCTCCGTGTATTCCTCTACACTAGAAGCTCCTTGTCGAAGTAGAAATAATTTCTCAAAGATGGTTTCTTCATAATCAAGAGGAAGATACTTCTCTTTCAACTTCAATTTCATCTTCTCCCAATCATTGATATGAGGTTGACTGAGTCTTTAGAGTCGATCCTCTATACTATGCCACCATATATGAGTTTGTCCCTTGAGTTTCATTTTCACAAAACGGACTCGTCGTTCTTCGGACATTTCGAACCAGTCAAAATAATCTTCCAAAGACATTAACCAGTCTTAGAAGGCATGCGGATCTAGCTTTCCAAAGAAATAAGCAACTTCAACTTTAACTCCCTTGGATCCATGATCAAATTGATTTCTATAATTATCACGACGATCCAAGATTTGACAGAAATTTCCTTGTGGAATTCTAGTTTCAACACGATGTGGAGGTTGTCAATGCAAGGCAGAGTCCAGGTGAATTGGACTATGAGTTGCTGATGCTTTGGGTTGATTGTTCCTCGTGCCCTCACCAATTCCACCTGTCTTCATGCTCTTGAAAATCATCAAAATTTGTGTCACCATTGTTGGGTTCTTGTTGAACTTCTTCCGATTGCTCCGGGAATATACGAGACCATACGATGTCTGTACGTTGGGAGAGTTGTTGCACTTGTTGAACCAACTCCAAAAGAAGTTCATCTTTCTTAGATTGTGTGAGTTTAGGAGCATATGGTCGTCCATTTCAAGTAGACATCTTTCCACAAGATTGTCAAGTCGTCAAAACTTGCTCTGATACCAAAAGTTGATGTAGTACAAAGAAAGAAAGATGCTAGATTATAATAATGGGAATATGAATTTCAATGAGAAATGAAATAAGGGGAAAGAGAGAAGAGAAGTAGAGTCTCACTACTTCTATGGATTACCTAGGGTTGGAGTCTCACCAACTTAGGCGTTTGAAGATGGAGTCACACTACCAATGTAAAAGTCATACCTTACTAAAGAAGGAACTTTTCATTCATTTCAATTCTAAATTGACTTGCATTGCCATAGGATCCTCTATTTATAGACATTAATAGAACCTTCCACATAAATGCTAGAATCTTCCTTCATATATGCTAAGACCTAGGTACTGTAAAGATTTCAACTTCCTAGGAATAATTAATACAAAACAACTTCCTAGGCCCTAGGATTTTCTAGAACTAATTAATGAAAATAAGTTTCTAGAACATTCTTGGTCTTTTTAGAAGACCATATTAATGATAGCAACTTCCAAACAGGTTCTTGGTCTTTCTAAAAGACCCCCTTTAATGCATTACTGAATTTTCAGATTTGTGAGCCCATTTCATAGGCTTTATGGATAGTCATGAGTTTTCTTGGGCATACGGTTGTACACTTTGAGGCCCACGGGCTTGTCTTCATCACATGCCCAATTTTGGAAAGCCCTATTACATGAGGGTCGGGCTTGGTAAGCACATGTCTCGGCCCGGCCCTCCATTCTATATGTTATATCATATATAATATTATAAGTTCAAGACTTATTAAAACCTAAAAGGCTAAGCCTTATTGTGTGTGTATGTATAACATACTAACATTGTAGTAGCTCTTTTGTATTTCAAGATGTAACAGCTCTTTTAATTTATCTATCTGGTAGGGGTCTACCTAACTTCAACAAAAAAAACATACTAACACTGTAGTAGTATAGTCTAGTATCTTTCTAAGATCTTTCTAATATAGTAATTTGTAACTTTTTCCTTTTTTTTTACTAATAATTATTTTTTTCATAGAGGCTAAGACTTACTGTGTGCAAGTGTAACAGACTAATAGTGTAGATTCTTCCTAGAATCTTTTAATGTTATTACTACTTGTAAGTTGTAATGTTTTTCCTTTAAAAAAAAAAATCATTGTACTATTACTAACAATTTAATGGTAACAATTGGGGGATGTATTAATACTAACAATCTAACGGTACTAAAACTACGTCATGTTGCTCTTTGAGTTGCATTGTTGGTCCCTAATCCAAATAAAGAAAGAGGATTGTATATCAGGTTGGCAATCAATGTCAAAATTGCTAAAACATGACTTTTTTTTATTCTTTTGGCCCTGACCCGACCCTAACCCGGCCCTAGCCCTAGCCCTTGAGGGTAAGGCTTGAGCCTAGCTAATTCATTCCCTTCGAGGAAAGGTATTAAACTTCAATTTCGATATAAACGTCGATCGCTAAGGAAGTTGAAACGTTTCAAGGAAGTTTAAGGAAGTCCGAGGAAGTTATGTAAAAATTAAAGAAGTCTATGAAACTTTAAGAAAACATTAGAAATCTAATATGAAACTTTAGAAATTCAATACTTAAACATAAATAAACATCTAGAATTTATTATATTACTGATGCAAGCATGTAACACTCAAATGTGAGAATCATATCTGAGCTGTAATTTCTTCTTGATATTTCTCTATATTGTCAAAAAAAAATTAACTATATTTTATCCTCTTTGCCAAGTGAAGAGGATATGTATTCTCTTTATTTTTCAATGATTATCCATGTTAATTGTTTTAGAAGCCTGAAAATTTTAATGAATTGACATTAAGGTTGATAAATAATTGAAATTTAATTTAGTTTCTAAACCTATTTCAATCTACAATTCATTGAATGTTTTTATTGGACTGAATCAATATGTGAAGAGGGAAGAGATGTGTAGTTAAATAATTTATGAAATATTAGTAGGAAATTATTTAATTTTTAAACATTACTAAAAAGCCCTTATGGGCATAATATACTAATAACGAAATTATTAGCGTAATAGAATTATAATTTATAAAAAGGTCAATGCTAACCATACTCTAAAAATATAATTATAATTTATAATAAGGTTAATGCTAGTAACACTCTCTCTTAAAGCTATTATATTTATGTCCGAGGATGCGTCGGGATCTTAATGATTAGGAAATCAGTGATCTGTCTCGGCTTCTGGAGCGTATTTCCTCGTCGGTTCTATGCCCTGAGGTTAGGGATTCCAGGATGTGGTGTAAAAAGAGTAATGGGCATTTCTTAGTTAGACTATTGTTTCAGTCTCTGTCTCCTTCTCTGGGGGGACGTTCCCTCATAGGGTTGTGTGGAATCCCGGAATACCCTCTCAGGTATCTTTCTTCTTATGGTCAACAGCGTTGGACAAAATTCTAACTGAGGATCATCTACAACATAGAGGATGGAGAATGGTAAACCGGTGTTTTATGAGCTTCCAAGCAGAAGAGACTGTCGATCATCTTCTTTTAGATTGCCCAGTGGTTCAGGAGGTGTGGAGTTTCTTCCTTTCTCGTTTGGGGGTGGCATGGGTTTTTCCCTCATCCTTTTGCCATTTATTAGATTGTTGGCAATGGGATAGAGAGGAAGGTGTGTGGGAGGTGATTTGGGCGTTTCTTCCGTTTCTTCCTGGGGCTCTCTTGGTGGATTTGGAAAGATAGAAATCGTAGAGTCTTCGATGATATTTCGTCTGTCGTGCCCCGGATGTGTGACTATATCCGGTTGGAAGTTATGGAGTGGGCAGGGGTACTTTGTACAAGGGAGGAAATCCAGGATATTTTGCATTAATTTGTTGTATCCCGAGGGGGTGGTTTTTGTTTGTATTGCTGGCCAATGTTGAGTTTACATGCTTGTAAACTCTGTTATTAGGTTCTTGTTTTTTCTCTTTCTCCTTTTTGTATAAAATGAGTTATTGATCAAAAAAATGATATGGACACATGTTTTTCCTTATGAAGAAAATAAGTTTAAAGCGAATGAAACTAGCATTACCCTTTTAAGTTAAAACTTAAAAGCCCTTCAATTTACAAAAATTTATTGTACACTTCGGTTAACTTCCACTGAAATTCTGTATTTTTTCAATACTTTTTTTTTTCGGTCGAATTTTACCGAAGTTGATCACGAAGTCCAGTATTTTTAAAATACAAGTGCATTTTCGCTTCGGACATCATGGAAGTCAACTCAATTCGGTCAACTTCTGCGGAATTGAGTCGATTTTTGACACTATGCTTCGAGGGCTAGGGCCTCACCCCAGTGAATGAGGGCCAGGCTTGGTAAAACCTAGGCCCTCCCCTGGGACCCATTGACAGCCCTAGCCACAGTTTTATTTTGCCACAGGCAAAATCTTCTCAATCGACAAGAGTTGATGTGGACATCGGAGCATCTAGTGCTAGAATAGTAGAGTGTACCAGTGGAGGTTATAGTTACCACGTTCTTCGATTTTTTCAAAAAATCCCAAATTTATCCGACTCCTTCATCGAACGATTAATTCACAAAATATTCACGAGTTTTCAAAAAATATCTTGTTAGCCTCAAGGTTACAACCTTGGGTACCCTTAATAATTTTGATGATAAAAATAATGGAATGTCTATTGTGGTACTAATGTTTCTATCAAGTGTTTATAAAATTCAAAATTTGAGATCATTAGCACATCAGTCAAGGCATGAAGCATGAAAATGACTCAAGGCAAATCAAAATGGATCCACTCAAGCAAGTCCTTCAACCACATGTAAATCATCAAAAATCAAGATAAAAATCACTCAACCCAAAGTCCAAGTCGGATCATGAACAACAATGAAGGATCATAAAGGCAAAGTCAAAATGAAGATCCAAGTTCAAGACTGGAGAGCAACTCTCAACAAAGCTTAAGTGTTTTATTTTTATATTTTAAGAGTCTAGGACTTATGTAAGAAGTTCTCAAAGTGTGGATAGATGAATGCTCAAAGTACCTAGATTAACAATAGGAGCCTAAGACTAAGACCCTAGGACATCTCAAAGAATGAGAAAATTATTGGCTAAGGAAAAACAAAAAAACCTTGGAAATCATTCCCATCTTTAAGGTCATTAAAAGGTGAGAGTTCTGTAAACTTTCAATGGACTTGTCGACGACTCCAAAGAGCCTAATAGAACTCGTCGACGAATAGGAGTTACAGAAAGTTCTATAACTTTCTACCTTAGAACTCGTCGACGAATTCAAAGAGTCTTCTCAAACTCGTCGACGAATTCCTGCGAGAAATGCCCAAATTGCTAACACCTATTTTTTAACGGCTAGTTTGGCATTTAATGTTTTCCAAACGGCACTATTGATCCAAAAACTATAAATAGAGTTCATTTATGAACTTAAAACTCTTGATCCAATATAGACATTATCATTAACTCTCATTCAATTCTCAATAATCTTTAGTGATTCATTTATTGAGAAAACCTAGAAATCTCAATCTCTGTTCTTGAGCTATTCAATTCCTATCTTTGAGAGATTTTTCTAGAGTGATTGACAATCAATCTTATTCTGCTCATATCAGGAGCCATATTTTGGATTGAAATCCAAATTTCAACTTGTAAAGTGAAGTCAAGAATCGGTACATTCTTGCATTAAAGTGGAAACTTCTAAGAAGTTAAGAAAGGGTGTTCTCTTGCAAGTCAAGGTTTTATCCTTACCCGGAAAATGATTGTAAAGGTGTGATTCTCACCCGGAAGAGAATTGTAAAAGATTTGAACTTCACCCGTGAAGAAGTCTGTGTGAGTAAAATTATGGTGAATCCTTGAAGTGGAAAGCTTAAAGGCGGAGACGTAGGTGGGTTGCCGAACCTCGAGAACAAATTCTTGGTGTTTGCATTCTCTATTCTCTATATTTTTTCTTTATTGCTCTAATATAGAATTGCTAATTTCCATTCCTTAATTAATTTAAAATTCTGCAAAGAGGAACTAGGAAGATTTTTAAATTTGCTAAGACCCTATTCACCCCCCCCCCCCCCTCTCTAGGGTCATATACGTGGACAACAATTGGTATCAGAACCTAGGACTCTATAAATTAAGATTTAACCATCTTAGAGTAAAAGATTATATGACAAATATTTTTGCAACTAGCTTAAGAGAGGGCCAATCAACCATTAGACCTCCATTGTTCAATGGAGAAAATTATAACCATTGGAAAACCCGGATGATGTATTACATGCAAGCCTTTGACTATGAATGTTGGAGAGTCATAGTCAAAGGTCCACATCTTCCTACAAAAACTATGGATGAGGTTCAAATACCCAAAGTTGAGGAAGAGTGGAATGAGGTGGATATTAAACTTATCCAAATAAATGCTAAGGCTATTAGCAATTTATATTGTGCCTTAAGCCCTCAAGAGTTTAATAGAGTGTCGGCATGTGACTCGGCCAAAGAAATATGAGATAAACTTCAAGTCACCTATGAGGGGACTAATCAAGTGAAGGAATAAAAGATTAACATGCTAGTTCATATATATGAACTATTTAAAATGGAGAAAGATGAGTCCATAGGAGAAATGTTTACTAAATTTACTAATATTTTGCATTGACTAAAATCTCTTGGAAAAATTTATTCTAATGCAGAAAATGTGAGGAAGGTGCTTCGCTCACTACCAATAGAATGGTCTCCCAAGGTGACAGTCATCCAAGAAGTCAAAGACTTGACCAAGCTTCAAATGGATGAGCTCCTCGGTTCATTAATGACTCATGAAGTCATTATGAAAGGTCAACAAGAGGATGAGCCCAAGCTCAAGAAGGTATTAGCCTTGCAATCCTCTCAAGAGAATGAGAGTGATGAAGAAGAGAGCGAGAGAGATGAAGATATAGCCCTCATGGCTAGGAAGTTCAAAAAATTCCTGAAGCACAAAAAGAGACCCTACAAAAAGGAATTCACCAAGGAAATCTCCAAGGGTGAATCTAGCAAGAAAGAGCTTATAATTTGCTACGAGTGCAAAAAGCCGGGACACATCAAGACGAAGAGTCCCCAACTCAAGAAAAGCAACAAGTTCCGAAAGAGAGCTATGAAGGCAACATGGGACGACTCAGATGATAGTGAGTCGGAAAGAAACTCAAGTGACGAGGAAGTTGCTAATTTATGCCTAATGGCTCATGAAGATGAAGAGTTAATTCTACCCCTAATGAATCTCTTTCATATGAAGAAATTAGGGAAGCATTTGATGAATTGTATGTTGAATTTCGAAAACTTGCTTTAAAGAACAAATCTCTAAAAAAGGAAAATATCTCACTTTCAAACTTAAATGAAACTTTCACAAAAAGAGGAGAGCTTCCAAAAAGTAAATGAGTCTTTGAAAATTAAAGTAAAGGAAATTCAATTATTACCTCAAGACTCATCTAATGAATGTGATGAGCTTAAAGCAAAAGTCAAAGACTTGCCTAGCACTATACTCACATTCACTAATCACCAAAAGAACTTAGAAAAACTATTAGGCTAACAAAGATGTGTCTTTGGTAGAGCCGGAATTGGCTATAATCCTTCAACAAAGCAAAAAGATTACCTAAACTTTTTTACTAAACCAATTTGTCTATTAACTACTCCTTCAAGTTCATTTTATACTTATCATGAGAAGAAGGTGGTAAGGAGGTTTGGGTTCCAAAGGAAACATCCTCTCCCAAGACTAATCATGTAGGACCCAAGATGGTTTGGATACCAAAGGGAGTTACTTGAGTTTGTCTTGTAGGTGTGCTTCAAGTCAAGTTCCTCCAAGTCAACATGGTTCTTGGATAGCGGATGCTCGGCACTTAGACCGGGAACAAAGCGCTTTTCATTTCAATCACTCCTAAGGATGGAGGGCATGTGACCTTCGGGGACAACGCAAAGGGGAAGATCATAAGTATAGGTAATGTTGGTAAGAACAACTCAATTTTTATTGAAAAGGTTTTACTTGTTGATGGATTGAAGCATAATCTTATTAGCATAAGTCAACTATGTGATACAGGTCTTAATGTATTATTTAAATCTAATGTACGTATAATTAAGGATAAAGATAATATTAACACTATGTCCATTGCTCATAGAAATGAAAATGTGTATACTACAGATTTTGATGAATTAACATCTCAAAACTTGATTTGTTTTTCAGCATTGATTGAATGAAGCTAGTTGGCTATGACATAGAAGATTAGGTCATGCTAGTATGAACTTACTATCTAAATTGTCTAGGATGAACTTGTAAAAGATCTACCTAAAACTAAGTTTATGAAAGACAAAATTTGTGATGCATGCCAATTAGGAAAACAAATAAATATATCATTTAAAAAGAAAAAGGAAATCTCAACATCTAGGCCTCTAGAACTCTTACATATGGATCTTTTTGGGCCAAATAATGTAGTTAGACTAGGTGGTAAGATATATACATTTGTTATAATTGATGACTATTCTAGATACACATGAGTATTATTTTTATCACACAAAAGTGAAACACACTTTGTTTACAAAATTGTATAAAAGAGTGCAAAATAAAAAAGACTATGCTATTAATAAAATAAGAAGTGATAGAGGAGAGTTCAAAAATAAAAAACTCGAATTATTTTGTGAAGAAAATGGTTTTAATCATAACTTATCCGCACGTAGAACACCTCAACAAAACAGAGTTGTTGAACGTAATAATAGATTACTTCAAGAAATGACAAAACTACAATGAACATAAGGTACCTAACTATTTTTGGGCTGAAGTCACAAACACATCTTGTTATATAATTAATAGAGTGATAATAAGGAACAAACTTAATAAAACCCCCTATGAGATTTGGAAAGGAAGATTACCCAATAAAGGGTATTTTAAGGTGTTTGGTTATAAATATTTTATATTAAATGACAAACATCTTTTAAAGAAATTTGAGCCCAAATCCACGGAAGGAATCTTCCTAAGATATTCTATGAATAGTAAAGCCTATAGAGTGTTTAATAAAAAATCTTTAGTAGTAGAAGAATAAATTCATGTTGTCTTTGATGAATCAAATTCATTTGAGCTTAAGAAAGATGATGAAGTTGATTCTATTGATAAAATAGAGAAAATATCTAAAGATATATCTAATATGGAAATAAAGAAAAAACAAGATAAAGAAGATTCTAACAATGATAATCTTGTTGAAATTACTACTAAGAAAGAAAATGAAAACAAATATCAACTTCCTAAAGCTTGGAGATTAATAAAAGATCACTAAAGAACTCATACTTGGTGATGTAGAATAAGGGATTAGAACAAGAAGAAATATTTGTAACAACCTTGCCTTCTTATCTTAAATTGAACCTAAGAATGCAAATGAGGCAATTGAAGATAAATCATAGGGAATAGCTATGCAAGAAGAGCTTAATCAATTTTAAATAAATTAAGTTTAGGATTTAGTATCTAAACCAAAAGATAAATCAACTATTGGTACTAAATAAGTTTTTAGAAACAAGAAAGATGAAAATTGAAATGTAATTAAAAACAAAACAATATTAGTAGCTTAAGGTTACAACCAAGAAGAGGGGATTGATTATGAAGAAACATTTGCCCCGGTTGCAAGAAGCTATAAGAATACTACTTGTTTTTGCAAGTTGTAAAGATTTTAAACTTTTACAAATGAATGTAAAAAATGCCTTTTTGAATGGATATATATCTGAGGAAGTATATGTTGAACAACCTCCATGCTTTGAAAATTATAAAATGTCAAATCATGTGTTTAAATTAACTAAAGCTTTATATGGTTTGAAACAAGCTCCAAGAGCTTGATATAATAGACTAAGTGGATTCTTGCTTACAAAATGATTTCATTAGAGGTAAAATTGATAAACTCTATTTGTAAAGTCCCAAAATAATGATATGTTCATTGTTCAAATATATGTAGATGATATTATTTTTGGGTCTACTAATGAATCTTTGTGTCAAGAATTTTCTAAGACTATGCAACATGAATTCGAGATGAGTATGATGGGAGAGTTAACCTTCTTTCTCGGACTCCAAATCAATCAAACCAAGGAAGGGACATTTATCAATCAAGCCAAGTTCACAAGAGAACTACTCAAGAAATTTGGGATGGACAATACTAAGGAGATAGACACTCTCATGAGTCCTACAAAGCTTGATAAAGATGAAAAAGATAAAAATGTTGAACAAAAGAAATGCAGAGGTATGATTGGTAGTTTACTGTATTTAACTGCTAGTAAGCCTGATATAATGTTTAGTGTCTGTATATGTACTAGATTCCAATCATGTCCAAGAGAATCTCATATGGTTGATGTTAAAAGAATAATCAGATATTTACTTGGAACAATTGATTTAGGATTATGGTACCCAAAGAACACTTCACTAGAACTAGTTAGTTATTCTAATACAGACTTCGCTGGATGCAAAGTTGATCGGAAAAGCACAAGTGACACATGTCACTTTCTAGGACACTCACTAGTTTCATGGTTCAGCAAGAAACAAAACTTTGTAGCCATGTCTACAGCCGAGGCAGAATATGTAACAGCTGGGAGTTATCGTACTCAAACCTTGTATATGAAACTAGAAGACTTTAAATTATACTATTCTAAAATTTCAATCAAATTTGATAATGCAAGTACAATATGCATGACTAAAAATCATATTCAACATTCAAGAACAAAGCATATTGAGATAAAATACCACTTCATAAGAGATCATGTACAAAATAAGGATGTTGTGTTGGAATTTGTGGATATAAATAACCAACTTGCTGACATTTTTACAAAACTCCTTCAATATGAAAGATTTAGTACATTAAGAAGAGCATTAGGTATGGCTAAGCTAAGTGAACTTAAATGATTATATGATGAATCTTATATGCTTATTATGCCAAATATGTTGGAAATGGAAATTCATAATGAAAGAATTTTTCATAAATTAAAATGGATGTTTAATTGTTGATCTTAATTGTTTTGATAAATTTGGATGCTTAAAGTAAAGATTTGGAAGCTTAGTTAATCATGGAATTGGAAGAAAAATGGTTAAAAAAATGAAAAATCAAGTTTTTGGGGATTTAGCATTGCATTCGTCGACGAGCCCATATTGATGATCTCAATTCGGCAACGAGTCATTTGGAAAATGACAGAACAATGCTTACTATCCTCATTCGGCAACGAGTTAAAGCTGGCCAAACCAACTCGTCAATGAATTCCTTCGTGGGTATAAAAATAAACTCCAAATCCGATTTTTTCAAACTCAATCTGTTTTGGACTTTCCTCAGAGTTTTCCCTCCTCGAACTGTACCATTAATTTTCTCATCCAAATCTCTTCCAAAATCCTTCAAATCTCTCAAAATCTTCATTGCCCTAAACCTATTTCATCATGCCTCCAAGAATGAAAAACCCTAGCAAGGAGCCTCCAAAGAAGAAAGCTAGGATATTTAAGGGGAAGGGCCAGAAGGCTGAGGAGCGATACTTGAAGAACTTCTCAAAGCGAGTTCCCGTTTATGGTAAAATTGTCAATTTCGTTGTTTTTGAGACCAATGCGTTAGTTCTTCTTACCAATCTTTTCTCATCCATGAAATGGACTTCTTTCTTGTCCTCCAATGAGTCAATGTATCCTGAGCTCATTAAACAATTATATACCCATTTCTCATATGACCAAACAACCACCGTTGTCACCACTTTTGTTCATGGTAAAGAAATCAAATTTAGTAGACAAGATCTTCAGTTCATTCTTAAAATTCCAAGAGGTCAATTCAAAAATTACACCACAAATCAGTAGGCAGTCCACCAAGGCTTCAATGAGATAGAAGCTTTGAAACTTTTGTCTTTTAACAAGGACTTTTCGGAAGCCTTTCAACCCAAGGTCAAGGACCTTACCTTAGAAGCTAGGATGCTTCATCATATTATATCCTACAATTTCCTTCCTAGAGCATGTGGAAGAGATTACCTGACCTTCTTTGACATTTTCCTCATGTGGTGCATCCTCACCACAAAGCACATTGACCTATCTTACCTCCTTGTTCATACTATGTCTGATGCCGTGAGGAGGAACACGGGTTGTCTTCCTTATGGCCAAACCCTCACCAGAATTTTCAAATACTTTAAAGTTTCTCTCATTTCCTACTCAGACAGGGTAAAACCTTCTGACCAGAACTACTACTCCAAGGCTACCATTTTAAGAATGGGTTTTATTTGGTCCAATGATAGGATGGCATGGATTACCAAGCCTCCCATTACTCGATCATCTTCT
The DNA here is from genome assembly GCA_015143295.1 of Tetracentron sinense. Lineage (NCBI taxonomy): Eukaryota > Viridiplantae > Streptophyta > Magnoliopsida > Trochodendrales > Trochodendraceae > Tetracentron > Tetracentron sinense. The sequence continues at coordinate 33,056,357 of CM026574.1, forward strand.
AGTCAGCCTACTCTCATTCCTTTTTCAATCCCTGGACCATCTACTTCAGCTCCTAGTCCATCTCCTCCTACTCTAGGCTCTTCCTCGGTCATTCCTTCTGAGATACCATCTTCATCAGCAGCAATAGCAGAGCCTCCATCTCCTCCCTCTCCAGATCAGTTACCTCACCAGAGAGAGAGGACTCACATTACAGAAATGAGGCTGACTCATCTACTCTGTCCCCCAGGAGATCTACATTAGAAGATGACTTTATGAGTTTGCTTATGAGGAAGATAGATTCGATGAGCTCGAGCATGATCAGCTTTCAGACCGAGATCCGGGAGAGTGTATTGAGCTTCCAATCAGAGACTAGAGAGAAGTTGAGTTCTCTCGAGTCCAGTGTTGCTAGTCTCCGGACTAAGGTCAAAGGAAGTTTTGAGTCTGCAGAAACAAGATTAGAGGATATTAGTGTAGAGATGGGGATCATCAAGGAAAGAGTGGATGCCACCACCTCTATCATCCAGAGAAAAGCAATAGACACCGCTGAGCAGTTTGTTCGGATGGGTGATGAGATATCTCTCATCAAAGGAAGGACTGAGTCAGCAGATCAGCAACTCAGGACTCAGGCTCCTGTCCTTCAGCAGGTAGCCTCCTTGATGGGTGCTCAGGCCCCTATTATTCACCAGATGGCCACTCAAGTGACGGATTTAACTCTTGAAGTGGTAAAGATCAAGGCACAACACATTTTTGAAATCAAGAAGCCGGTAACACTTCAGTTATCATCTAAACTATCCGAGGTACCCGAGGACCCAAAGGCATCCAGATCTTCAAAAGTGCCCATCATCACTACACTTGATTCTAGCTCCTCCAGTGACACCAGTGATAGTAGCTCCTCAAAGGATGCTCTTTTTACGAAGAAGGAGAAGAAGTAATAGAAGAAGATCTAGACATTTTTTATTTTCCCTTGCATTTTTGTATGTTTTTTTATGATGCCAAAGGGGAGAAGATTTTATGAAATGGAATGTAATTTTTTTTTGGACAATACTTTTTGTGAAATGAATGGTGTAACTACAAATACTTTTTGTAAATGAAAGTTGACTATAACTCATTTCCTATCTTTAATATTATGATTTGACTACTACTTGAATGGTTTGAATGCTTGCTAGACTTGTCCAAAATTGCTAAAATTTGGCCTTATGTACCTTCAAATACTTGACATGATTATTTTTAGTATTTTTGGTATCATGACTAAACTATGCAAAATAAAATGAACATGTAATAATTATTTAAGTGCATATGTTTAGGAGGGGCTATCCTCAAAATTTTTATTGAAAAGATATATTGAGGGGGAACTTAATCTCATTTCATTGCATTATTATGTCATCATAAAAAATGGGGAGATTGTTAACCTCAAGGTTACAACCTTGGGTACCCTTAATAATTTTGATGATAACATGATAATGGAATGTCCATTGTGGTACTAATGTTTCTATCAAGTGTTTATAAAATTCAGATTTTGGGATCATTAGCACATTAGTCAAGGCATAAAGCATGGAAATGACTCAAGAAAAATCAAAAATGGATCCAGTCAAGCAAGTCCTTCAACCACATGCAAGCCATCAAAAATCAAGATAAAGATCACTCAACCCAAAGTCCAAGTCGGATCATGAACAACAATAAAAGATCATAAAGACAAAGTCAAAATGAAGATCCAAGTTCAAGACTGGAGAGCAACTCTTAGCAAAGCTCAAGTGTTTTATTTTTACATTTTTAATAGTAGGACTTATGTAAGAAGTCCTTAAAATGTGTATAAATGAATGCTCAAAGTACCTAGATTGACCATAGGGGCCTAAGACTAAATTGAATATCAAACTAAGGCCCTAGGACATCTCAAAGAATGAGAAAATTATTGGATAAGGAACGCCAAAAGACCTTGGAAACCATTCCCATCTTTAAGGTCATTAAAAGATGAGAGTTCTGTAAAATTTCAGTGGACTCATTGACGACTCCAAAGAGCCTAACAAAACTCGTTGATGAATAGGAGTTACAGAAAGTTCTGTAACTTTCTGCCTTAGAACTCGTTGACGAATTCCTGCGGGAAATGCCCAAATTGCTCAAACGGCTAGTTTGGCATTTAATGTCTCCCCAACGGCACTATTGATCCAAGAACTATAAATAAAGTTCATTTATGAACTTAAAACAACTCTTGATCCAACATAGACATTATCATTAACTCTCATTCAATTCTCAACAATCTTTAGTGATTCATTTATTAAGAAAATCTAGAAATCTCAATCTCTGTTATTGAGCTATTTTATTCCTATCTTTGAGAGACTTTTCTAGAGTAATTGACGACTAATCTTATTCAGCTCATATCAGGAGCCATATTTCGGATTTAAATCCAAATCTCAACTTATAAAGTGAAGTCAAGAAATGGTAGATTCTTGCATTTAAGTGGAAACTTCTAAGAAGTCAAGAGAGGGTGTTCTCTTGCAAGTCAAGGTTTTATCTTTATCCGGAAAAAGATTGTAAAGGTGTGATTCTCACCCGGAAGGGAATTGTAAAAGGTTTGGACTTCACCCGTGAAGAAGTCTGTGTGAGTAAAATCATGGTGAATCCTTGAAGCAGGAAGCTTAAAGGTGGGGACATAGGCGACTTGCCGAACCTTGAGAACAAATTCTTGGTGTTTGCATTCTCTAACTCTCTATATTGTTTCTTTATTGCTCTAATATAGAATTGCTAGTTTCCATTCCTTAATTAATTTAAAATTCTGCAAAAAGGAACTAGGAAGATTTTTAAATTTGCTAAGACCATATTCACCCCGTCTCTAGGGTCATATACTTGGGCAACATATCTATGTTTCTCAAAAAGTCACGAATTAAACATGAATTGTTCACGGTTTTTAAAAAAAAATTCAAATAAATATCTAATATATGAAATATATTCGTTTATAACTTTCATAATTAATAATCTTATTTTATATTTTTTTCATTTCTTACCCGATATTTTCCCGATATATTTTTGAATTTTGGCAATTTTTCCGAACTTTTTCCTAGAAGAATTATTCTCGAACCCCGACTTGGTAACTATGGCTAAAAAAGGACGAGAGCCCTTACACAAATCTCATTATAGATCGATGACTTGTATAGGTTTAGTTCGAACTATTAATGGGGATCCACTGTTGGATCATGTTTTCGAGGAAGATCCACCGTTTGATCATGTTTGTGATGGAAATCAACCGCTATATCATTCTTCAAGGGAGAGCCATCTTGGATCATGTTCATGATGGAGATCAACCGTTGGATCGAGAGATGGAGGTTTCGAGGGCAACGTAGGATGGCATGGCCCCTATAGATAGCTGCCCCCTATTAATTATTTTAGTTTGTTTAATTTTATATCTTTAGGCTATTTTATTAATGAGGGTTGTTTAGTGCTTAACTATCTCTAGGGTTTTATTATTTTCTCTTTAAATACTCTCGCTGGCAAGGTTCAAAAAATCGACAATATCGGCGATATATCGCCGATATTTATCAATATCGTTGGTTGGCAACACATCTACATGTTTAAATTTTTTATACCATATCAAGGATATATCGCTGATATCGACGATATATCATGTAATATCGACCAAAATATTTTTTTATTTTTTATAAAAGCTTTGGTTTTTATATATGAGAGTGAAGCTCATTGCTTCACTCTATCTTATTTACATAAAATATCATTTACCATTTTAGCGCCTTAAAATATTTATACGTAAATAAGGTTATACCTCCATTTTAATTCAATAAAAATTATCCTATATCCAAATTCTTGAAGAATAAAAAGTCAACTTTTCTGGTTCAAGAACAAAATCCGCTTTTTAGAGCCTTTTTGAGAATTTCAACTTTCAAATGCTAAGGTATTTCTCAAATCTTAAAATTGCATAAATTCTACCATATCAAAATATTACTAAAACTCAAAAGTCCGATGGAAAAAATCTCATATTTTAGTCTTCAAAAATATTTTCATCTACAAAGTCAAAAAGTCAACTATCAGTTCAGTACAAAAAAACTTTACATTCAAATTTTACAAAAAAAATTTAAGCATATTATAGATACCCTCCATTTAAAATACTCCCAAATTTAAATTCTAAAAAGATCATATAGATATATTTTTGGGTATGAGCCGTATGAATATGAGTATAGGGGTAAAGCCTAATCTGGCAGTGTCAGTGATAATTGTGCTCTCAGGAACATAGTTATGCACAACCAAATGGTCCATAATTTTTACTTGGAGAAAGTCCCTTGGCGTCCAAATCTTGATGGTCTTCTTTTTGATTCCATCTCTCATGCCCAAAGTGAGGCATAAGAACGTCCGTTCCGGGAAGAGGAGGTATTGAATGCCATCCAATCTCTGGCAAGCAATAAAGCTCCGGGCCCGGATGGTTTCTCCATTGAATTTTATAAAGTCTGTTGGGATATTGTTGGGGGGGACTTTCTAGCAGTCTTACAGGAACTCTTTGTTTCAGGCTCTTTCAATCGGGCTATCAACAATACTTTCGTGACCCTGATACCGAAGAGGGTTGGGACCCATGAACTGAAAGAGTTCCGCCCTATTAGCTTGGTCAGTAGCGCTTACAAAATCCTATCCAAGGTGTTGGCCATCCGTATTCGAAGCGTTTTGGGGTCTCTTATCTCCCCTCACCAGGGCGCCTTCGTGCGGGGACGTCAGATCTTAGACGGGGTTCTCATCGCTAATGAATGTGTGGATGAGCGCTTGAGGTCTAAAGTCCCAGGCCTTATTTGTAAGGTTGACTTGGAAAAGGCATACGACAATGTCAACTGGGAATTCCTCCTCTATGTGTTGGGTAGAATGGGGTTCGGCACCAAATGGAGGTCGTGGATTAAAGCTTGCATATCATCAGCTTCGTTCTCAATCCTCCTCAATGGTAGCTCAAAAGGGTACTTCCGTAGCTCCAAGGGGCTCAGGCAGGGCGACCCGCTGTCTCCTGCTCTATTCATTATTGTCTCTGAAGCCCTGAATCGTATGTTGGTCAGAGCAAATGGGCAGGTGTTTTCCGGCTTCTCTGTGGGGAGGGCGTGTCTTAGTATCTCGCATTTACAGTTTGCCGATAATACATTAGTGTTCTGTGGTGCTTCAGTGTCGCAGCTTATCCACCTTCGGTGCCTGTTACGGTGCTTTGAGGCAGTGTCTGGCCTCCGAGTCAATTTGAGCAAAAGTGAGATTTTACTAGTGGGTGATGTGCCCCAAATTGCCCTTTTGGCCAGTGTGTTCGGGTGTCAGCATGGGACCCTCCCATCTACTTTCCTAGGGCTTCCTTTGGGTGCCCCGTTCAAGTCCAAAGCGGTTTGGGCCCCGGTTATCGAAAGGTTCTCTGCGCGTCTAGCTGGGTGGAAGTCATGTCTTCTTTCCAAAGGTGGGAAGCTGACCCTTATCAGGAGTACTCTTCGTAGCCTCCCAACCTATTTCCTTTCCACCTTTTTGCTCCCTCGTTCCATTGCTTTGACCCTTTTCCGCCTCCAATGTAACTTCTTATGGCATGAGAGAGACAAGCGCAAATATCACTTGGTAGCATGGGATCAAATTTGTAAGCCGGTTGAGGCGGGAGGTCTTAACCTCGCCCCCCTCACTGCAGTCAATAAGGCCCTTTTGGGCAAATGGGTTTGGCGGTATGGTCATGATAGGGAGAGCTTGTGGCGGCAAGTTATCACTGCTAGGCATGGTCTGCATTCATTATAGGCGTCGAAGGCTGTTAGGAGGGCTCATGGGGTGGGTCTCTGGAAGGGTATTATGGGGGTCGCCAAGTATCTAGACCCTTTCATTAGTTTCAAATTGAGTAATGGTTCAGATATCCAGTTCTGGCTCGATGTTTGGAGTGGTCAGTCGAGGCTCAAGGACGACTTTGGGTTTATCTTTTCCTTGGCTACCTGTAAAGGGGCGTCTATCGCCGAGTGTGTCGAGAGGCTGGGGAGTGCTATAGTTTGGTGTCCTAGGCCGAGGAGAGCGTTGAACAATTGGGAGATTGAGGATATGCAGCGTCTGTTGGAACGGCTGAGTGCCTCCGTCCCCAGATCCCAGATTAATGATAGTAGGTTGTGGTCCCGTAGCAACACCGGCCGATTTTCAATGCGTTCACTATTGCAGTCACTTGGTCCTGTCCTTCCGCGTTCCTTTCCTCATAAGGCTGTGTGGGCTAACCAGGTTCCCACGAAGGTATCATTCTTCCTCTGGTCTGCTGCTTTAAATAAAATTCTTACTTTGGACCAATTAAAGAGGAGAGGGTGGAGTTTGGCAAACCGCTGCTATTTGTGCCTGCAGGCGGAAGAGTCTGTGGATCATTTGCTCTTACATTGCCCGGTTGTTTTTAGGATTTGGGCTTATTTCTTGACTCGGTTGGGAGTGGAGTGGGTCTTCCCTTCATCCTTTCTGAGCTTCTTATCTGGATGGCATTTGTCTGCTTTGGTGGGGGCTAAGGAATCCATCTGGACTCTTTTGCCCGGGGCTCTTTCGTGGGCAATTTGGAAGGAGAGGAATGGTAGGTCTTTTGAGAATTCCTCTTCGTCCGATCTGAGGATCTTATCTCGTGTGCGGCAGTTGATAGTGGTATGGAGCTCCACTTGTCCTACGGGACAAGAAGTGAGGGATGTCGTTTATTGTTGAGGTCTCCCAGTAGCCGTGTAGGCTTGTATTTGCTCTCATTCTTGTTCTTTATTGTTGTTTCTTGTGCTTTTGTAGTTAGTTTACGCCCCTGTAAACTGCTTTTTGCTTTGCTTTAATATATATGATTTACCAATCAAAAAAAAATATCCATATGGATATGTTTTTGTGTATGAGTCGCATCCATATGGGTATAGAGGTGTACAACCTCATTTGCCAGTGCCGGTGGCAGTCAAGCCTTTGCGTATCTCCTATTGGTTTTGATTGTAAATCTTGGAGTGGGTTGGATGATTATTATATATGTTTGTATTGTTATGGATCGTATGAATTATAAATTTATGATTTGTTGAAAAATGAATGAAATATTTTATATAAGATAGTTATGATTCAAGAATATGAATCAATCATACATTGTGCCGTTAACACTTATCTTTTCCCCCTTCTCATTGCATCTTTTATGTACGTTGTTGTTTTTGTAAATGTTTTTATTCTGAAAGGCGTATTAACATCTATTTTAACATTTCCTGCATCTTTTATGTACGACGTTGTTTTTGTGAATGTTTTTATTCTGAAAGGTGTATTAACATCTATTTTAACATTTCCAGAAGTTCCACTACAACATTCCAAGTTTTGCCCCATTTTTTTACCATTTTTTTTCCAAATCACCGATAAACGATATATCCCCGATATATCATTTTTCCGTGGCTCAACATGTCGAGCAATAGCGACATTTAGAAACTTGCTCTCTAGGATATTAAAAAGACAATTTTGAATGAATGAATACTTTTGAGCTTCTTGTGAATGGAATGGTGTGAAGCTAGGCTGCCAAACACTCTCTTCTTCTCCATTGCGATCATTATTTTTTGTTTCCCTTGCAAACCCTAATCACCCAAACCCTAAAACAGCCTTCCCCTTGATGTCGTCCACACCTACAGGCCTTATACCCATACCCTACAGCCCCTACAGACATCCCCTTGCTGCCGCAACCCCTGCAGCTGTCTCATTGCTGCTGTAGCCACTTTTTCCCTTCTCCTATTCAGCCGCAGCCCCCTCTGCAATTTTCCCTTGCTGCCACAAGCCTCTACAGACCCCCCTTGCTGTCGCAAGCCTCTGCTGACCTCCTTACTACTGCAAGCCTCTACAGATCCCACCCTTGCTGCCGCAAGCCCCTGCAGGCCCCCTCTTAGCTACCGCAAGCCCTTTGCAGTTCTCCTATTACTGCCTCAGACTCCTACAGTCCTTTTTGCTGCTACAGTTTCCTTATCCTTTCCACATTGCAACCACAGCCTTCTATATTCCTAAAACTTAAGAAACAATAAAATCCCTAAACCCTAACCCTAGATATTGAAAGTTCATTTGTTATTGCTGCTGGGTTATGTTCTACAATTCAATATTGCTTATTTGATTGAAAACCTACCTAACATGCATACTTCAATTCATAACCATTGTTGAGTCTAAAGTAACTTTCTTAAAATCCTTAATTGAAAAGGAAATCTCATTGATTATTGGTTTAATTTGCTAAGCTGAAGATTCCACTTCCATTACGAATTTACAATCACCCAATTAAGTTTGGAAATTCATCATTGCGGGATTGTTACTTGACCTAAGATATTGATAATTCCCTTTTGGCTTTCTTTACTATAATTGAGTTAATATAAGTAGCTTTAATGCTTTATAACTTTCTTTATTGCTAGAATTAATTTTGGATCTCTCAATCACATCATTCTAGGTTAGTTGCATAGTCCTGCATCACAAATATGGGAAATCTTCTTGATGGTCCCCAAGGGAGGTTAAATGTCCGTATGGTTCTGGGCAGTGTTACAAATCTCTCAAGAAATACCGAGAAAAACGTTCGAAGTTTAAAATTGTATTTATTGAGAAAATTTTAAAATCTTGCAATAAATACGATTTTCTCTTTTTATACGTAAATATTGCAAGATTTAGCCGAGATTTTAAAAATATCACGAGAAATGGCCAATATTACTGGTTTGATGAATTTATAAATTGGTGATATTTCTTACTATTGTCTGTAATATTAATTATTTTGTAATATTAATTATTTTTTAAATCATTGTCGAGATTTAGGTGAGAAATAACCAAAAAAAAAAAACTCCATCTTCTGAGAAAAACTCCAACCGACAAAAACCCGAGAACAAGATTTGTAACACTAGTTCAAGGTTATGGAAAGATATCATGGTTATGAGTTTAATCTTACCTAATGTCATGTCTTCGGTGGGTAGTGGATTAGAGGTTTAGATATCTTCTATTTCCTACCCGTTTTTACCAAAAATTACTTTCATTCCAAAGTCGGTGGTTATTGCACACATAGCCAACTACATTAGTTGCTGCTGATTGAAACGGAAAAAAAAATTCATCATTTTGAGTCATTACAACAAGGCGATAGGAGTAGGAGTGTTCCACAGCTACAAGCTTCAACATCTACACCTTCCAATATCTCAAAACCCTAACTGAAGAGGAGTCTTCCTCCCAAAATAACCTGTATCTCTAGAATAGGGTTAGGAGATACTCCTTATTTATTTAAATACCCAACCCACACCCATTTACAATAAAATTCAAAATTCTTAAATTACCCCTAATATGACAACTAAAACTCAAGAATAGGAACTTCCTTCACAAATGTAATTAAAAACTAAAAGGACTCTCGTCCGTGCCTCAACAAGAACCTCAATCAGACAAAAAAACAAAATGACAAAAATACCATTGGTCCAAAAATAAAGCTCAAAACTCTCCCAATTTATCCTAGGAGCTAAGAAACTTATCCAACAAAATCTAAACACCTAAATAAGTAAGAAACAAGAAAGTTGGGCTGCCGTTCGGGTTTTCGACCAACTTTTTTTTGTTCATATATGAGTGTGTGTGTCCCATATTATACAGCCCGCGAGCCTTTTATAGCAGCTTGCAACTAGGCAATCCTCATTCAGGGCCATAGAATAGATATGACTAAGGGTGCTTGAGGAGAAGCTGGCACCACCATTTATCCTCCCAGAATCTAATCTCGTCTCCTCTATCAACATGGTCTGACACACGGGTCTAAACCTCAACCCAAACCTGTGAATAGCTGGGAACAGAAACTGCCACCCCTATTATTGAGTCTTGACTTAATAATCTCAACGACATCAATCATATTTAAAGCACTAAGCTGCGCAGAACATGGTGATCTCTATTCTTTCTTCAACATAACAAATGTCAAAGTCAGATTATTCATAAGAAATGACTAACACTGAATATCTCTTTGTTTCCAATTGCAGGACATAAGAAGTGGCAATCAGAAACATATACTCAAAGAAATGCAATAAAGTCATTAGCTAAACGAATCAGACAAACGCGAACGCAATGGTGTTTATATGCAAGAATGTATATCACATTATTTATTCAAATCAAAGCGAAAAGAAAAGAAAAGGTACAAAAAGGAGGAATACATTAAGTAGGCCAGACATAGCAGAGAAATCAAAAGTATTGGCAGGAAACCCAGCTTCTGGCCCAGAGGCAGCTTTTCTTCGTCCAGATTCTGGTTCGCCAGAAAATGTTTCAGATTTGGAATTTTGGGCCTCTGCTGAACCTGATTTCTCCTCTGAAAAAGATGGCATATTCATGAGAAGAAGATTGCTCAATAACTTGGACAAGACAAAATCTTGCTTATTCCAAATAAAGTTGTAAGCACGATAGAGCAAATGCAATCTTAAAACGGACATACTGATTTGGATTAGCATAAGAAAGCAGCCATCCAGTGGATCTCCATAAATTAGTTATTGAACAAAAATATGACAGTCAAAAGACTCAAAACAAAACCGTAATCCAGGTACACCACCCCCTTCCAAAGAAATGGAAAAATTAATAAATACTCTGAAAATATGTCTCCTACATGATCTTTTGCTACATTTACACAAAACTCTTGGAGCAGTTAAATTAGCAACTATTCTAGTTCTCCAATGTAATCCGGTAGCAGATGCAATTGCAAGCGAGGCCTGTAAAATTCAGTGTAGTGCATCATAAGGGGGCACAGTTCCAACTTCCAAGACATATCCGGGCCCTAATTTTCTTAGAGTATGGATTTGTAATCTTCAGGAGCATGACAAGCCCTAGTTTTTCTTGTTTGAGCTTTTATTTCCATCGATATATTATTCCCCCGACAAAAAAAAAAGCTGTAATATCACCCCCCCCCCCCCACCACCACCACCCCAACTTCCACTGGTGGGTGTTCGATATAAAAATAATACAAAAATGTTAAATTAGAATAATATGGAAAGATAAACAAGACAAACAAGAACTTGGCAGCATGATTAACTATCTCTTTGGGTGTTTTGGCAAAGCCAAACATACAAACCATGACTGAAATATTTGCCCATCATATATTTGAAAGGAAAACACACTAAACCAAAATTCTATCAGGTTAATCAAAAATTCGAAATTATCAATCTAAATCAATAATCTAAGAGCTTCATAGTAGTTAGAACTTGTAAACCAGTTCAACCATTAGCTGGTTGGAAATCGCCCTATCTCTCTAAGCGAGGTAAGCTAACTATCATCAAAAGCACCCTTAGGAGCCTCTTAACCTATTTCATGTCCACGTTGTCCATTCCAAGACAAGTCGCCTTGACCCTGGATCACCTTCAAAGAAACTTCCTCTGGGAAGTGAGTGGCGATAAAAAGAAATATCACCTAGTAGACTGGAAGCAAATTTGTAGGCCATTAAGTGAGGGGGTTCTTAATTTTGCCCCGGTTTCTCTAGTCAACAAGGCCCTGTTGGGCAAGTGCATTTGGCGTCGAGCGTGAGACGGTGAGAGTCTATGGAGGAAAGTGATTGTTGCCAAATATGGAGAACTCTCTTGTTCGAAGGCGAAGGAGGTGCGAGGATCGCATGGAGTCTGTCTTTGGAAAGGCATCATATCGGTGGCTAAACTTATTGATCCTTCACTAGGTTTTCGCTAGGAAATGGATGTAAAATTCATTTTGGAAAGACATTTGGTATGGTCACTCGAGTCTTAAGGATGATTTTAGGAACATTTTCCCCCTTGCCCTAAACAAATATGCAACAGTTGCTGAATGTGTCAATAGGGTGGGGAGTTAATCAATTTGGTGCCCCCAATTGCGTGAAAACTTGAACGATTGGGAAGTTGAAAACCTTCAACTTTTCTGAGTAGATTAAGTTCCTATTCCCCCAGTCCCCAACTTAGCAATTATAGGTTGTGGTCTAGAACATAGTGACAAAGTCGGGGTTCAAGAATAATTCGACAAGGGTTAAGTTCGGAAAAAATCGTAAAAATCCAAGAAAAATTCGGTGAAAAAAATAATAATTATAAAAAGATATACAACAATTTGATTAGATAATATACGAAATAAGTAGTTTACTTTGTCGAACTAAACGGATTATTACGAAATTCGGGAATAATTCACAATATCTGCGAATAATTCAAGAATAATTCGGCAAAACCTAAATTCGTAAATAGTTCGGAGAATTATTCTGCACACCTAAAATTCGTGAATAATTCGCGAATTTTTCAAAAATTCAAAGAATTTTGTTACTACGGTCTAGAAGCAACAATGGTCGATTTTCAGGGAGATCCTTATTAGTCTTTTGGCAGAGGTCCCAAGAACTCATTTCCTCATAAGGCTATTTGGTCCTCTAGCGTTCCATCAAAAGTATCTTTCTTCCATTGGTCTGCAGCTTTGAATATAATACTCACAACTGATCACTTAAAGCGCAAACGGTGGAGTATGGCAAACTGATGTTATTTGTGCCAATGTGAGGAAGAGACAGTTGATCGTTTGACCTTACATTGTCTGATTGTCTTTGAGATTTAAGCTTTTTTCCTGTCTCGTTTAGGTGTGGAATGGGTATTCCCCTTCTCCTTCCTGAGCTTCCTATCGGGTTGGCAATTGTCACCACTGATGAGAATTAAGGAAGATATTTGGACTATGTTACCTAGCGCTATATCTTGGGTTGTGTGGAAGGAACAGAATTGTCGTGCGTTTGATAATTTCTCTTCGCCTTTGATTCATATCATAGCCCGAATTCGGCGCCGACTTGTGGAATGGTCTTCCATTACTACTATGCGAGGGGAAGTATGGGATATCTTGTTGTGAGGAGATCTACCCCTAATAGCCTCATCTCGCAATGTTTTCTTTATGTTCTGTTTTCCCCTTCAGTTTATCTCCCTGTAAACTGTTGGTTTTTTCCTCTTATATATGAATATATTTGATTTTTCCCGATAAAAAAAAAAAAAGAGTTCAACCACAAACAGGAGCAGAGCCAGGGGCAGGGGCAGCTACCCCCAAAACTTTTGAATATATATGCACACTATATTATTTTGTTATCTAAAGGGAATAGCCATGGGGCAAGGAGGGCAGTTGTCCCCCAACTTTTGAAAAGCATGTATTTTATAAGTTGAACCCAAACAAAGGAATAAACCTTGAGAACGAGATGAACAAACATCCTCGTTTTCTACACACACAAAAAAAAACTTGTTTCTCCCTTCTCGCTGGAATTTTACAATAACCCCAATACGAGTCATAACAAGACTTTAAATACGAACCCTAAACAAAGAAAAATATACTCATATTTATGTACAAAACGTACACAAGGCCTCACAAACTTGGTCCTCAAAAAAATTTCTTAGGGCTGTCTTTCCAAACCCCTACACCCCATAGATCTAAAATATTTCATACCCGCCTAATCATTCTCCACAAACCGATCAAAAAATATTTCATACCCGCCTAATCATTATCAATCAATCATCGTTTCCCCCTTCCCCCTAAGAGAAAAACCTCGCTCCGCCCCTCAACACAAACCTAGTAGATCTTCATTGATATAAAACTTTTAACAAATCAACTTTTGAATATACCAAAGATCTTCTATCCTAAACTTCTATCACCAGAAAATAACCTGATAACAATTTGCTCATGAATGATATTACAAAAGGAAGTGATATAACAATCACCATGGATACCAAATCACGCTTGAATAGCGTGATATGGATAGAACACACCCACACACGCACGGATTAAAGAAATGCTCGGCTATGGATTAACTCTGCGTACCTGAACTACAAGTAGTCGGAGGACCCTTGAGAGAATTTGATGCCATGAGAAGCAGCTGCATCAATTAAGAAGAAAAGCAAAAGAAAAGGACAATCAGAGGTTAAAATCCTGGATTTGTGCATCGTTTAGACTTTAGAACCCTCCAAGACAATATCATGCGGGAGGTGATCCAAGCTCCCACTACCTGGTCCCAAAACAAACCCCAGATCTCTACATGGAAACAAAGAAAACCTTAAGATTTTCAAACCTGATTTCGGCGAACTTAACACGGAGAAGCCCCTAAATACCCACACCAGATTGAAAAAACAGGACGTCCTCACTCCTCAGATCAGATCGAATAGAAAAGCTCCTAAATTCAGTTCAAACCCCCTTCACCACCAAACCGGGACACAAAATTAAGATTTCTGGGCAATCTCGATCCTCACCCAAGAAAATGAAGGCTCTTGCAAAAACCACAATAAATAAATAAATAAATAAATAAATATATTTAGTGGGTGGCACGTGCACGTACTAGAGAGGGGAAGGGAAGAGAGACCGGGAGACTCTAATGGAGGCATTTCGAAAAGAGGCGTGCCAATAAAATCTATTTTGAAATGTAAGGCTTTTTTTTGGTTGAAGTAAGGCTGAACTTCACTACAACACTCCAATCCTATCCTCTTAAATACTCACCGATTTCATGGTTCGTTAACTATTTCCATTTCGAAAAATATATATATACTAACAAACACATAATATCATACTCCAAAAAATGAATATAATAAAAAAAAGATAAATATATTTATAGAAACAAAATATTTCACAAATAAAAGTACTATCATATAAATGCATAGGTGTTAATAGAAAAATATAAATGATCAAGAGAATTGGATTATGGTCAAATTATTTTTAATGAAGCATATTTAGAATCTAATTATTAGAGAAGAAAATGGGGCTTTAAAAAAAACAATTATTGTCATAAGGTGAATTTTCTTGTTAGGTTCCTCAGTCTAGAAATTTCACAAATAGGGTCATATAAAATGTATATAATTATTCCAAATGATTCAAGCACACATCTCTAAGTGTTCAAGTAAAAACCATATTAGCCATTGTTTGGCATTATGCTACAACTAGCAGGTGGCACGTGCGATGTACATTAGAGCGAGGGGAAGGAGTTAACCACAATAAATAGGAGTTAAAAGGGACACATGTTAACCCGTGGGTGTGATTGAACTCTCCCCGTGCTCAATAGCAGGTGGCATGTGCAATGCACTTGAGAGCGAGAGGAAGGAGTTAATCATAATTAATAGGAGTTAAAAGGGACACGTGTTAACCCGCTGGTGCGATTGAACTGTCCCCAAGTTCAATCACGATTGGTTTTGATTCTATTCTTTAAATAGATAGATGAGTAAGGGGTAATTTGAGAATTAAAGCAAAGCATTAAATCATATGGATAGTTTGGGAATTCAGAAAAATCATGCTACGCCTGCCTCTCCCATTATAATAGTAAAGAAAAGTGTGGAAGATGTGAATATATATATACTGTCTCAAACATGGCAAAGTAAATCCCAAAAATAAGAAATCTGATGTATCCTATCACATAATAGAGCTGTTGCTATGCATGGACTACCAAAGTTAGGATTCAAAACCCTCACATCATGGTAAATGATTCCTCAATAAATTAGACCATTTTACTTGATAGGTGTCATTAGCCTCACCTAATCTGTTGACCGAGAGGTGTGGGGGATTCTAGTAGCTTGCTTCTTATTTTTTAATTATTAGAAAAATGGGTAAAAATCCTTCTCCTTAATAAGCATTTGGAAGTGGAAACTTATTCTAAAGAGCATCCCTAAAAATAGAAATGAAAGGCATGGCATCAACAATGTTAATGTTTTACCCAAAAAAAAAAAATCATAATATACTTACTCATCTATGGAGAACTACAACCATTAAGAAAAAAATAAAGATACGTAAATATTAGTAAGAAAGTAAAAGAAATAAATTCACTTGCTCAATGTCACACTTGGGATTCCCATAACTGGTCTGCCATTCCATTTTAAAAATTATTAATTAGAAATCGCCGGCATGTTTTGATCAACATATTATGGGACCCTGGGTTCAACCCACCAACATGAAGCAAATACTCTGCATAGATTCAGAAATGAATATATGATTGACCCTTTGGTAAGTGTTTTAAGTCCCAATTATATCTACATTGTCGTATAATAAGAATGTAAAAACACTAGGAGGGATTGCACTTCGGATTAAGGGCTGAAGAACATAATCTGTCATTTGGTTTTATAACGTTTGAACAAAAAGGCAAATAACATACATGATAGATCCAATAGACTAAGCTTGGGGAGATGCAGGAAACATACCAAAAAAAATTAAGAACAAAAAATAGAGGGGGACTATGTGGTCCACCCAAAAACAAAGGGAGAGAGAGAAACCAATTGGTCCACCCATTGCAAGAGAGAGAGGGCAGGTTGGCCAAACCCTTTTTTTTGTTGGATCTACAAACACTTACATATTATATGATAAAAGACAAGAGAGCCATATAAAATAACATGTTTTTTTGTTGATTAAATTTTCCTCTTCAATGGAATAGACTTTTATGCCACTTAGACAATAAGGAAATTTCAAATTTGAATTTAAATTCTTTTAATAAAAGTTGCTTGGGTGGGCGGTTGGTCACCTGGGCCCAAGGAAGAGCCTGGTTGCCTATTTGACTGCCTAAGACGCCACCTTTAACAACCATGGTGAACTAAAATGAATGTCTTGAATAAATTTGATATAGAGAAGGCTTCGGCCTATATTCTTTTATGAGATTCAATTTCTCGTTTACTGAGTAAAAAATGATTCAATTTTCCATTTATAGCACCGTGTGCAATTTTTCTTTTGATGTCATTTTATCAGGCTTTTTATTTAATAAACGACTAATGAGCGGAATAAAGCTTTACCAACAATCTTATTATTTGCAAATTTTTTTATCGCCAATCAAAATTTTTGTAAAAGAAGCGAGAATGCAAGAGTAAAAACGGAGCATTGAGTCAAAAATATTGAACCGAAAGATGTAAACAGAGAAAACTAACATCAACACGCTGAACTAAAGGTCCTAAGCCTTTAAGCCGTACATTAATTATAAGCCCACTCGCCCAAAAGTTAGGGGATAAGGCTGGACACCCTGAAATCCACAAAATCATCCCTGATTGAACCACAAGCAATCAAAAGATCATCCCGTAGACACCCAATTTTGCACAACCAAGGTCCCTTGGCCCCAATGGTCCAACGCAATCATCCCTGATTGAACTCCAAGCAATCAAAAGATCATCCTATAGACACTCAATTTTGCACAACCAAGGTCCCTTGGCCCCAATGGTCCAACGCTTCCGAGTCCCAAAAGATGGCTTCAATAAAGAGATTCAAACTCTGAAATAACCCTAGGTCAAACCATAGTTAAAACCCAAGCTAACCCAAGCCCGAAAGAGATGAGGAATTCATTTATCAAGAACTATTTGAGTTTTGAGGAGCAATTTTAGTCTCACATCGCTTAAAAAGAGAACCTCCCTCTTTTTCACCTTTATAAAAAGCTACACACTACTCATTCTCAATCAACTCTTGAAAGCCATAGAATTGAGATACACCTTTAAAACCCTAAGTGAAAAGAAACTTTAGTTAGAGGAAAACCCTAGATTTTAGATTGAAACTCCTTGATATTTTCAAAAAATTTGGAGGTCTTCAAAATTCTAAAATTTGGAGAAAAGAGCAAGACCTTACACCCTAGCCTCAGAGGAGAATAGGAGTTTGGATCTTCTTTGTTGTTTTCATTTTAGGTACTTGGAGTGGGAGGTCTTGGAAAAGCGAGCAAGAGCTCAGATTTGCAACAAGGTTAGTGTTTCCTAACTACATAGGCCTTATAGCTCTTCTTCTACTCATCTGAGACCATTTATTTATTCACTTTCCCGTGATAGTCTATGGTTTCATTTGAGCGATTGCGAGGAATTCAAAACTCGGATGAAGGAAAGTGTTTGAATAAAGAGTTTCCGACTTCTTTTATTATTATTTATTATTATCATTGCCTCCTTTTTTTTATTTGAACTAGACGAGGCCTCTCGAATCGATCGAGGATAGAGTTGGCCTTCGCCGATTTAGTGGAAGGGATTTGCTGCTCTAGTAAAGAAAGCCACCCCAAATAGGTCGAGGAGGAGTGTATTTTAATCTTGAATAATAATAAAAGAAAATGAAGTTGAGAGGGAATCATTTTGATTCGGTCGAGGATAGACCCATTCCAATCTCGAAGGCTAAAGAGAGGAATTTTATTTGGTAATATTTGTAAGACTAATTTATTATTAAAAAAATCAGAATAATGGAGAAGAATTAAAAGGCAACCGTCATTCGACAGATGATTTGGGGTGCTTAACACCTTCCCCAATTCATAACGGAACCCCACCCCCCCGAATCTCAAAATTTGGTTCTCAAACCAAGAGGTCATTGTTATTTGGTGACCAGTCACACCTAAATTATTTGATTGGTGGCGCCTCCAAAAATCTCATCTTCTCACTAGGCAAATGCTCTAGTGGGGGTGAGATCCGTGGAGCTGCTATCGCACACACCCAATATCTTACTTTTTTATGTGCAGTGTAGTCAAAATGTCGCCTAGGCTGCAGCCTCGCCTAGCCAGGACCCCTATCGCCCAGTTCATGATCCAGATAGGCACTCAATAATTATTATATAATAGTATATAATGTAAACAAAATAAATAAATTTTGGATGCCTAGGCATCGCCTTGCCTAGGAAACCTCCTATCGCCTAGGCATCGCCCTGGACACTTTGACTACACTGTTTAATTGTCCAATTGGGCTCTCAGCGAAGCTGAATGCAACAAGATAAGAAACCTTAAAAGGAACAGAGAAAGACCTTTGAAGCTGAACCAGAAAATAGTTACAAAGATAAACTGCAAAAGGGCACTGCAAGAGAAAATGATCTACCGGTTCCTCCGCTGAGAGGCACAAAACACAACAATTTGGTAGACTCCAGTTTCTATTATTGAGATTGGAGCAATTCTATCTCCCAAGCAGTAGGCCAACTCCTCAAAATCGGGTACCTCCCCCACCACAAAGACTTGACCTTTTTGAAATTTTATTTTCAACTTGAAAACCGTCTTGAAGCATCTAATGTGAATCATATGCCAAGAGGGGATCCTATAGAATAGGAGAGTTTCATCGGCAAACTGACGATTGGAAATAGGAAGGGTTGTTTTTCCAACAAAGGAGCCTTTCCAAGCTGACTCCAATACTCTCTGAATCATCTACTAAGAACCTCGATGATCATGATAAATAGCAATGGGTGTGATTTATTAAGAAGAACATAATTGGATTTTAAGGTTTTCAAATTTAAAAGTGGAAGTGCATAATGGAAGTTGTGATTTTCAAAACCCTGCCTCAGTTTTTCAGTATGTAATGGAAGCGTCGCCTGAGGCATGTTTAAGTTCAACTTTGACGATTATAGCGGTGATAATTGAGCCCAGTTGATTTTGGCTCGTGTGGAAGTCGCAATGAAATATTTGAAGCAATAACTTTTCTTTTTTCATAGGGGTTAGTCCTTATTCTGCATTCAGGAAAAAAAGTCCAACCCGATGAAGATTTGCTGATTCAAATTTAATAAAACCACTTTCATAGGGCCATTTTGAACCACAAATTAACATTTCTACATTTACTGAAGATGAGGGTATCTAATAGAGCCAATCGGAGAGTGGTTTTAGAATAAAAGTATGTCCCGAATGTCTTAGATTTATGCTTCGATTCAACAGGTCACAACCTAGAGCCATGCACTTATGTAACTTTTAAAATGTAGTCATTCAAAGGGTCTGTCTAGTTATACTCCAATGTAATGTAAATCAAACTATCGAACTACAAGAAAAAGAAAAGAAAAGAAAATCCCTAGTCTGCTTATGCACAAACCTCATCCATTTGCTTTGCTCAACAGGATTCCAAACTCGAGGTTTTGGAATGGTGCAAGGTCCTACAGTTGCCTGCAATCACATACCAATGCAATTAAAACCATTTTATAACAATTCGGTAGTTTCAGTACTTCTTCACAAAGTCAAATATCTTCACCAAGACAAATAATCCCCTATTGAATATAATCTCCCAATTTTGGTTTTTGTAATGGTTAAAATAATTTTTTGAGTAACGGTCGCAGAGTTATCCCCGTTCAAAGTTAGGGTACTCCTTTTCGTATTTTTGACGTCTGGAAATCGAAACCACTTTTTCTCATATTTCTAAACAGCGAATTCCTTAAACTATTTTTTAAAACTGTAGAGCTCGTCAAGACGTTCGAATGTATGTGTGGAAATAATTTTTTGGAGCTACGGTCGCCGCGCTACGTTCGACGAAAGTTTAGGTCTGCGTTTGACCCTTTTTGCTTCATTTGAACTCATTTTCGTCGTCGGAGATAGAAAGGCTGTATCTTACGATTCTGGAATGCGATTTGTGCAAAATCTGAGTCTACGACATCAAGCATTTCGATACCTTCAAAAGTATGGCTTGCAAGTAATTTTTTGAGTTACAATCGCGGAGTTATCCTTGTTCAAAGTTAGGGTACTCCTTTTCATATTTTCGACGTCTGGAAATCGAAAAGACTTTTTCTCAAAAAAGTGAATTGTGCAAACTATTTTTTGAAACTATAGAGCTCATCAGGATGTTTGAATGTATGTGCGGAAATAATTTTTTGGAGTTACGGTTGCCGTGCTACGTCCGATGAAAGTTTAGGTCCGCGTTTCACTCGTTTTGCTTCATTTGAACTCATTTTTGTTGTCGGAGATAGAAAGACTGTATCTTATGATTCCGGAATGCGATTTGAGAAAACTATGAGTCTATGACATAGAGCTTTTCGATACCTTTGAAATTATGGCTTGCAAGTAATTTTTTGAGTTATGGTCGCGGAGTTATCCTCGTTCAAAGTTTGGGTACTCCTTTTCGTATTTTCAATGCCTGGAAATCGAAACCACTTTTTCTCACATTTCTGGACAGCGAATTGAGCAAAATATTTTTTGAAGCTGTAGAGCTCGTCAAGACGTTCAAATGTATGTGTGGAAATAATTTTTTGGAGCTACGGTCAGCACTCTATGTCCGACGAAAGTTTAGGTCTGCATTTCACCCGTTTCGCTTCATTTGAACTCATTTTCGTTGTCGGAGATAGAAAGGCTATATCTTACAATTCCGGAAAGCAATTTGTGCAAACTCTGAGTCTATGATGTAGAGATTTTTGATACTTTCGAAAGTATAGTGTGCAAGTAATATTTCAAGTTACGGTCATAAAGTTATACCCGTTACAAGTTAGGTACTCCTTTTCGTATTTTCATCGTCCGGAAAAAAGATAGCACTTTTTTCTCACATTTCTGGAGAGCGAATTGAGCAAACTATTTTTTGGAACTATAGATCTCGTCAAGACATTCAAATGTATGGGTGGCAATAATTTTTTGGAGCTACGGTCGCCGCGCTACGACCGATGAAAGTTTAGGTCCGCGTTTCACCCGTTTTGCTACATTTGAACTCATTTTCGTTGTCAGAGATGAAAATGCTGTATCTTACATTTTCGTAATGCGATTTGTGCAAAATCTGAGCCTATGACATAGAGCTTTTCGATGCCTTCGAAAATATGGCTTGCAAGTAATATTTCGAGTTACGGTCGCGGAGTTATCCCCGTTATAAGTTAGGGTACTCCTTTTCATATTTTCGTCATTCGGAAAAAGCAACCACTTTTTCTCACATTTCTGGAGTGCAAATTGAGCAAACTATTTTTTGGAACTGTAGAGGCCGTCAAGATGTTCGAATGTATGAGTTGCAATAATTTTTTGGAGCTATGGTCGCCGCTCTACGTCCGACGAAAGTTTATGTCCGCATTTCACCCGTTTTGCTAGATTTGAACTCATTTTCATTGACGGAGATAGAAAGGCTGTATCTTATATTTCTGGAAAGCAATTTGCACAAACTCTAGGCCTATGATGTAGAGCTTTTCGATACCTTCGAAAGTATGACTCGTAAGTAATATTTTGAGTTACGGTCTCGGAGTTATCCCTGTTTCAAGTTAGGGTACATCTTTTCGCATTTCGTCGTCCGAAAAAATATAACCTCTTTTTCTCATATTTCTTGAGAGCGAATTGAGCAAACTATTTTTTGAAACATTTGATCTCGTTAAGACTTTCGAATTTATGGGTGGCAATAATTTTTTGGATCTACGGTCGCCACGATACATCTGACGAATGTTTAGGTCCACATTTCATCCGTTTTTCTATGTTTGAACTCATTTTCATCGACGGAGATAGAAAGACTGTATCTTACATTTCCGGAATGCGATTTGTGCAAACTCTGAGCCTATGACAAAGAACTTTTCGATGCCTTCGAAAGTGCGGTTTGTAAGTAATATTTCAAATTACGGTCGTGGAGTTATCCTAGTTATAAGTTAGGGTACTCCTTTTCGTATTTTCGTCGTCTGGAAAAAGCAACCACTTTTTCTCACATTTCTGGAGAGCGAATTGAGCAAACTATTTTTCAAAACTGTAGAGTTCATCAAGACCTTCGAATGTATGGGTGGTAATAATTTTTGGGAGCTACGTCGCAGTGCTACATCCGATGAAAGTTTAGGTCCGCGTTTCACCTGTTCTGCTATATTTGAACTCATTTTCATCGACGGAGATAGAAATGCTGT
Source organism: Tetracentron sinense (assembly GCA_015143295.1). Taxonomy (NCBI): domain Eukaryota; kingdom Viridiplantae; phylum Streptophyta; class Magnoliopsida; order Trochodendrales; family Trochodendraceae; genus Tetracentron; species Tetracentron sinense. The sequence continues at coordinate 33,078,737 of CM026574.1, forward strand.
ATCTTACAATTCTGTAATGCAAATTGTGCAAACTCTGAGTCAATGATGTAGAGATTTTCAATACTTTCAAAAGTATGGGTTGCAAGTAATATTCTGAGTTACGGTCGCGGAGTTATCCCCGTTATAAGTTAGGGTACTCCTTTTCGTATTTTCCTCGTCCGGAAAAAGAAACCACTTTTTCTCACATTTATGGAGAGTGAATTGCGCAAACTATTTTTTCGAACTGTAGAGCTCGTCAAGACATTTGAATGTATGGGTGGAAATAATCTTTCGGAGCTACGGTCGCCGCGCTACTTATGACGAAATTTAGGTCCGCGTTTCACCGGTTTTGCTAAATTTGAACTCATTTTCATCGCCAGAGATAAAAAGGCAGTATATTACATTTTTGGAATGCGATTTGAGCAAACTCTGAGCCTACAATGTAGAGATTTTCGATACCTTCAAAAGTATGGCATGCAAGTAATATTTTGAGTTACGGTTGCGGAGTTATCCACGTTCCAAGTTTGGGTACTCCTTTTCGTATTTTCATCAGCCGTTTTGCTTCGTTTTAACTGAATTTAATCATCGGAGAAGAAAAATCTGTATCTTATGATTTTGGAATTGGTTTTGTGCAAAATTTGAGCCCATTAAGTAGAGCTTTTCGATACCTTCGAAAGCATGGCTTGCACGTAATTTTTCAAGTTACGATTGCGGAGTTATCCCCATTCAAAGTTAGGGTACTCCTTTTCATATTTTCGACGTCTCGAAATTGAAACCACTTTTTCTCACATTTCTGGAAAGCGAATTGAGCAAACTATTTTTTTAAATAGTAGAGCTCGTCAAGACGTTCGAATCTAAGTGTGGAAATAATTTTTTGGAGCTATGGTCGCCGCGCTACGTCCCACAGAAGTTTAGGTCCGCGTTTCACCCGTTTTGCTTCGTTTTAACGGAATTTCATCGTCGGAGAAGAGAAATCTGTATCTTATGATTCCAGAATCGGATTTGTGCAAAATATGATCCCATTAAGTAGAGCTTTTCGATACCTTCAAAAATGTGGCTTCCACGTAATTTTTTGAGTTATGATCGCGGAGTTATCCCCATTTAAAAGTTAGGGTACTCCTTTTCGTATTTTCGATGTCCCGAAATCGAAACAACTTTTTCTCACATTTATGGAAAGTGAATTGATCGAACTATTTTTTGAAATAGTAGAGCTCGTCAAGACGTTCGAATATATATGTGGAAATAATTTTTTGGAGCTATGGTCGCCGCGCTACGTCCCACAGAAATTTCGGTCCGCATTTCACCCGTTTTGCTTCGTTTTAATTGAATTTCATCTTCGGAGAAGACAAATTTGTATCTTATGATTCCGGAATTGGTATTGTGCAAAATTTGAGCCCATTAAGTAGAGCTTTTCGATACCTTCGAAAGCATGGCTTACACGTAATTTTTCGAGTAACGATCGCGGAGTTATCCCCATTCAAAGTTAGGGTACTCCTTTTCATATTTTCGCGGTCTCGAAATCGAAACCACTTTTTCTCACATTTCTGGAAAGCAAATTGAGCAAAATATTTTTTGAAATAGTAGAGTTCGTCAAGACGTTCGAATCTATGTGTGGAAATAATTTTTTCAAGCTACGGTCAGCGCGCTACGTCCCACAGAAGTTTCGGTCCGCGTTTCACCCGTTTTGCTTCGTATTAACTGAATTCTATTGTCGGAGAAGAAAAATCTGTACCTTATGATTCCGGAATTGGTTTTGTGAAAAATTTGAGCCCATTAAGTAGAGCTTTTCGATACCTTCGAAAGCATGGCTTGTACGTAATTTTTCGAGTAACGATCGCGGAGTTATCCCCATTCAAAGTTAGGGTACTCCTTTTCGTATTTTCGAGGTCTCGAAATCGAAACCACTTTTCTCACATTTCTGGAAAGCGAATTGAGTGAACTATTTTTTGAAATAGTAGAGCTCGTCAAGACGTTTGAATCTATGTGTGGAAATAATTTTTTGGAGCTACGGTCGCCGCGCTACATCCCACAGAAGTTTCGGTCCGCGTTTCACCCGTTTTGCTTCATTTTAAATGAATTTCATCATCGGAGAAGAAAAATCTGTATCTTATGATTCCGGAATTGGTTTTGTGCAAATTTGAGCCCATTAAGTAGAGCTTTTCGATATTTTCAAAAGCATGGCTTGCACGTAATTTTTCGAGTACCGATCGCGGAGTTATCCCCATTCAAAGTTAGGGTACTCCTTTTCGTATTTTCGAGGTCTCGAAATCAAAACCACTTTTTCTCACATTTTTGGAAAGAGAATTGAGTGAACTATTTTTTGAAATAGTAGAGCTCGTCAAGACGTTCGAATTTATGTGTGGAAATAATTTTTTGGAGCTACGGTCGCCGCGCTACGTCCCATAGAAGTTTCGGTCCGCGTTTCACCCATTTTGCTTCGTTTTAACTGAATTTCATCGTCGGAGAAGAAAAATCTTTATCTTATGATTCTGGAATTGGCTTTGTGCAAAATTTGAGCCCATTAAGTAGAGCTTTTCGATACGCTCGAAATTGTCACTTGCACATAATTTTTTGAGTTACGATCGCGGAGTTATCCCCATTCAAAGTTAGGGTACTCCTTTTCATATTTTCGACGTCTCAAAATCAAAACCACTTTTTCTCACATTTCTGGAAAGCGAATTGAGAAAACTATATTTTAAAATAGTAGAGCTTGTCAAGACGTTCGAATCTATGTGTGGAAATAATTTTTTCGAGCTACGGTCAGCACGCTACGTCCCACAGAAGTTTCGGTCCGCGTTTCACCCGTTTTGCTTCATTTTAACTGAATTTTATCGTCGGGGAAGAAAAATCTGTATCTTATGATTCCGGAATTGGTTTTGAGCAAAATTTGAGCCCATTAAGTAGAGCTTTTCGATACCTTCAAAAGCATGGCTTGCACGTAATTTTTCGAGTAACGATCGCGGAGTTATCCCCATTCAAAGTTAGGGTACTCCTTTTCGTATTTTCGAGGTCTCGAAATCGAAACCACTTTTTCTCACATTTCTGGAAAGCGAATTGAGCGAACTATTTTTTGAAATAGTAGACCTTGTCAAGACGTTCAAATCTATATGTGGAAATAATTTTTTGGAGCTACGGTCGCCGCGCTACGTCCCAGAGAAGTTTCGGTCCGCGTTTCACCCATTTTGCTTCGTTTTAACTGAATTTCATCGTCGGAGAAGAAAAATCTTTATCTTATGATTCCGGAATTGGCTTTGTGCAAAATTTGAGCCCATTAAGTAGAGCTTTTCGATACGCTCGAAATTGTCACTTGCACATAATGTTTTGAGTTACGATCGCGGAGTTATCCCCATTCAAAGTTAGGGTACTCCTTTTCATATTTTCGACGTCTCGAAATCAAAACCACTTTTTATCACATTTCTGGAAAGTGAATTGAGAAAAATATTTTTTAAAATAGTAGAGCTCATCAAGACGTTCGAATCTATGTGTGGAAATAATTTTTTGGAGCTACGGTCGCCGCGCTACGTCCCGCAGATGTTTAGATCCGCGTTTCACCCGTTTTGCTGCGTTTCTACTGAATTTCATCGTCGGAGAAGAAAAATATGTATCTTATGATTCCGGAATTGGATTTGTGCAAAATTTGATCCCATTAAGTAGAGCTTTTTGATACCTTCGAAAGTGTGGCTTCCACGTAATTTTTGAAGTTATGATCGCGGAGTTATCCCCATTCAAAGTTAGGGTAATCCTTTTCGTATTTTCGATGTCCCGAAATCGAAAAAACTTTTTCTCACATTTCTGGAAAGCAAATTGAGCGAACCATTATTTAAAATTGTAGAGCTCGTCAAGACGTTCGAATCTGAATGTGGAAATAATTTTTTGGAGCTACGGTCGTCGCGCTACGTCCCACAGAAGTTTCGGTCCACGTTTTACCCATTTTGCTTCGTTTTAACTGAATTTCGTCGTCGGAGAAGAAAAATCTTTATCTTATGATTCCGGAATTGGCTTTGTGCAAAATTTGAGCCCATTATGTGGAGCTTTTAGAAACGCTCGAAAGTGTCACTTGCACGTAATTTTTTTAGTTACGATCGTTGAGTTATCCCCATTCAAAGTTGGGGTACTCCTTTTCGTATTTTCGAGGTCTCGAAATCAAAACTACTTTTTCTCACATTTCGGGAAAGCAAATTGAGCGAACTAATGTTTGAAATAGTAGAGCTTGTCAAGACATTCGAATGTAGGTGTGGAAATAATTTTTTGGAGCTATGGTCGCCGCGCTACGTCCAACCGAAGTTTTGGGCCGTGTTTCACCCGTTTTGCTTCGTTTTAACTGAATTTAATCGTCGGAGAAGAAAAATCTGTATCTGATGATTCCGGAATTGGTTTGGTGCAAAATTTGAGGCCATTAAGTAGAGCTTTTTGATACCTTCGAAAGCATGGCTTGCACGTAATTTTTTGAGTTACGATCGCAGAGTTATCCCCATTCAAAGTTAGGGTACTCCTTTCGTATTTCGAGGTCTCGAAATCAAAACCAATTTTTCTCACATTTCTGGAAAGCGAATTAACCAAACTATTTTTCAAAATAGTAGGGCTCGTCAAGAGGTTCGAATCTATATGTGGAAATAATTTTTTGGAGCTACAGTCGCCGCGCTACGTCCCACAGAAGTTTCGGTCCGCGTTTCACCCGTTTTGCTTCATTTTAACTGAATTTCATCATCGGAGAAGAAAAATCTGTATCTTATGATTCCGGAATTGGTTTTGTGCAAAATTTGAGCCCATTAAGTAGAGCTTTTCGATACCTTCAAAAGCCTGGCTTGGATGTAATTTTTCGAGTAACGATCGCGGAGTTATCCCCATTCAAAGTTAGGGTACTCCTTTTCGTATTTTCGAGGTCTCGAAATCAAAACCACTTTTTCTCACATTTTTGGAAAGCGAATTGAGTGAACTATTTTTTGAAATAGTAGAGCTCGTCAAGACGTTCGAATCTATGTGTGGAAATAATTTTTTGGAGCTACGGTCGCCGCGCTACGTCCCACAGAAGTTTCGGTCCGCGTTTCACCCGTTTTGCTTCGTTTTAACTGAATTTCATCGTCGGAGAAGAAAAATCTGTATCTTATGATTCCGGAATCGGTTTTGTGCAAAATTTGAGCCCATTAAGTAGAGCTTTTCGATGCCTTCAAAAGCATGGCTTGCACGTAATTTTTTGAGTTACGATCGCGGAGTTATCCCCATTCAAAGTTAGGGTACTCCTTTTCGTATTTTCGAGGTCTCGAAATCGAAACCACTTTTCTCACATTTCTGGAAAGCGAATTGAGCGAACTATTTTTTGAAATAGTAGAGCTCGTCAAGACGTTCGAATCTATGTGTGGAAATAATTTTTTGGAGCTACGGTCGCCGCGCTACGTCCCACAGAAGTTTCGGTCCGCGTTTCACCCGTTTTGCTTCGTTTTAACTGAATTTCATCGTCGGAGAAGAAAAATCTTTATCTTATGATTCCGGAATTGGCTTTGTGCAAAATTTGAGCCCATTAAGTAGAGCTTTTCGATACGCTCGAAATTGTCACTTGCACATAATGTTTTGAGTTACGATCGCGGAGTTATCCCCATTCAAAGTTAGGGTACTCCTTTTCATATTTTCGACGTCTCGAAATCAAAACCACTTTTTCTCACATTTCTGGAAAGTGAATTGAGAAAAATATTATTTAAAATAGTAGAGCTCGTCAAGACGTTCGAATCTATGTGTGGAAATAATTTTTTGGAGCTACGGTCGCCGCGCAACGTCCCGCAGATGTTTAGATCCGCGTTTCACCCGTTTTGCTGCGTTTTTACTGAATTTCAACGTCGGAGAAGAAAAATATGTATCTTATGATTCCCGAATTGGATTTGTGCAAAATTTGATCCCATTAAGTAGAGCTTTTTGATACCTTCGAAAGTGTGGCTTCCACGTAATTTTTCAAGTTATGATCGCGGAGTTATCCCCATTCAAAGTTAGGGTAATCCTTTTCGTATTTTCGATGTCCCGAAATCGAAAAAACTTTTTCTCACATTTCTGGAAAGCAAATTGAGCGAACCATTATTTAAAATTGTAGAGCTCGTCAAGACGTTCGAATCTGAATGTGGAAATAATTTTTTGGAGCTACGGTCGTCGCGCTACGTCCCACAGAAGTTTCGGTCCACGTTTTACCCATTTTGCTTCGTTTTAACTGAATTTCGTCGTCGGAGAAGAAAAATCTTTATCTTATGATTCCGGAATTGGCTTTGTGCAAAATTTGAGCCCATTATGTGGAGCTTTTAGAAACGCTCGAAAGTGTCACTTGCACGTAATTTTTTTAGTTACGATCGTGGAGTTATCCCCATTCAAAGTTAGGGTACTCCTTTTCGTATTTTCGAGGTCTCGAAATCGAAACCACTTTTCTCACATTTCTGGAAAGCAAATTGAGCGAACTATTTTGTGAAATAGTAGAGCTCGTCAAGTCGTTAGAATCTATGTGTGGAAATAATTTTTTGGAGCTACGGTCGGCGCGCTACGTCCCACAGAAATTTCGGTCCGCGTTTCACCCGTTTTGCTTCGTTTTAACTGAATTTCATCGTCGGAAATGAAAAATCTGTATCTTATGATTCCGAATCTGTTTTGTGCAAAATTTGGGCCCATTAAGTAGATCTTTTCGATATGCTCAAAAGTGTCACTTGAATGTAATTTTTCGAGTAACGATCGCGGAGTAATCCCCATTCAAAGTTAGGGTACTCCTTTTCGTATTTTCGACGTCTCGAAATCGAAACCAGTTTTCTCACATTTCTGGAAAGCGAATTGAGCGAACTATTTTTTGAAATAGTAGAGCTCGTCAAGACATTTGCATCTATGTGTGGAAATAATTTTTTGGAGCTACGGTCGCCGCGCTACGTCCCACAGAAGTTTCGGTCCGCGTTTCACCCGTTTTGCTTCATTTTAACTGAATTTCATCATCGGAGACGAAAAATCTGTATCTTATGATTCCGGAATTGGTTTTGTGAAAAATTTGAGCCCATTAAGTAGAGCTTTTCGATACCTTCAAAAGCATGGCTTGCACGTAATTTTTCGAGTAACGATCGCGGAGTTATCCCCATTCAAAGTTAGGGTACTCCTTTTCGTATTTCGAGGTCTCGAAATCAAAACCACTTTTTCTCACATTTCTGGAAAGCGAATTGAGTGAACTATTTTTTGAAATAGTAGAGCTCGTCAAGACGTTCGAATTTATGTCTGGAAATAATTTTTTGGAGCTACGGTCGCCGCGCTACGTCCCATAGAAGTTTCGGTCCGTGTTTCACCCGTTTTGCTTCGTTTTAACTGAATTTCATCGTTGGAGAAGAAAAATCTGTATCTTATGATTCCGGAATTGGTTTGGTGCAAAATTTGAGGCCATTAAGTAGAGCTTTTTGATACCTTCGAAAGCATGGCTTGCACGTAATTTTTAGTTACGATCGCGGAGTTATCCCCATTCAAAGTTAGGGTACTCCTTTTCGTATATCGAGGTCTCGAAATCAAAACCACTTTTTCTCACATTTCTGGAAAGTGAATTGAGTGAACTACTTTTTGAAATAGTAGAGCTCGTCAAGACGTTCGAATCTATATGTGGAAATAATTTTTTGGAGCTACGGTCGCCGCGCTACGTCCCACAAGAAAGTTTCGGTCCGCGTTTCACCCGTTTTGCTTCGTTTTAACTGAATTTCATCGTCGGAGAAGAAAAATCTGTATCTTATGATTCCGGAATTAGGATTTGTGCAAAATTTGAGCCCATTAAGTAGAGCTTTTTGATACCTTCAAAAGTGTGGCTTGCACGTAATTTTTTGAGTTACGATCGCGGAGTTATCCTCATTCAAAGTTAGGGTAATCCTTTTCGTATTTTCGAGGTCTCGAAATCGAAACCACTTTTCTCACATTTCTGGAAAGCAAATTGAGCGAACTATTTGCTGAAATAGTAGAGCTCGTCAAGACGTTCGAATCTATGTGTGGAAATAATTTTTTGGAGCTACGGTCGCCGCGCTACGTCCCACAGAAGTTTCGGTCCGCGTTTCACCCGTTTTGCTTCGTTTTAACTGAATTTCATCGTCGGAGAAGAAAAATCTGTATCTTATGATTCCGGAATTGGTTTTGTGCAAAATTTGAGCCCATTAAGTAGAGCTTTTCGATGCCTTCGAAAGCATGGCTTGCACGTAATTTTTTGAGTTACGATCGCAGAGTTATCCCCATTCAAAGTTAGGGTACTCCTTTTCGTATTTCGAGGTCTCGAAATCAAAACCACTTTTTCTCACATTTCTGGAAAGCGAATTAACCAAACTATTTTTTGAAATAGTAGAGCTCGTCAAGACGTTGGAATCTATGTGTGGAAATAATTTTTTGGAGCTACGGTCGCCGCGCTACGTCCCACAGAAGTTTCGGTCCGCGTTTCACCCGTTTTGCTTCATTTTAACTGAATTTCATCATCGGAGAGGAAAAATCTGTATCTTATGATTCCGTAATTGGTTTTGTGCAAAATTTGAGCTCATTAAGTAGAGCTTTTCGATACCTTCAAAAGCATGGCTTGCACGTAATTTTTCGAGTAACGATCGCGGAGTTATCCCCATTCAAAGTTAGGGTACTCCTTTTCGTATATCGAGGTCTCGAAATCAAAACCACTTTTTCTCACATTTCTGGAAAGCGAATTGAGCGAACTATTTTTTGAAATAGTAGACCTTGTCAAGACGTTCAAATCTATATGTGGAAATAATTTTTTGGAGCTACGGTCGCCGCGCTACGTCCCTGAGAAGTTTCGGTCCGCGTTTCACCCATTTTGCTTCGTTTTAACTGAATTTCATCGTCGGAGAAGAAAAATCTGTATCTTATGATTCCGGAATTGGTTTTGTGAAAAATTTGAGCCCATTAAGTAGAGCTTTTCGATACCTTCAAAAGCATGGCTTGCACGTAATTTTTCGAGTAACGATCGCGGAGTTATCCCCATTCAAAGTTAGGGTACTCCTTTTCGTATTTCGAGGTCTCGAAATCAAAACCACTTTTTCTCACATTTCTGGAAAGTGAATTGAGTGAACTACTTTTTGAAATAGTAGAGCTCGTCAAGACGTTCGAATCTATGTGTGGAAATAATTTTTTGGAGCTACGGTCGCTGCGCTACGTCCCACAGAAGTTTCGGTCCGCGTTTCACCCGTTTTGCTTCGTTTTAACTGAATTTCATCGTCGGAGAAGAAAAATCTGTATCTTATGATTCCGGAATTAGATTTGTGCCAAATTTGATCCCATTAAGTAGCGCTTTTTGATACCTTCAAAAGTGTGGCTTCCACGTAATTTTTTGAGTTATGATCGCGGAGTTATCCTCATTCAAAGTTAGGGTAATCCTTTTTGTATTTTCGACGTCCCGAAATCGAAACAACTTTTTCTCACATTTCTGGAAAGTGAATTGAGCGAACTATTTTTTAAAATTGTAAAGCTCATCAAGACGTTCGAATCTATATGTGGAAATAATTTTTTGGAGCTACGGTCGCCGCGCTACGTCCCACAAGAAAGTTTCGGTCCGCGTTTCACACGTTTTGCTTCGTTTTAACTGAATTTCATCGACGGAGAAGAGAAATCTGTATCTTATGATTCCGGAATCGGTTTTGTGCAAAATTTGAGCCCATTAAGTAGAGATTTTCGATGCCTTCGAAAGCAAGGCTTGCACGTAATTGTTTGAGTTACGATCGCGGAGTTATCCGCATTCAAAGTTAGGGTACTCCTTTTCGTATTTTCGAGGTCTCGAAATCGAAACCACTTTTCTCACATTTCTGGAAAGCAAATTGAGCGAACTATTTTGTGAAATAGTAGAGCTCGTCAAGTCGTTAGAATCTATGTGTGGAAATAATTTTTTGGAGCTACGGTCGGCGCGCTACGTCCCACAGAAATTTCGGTCCGCGTTTCACCCGTTTTGCTTCGTTTTAACTGAATTTCATCGTCGGAAATGAAAAATCTGTATCTTATGATTCCGAATCTGTTTTGTGCAAAATTTGGGCCCATTAAGTAGATCTTTTCGATACCTTCAAAAGCATGGCTTGCACGTAATTTTTCGAGTAACGATCGCGGAGTTATCCCCATTCAAAGTTAGGGTACTCCTTTTCGTATTTTCGAGGTCTCGAAATCAAAACCACTTTTTCTCACATTTCTGGAAAGTGAATTGAGTGAACTATTTTTTGAAATAGTAGAGCTCGTCAAGACGTTCGAATCTATGTGTGGAAATAATTTTTTGGAGCTACGGTCGCCGCGCTACGTCCCACAGAAGTTTCGGTCCGCGTTTCACCCGTTTTGCTTCGTTTTAACTGAATTTCATCGTCGGAGAAGAAAAATCTGTATCTTATGATTCCGGAATTAGATTTGTGCCAAATTTGATCCCATTAAGTAGCGCTTTTTGATACCTTCAAAAGTGTGGCTTCCACGTAATTTTTTGAGTTATGATCGCGGAGTTATCCTCATTCAAAGT